>JAOWBN010000019.1:580423-596067 GCA_028565015.1 Pinguicula moranensis | reverse complement strand
CTCTCTGACAGTGTTGTTAGGGGCGTGGGGCGGCGAGCCCCCCCCGAATCGGGGCGCGCAACTTTTAATTTTAAAAAAATAAATATATAATTATTTTTTTATATAATAATTCATTCAAATTTAATATAAAATAACTCATTTACACAAAATAAAATATTTATACTCATGAATAAATAAAGTAAAATAAAAATATAATTTTATATTCACTATAAATCAGAATTATGAAGAAAATACAAAAATATACTAATTCACCCAAAAAAGAAAAAAAAATACAAAACCAAGCTCCAATTTCAATTAAATAGGCACGAAACCCTTTAAATGTTTCAACTACTAACACGCACGGAACCCTAGAGTAAAGGAAGAGAAAATGAAGGAGCCGCGGCACGCAGAACTTCTTCTTCGATACAAAACCCTAGAAATCAGAAATCAGGTAAGAAATCATTTTAGTGGCGCTCCACCTCGCCCCGTTAGCCCCTCTGTGCCCCGGTCGTGCCTCCGGGATGTCGCCCGCCCTAGCCACCTGGGGGAGACATCGTCGGTGCCTTAAGCGCCCCGTGCCTTGGGCACGCCCCCGACAACACTGCTCTCTGTTCTATGGCGATAAGCATTTGTCTTCATCTGTTCTTGTGCCATGAGTAAATTGTGTTATAATAACTGGTGGAGATCTGTTCGGCCAGTGAAGAAGGTTTGAAGGCCTTCCCCTGTGGTTTTTGGCAAGATAGGTAGTGGCAGATGTCGAGCTTCGTGGCCATAAAGGGCCTTGAAAGGGCTCATCCGAATACTCAAGTGGTATAAAGTATTATACCAGAACTCGGCTTGTGGAAGCCATTTCGACCAGGAGTGGGGCGATTGGAATACATACAACGGAGAGAGTTCTCCAAGCAACGACTTACACGCTTAGTTTGATCGTTCGATTGCGGGTGGTAAGCTGAACTTGTAGCTAGTTGAACTCCGAACAACTTCATTATTTCACACCAAAATGTGCTAGTAAACACTACATCTCTGTCTGAGAATATATGGCAATAGTGGTGTTCAACCCTAACTGGCACTACCGATCAAGTCTTTCAAGCTAGATTCCCTCCCTTCCAAGGGCCGTTTGATCAAACTCTGTCTGACTTTCCTTTCTCTGGTAAGATGGGGGGAAAGTGCAACCTGTAAATCCGTCGTGGGGCATGGAGGGTTTTGATCCTTTTGTTCCGACAGATTTTTGGAGATTACCAATGAAACCCATACTTATGCTTGTCCACGGTGAATGAGCTATCTCCATAGGCTGTAATAAGCCAGTATGAGGTGACACATTAGGCTTACAACGAACACACGTTTCACAACTTCCCATCCAACCTTCAATGTCTGATTTCATTCTTGGCCATGTGAAGTAAAGCTTAACACGGTTAAGTGTTACTTGGATGCCAGAGTGTCCACCCATCGGTGAACCATGGAGAACTGAGATGATCTGATGCCGCAGAGGAGTAATATTACCAAGGCATATTCGACCTTTTCTCCTCAACAAGCCGTTGATGAGTTGGTAATCAAGAAAAGTGTTGGAGTTCACTGACTTGGCTTTAATGATTACTCGTAATTGAAGATCAGAAGCATAGCTATCTATGATCTCATAGACCCAATCAGAGGTACACGATGTGAGTCCATGGCATTGAGCAGCGATCCCTGGGCCAAAACAGGACAAAGCATCTGCAACAGTGTTATGTTTCCTAGGATAGTATTGGATAAAGTAGTCCAGACCAAGCAACTTGGATGTCATCTTGTGTTGCAACAACGTGTTGAGCCGCTGCTCCAGGAGGTGTTTAATGGCCTGTTGGTCTGTCTTGATGATAAAGGAGTGACCTTGAATGTAGTTAGACCACTTTTTGACAGCAAGAACAATAACGAGTAACTCCTTTTATTGACAAACTGAGTCGCTTTTGTCCTAAAGCTCGACTGTAATAAGCCAAAGGACGACCTTCTTGAGTGAGCACGGCCCCAACCCCCTTTGTCACTGGCATTTGTTTCCAAGACAAAAGGCAGGTTGAAATTGGGAAGAGACAACACGGGAGCAGAGCTCATAGCAACTTTCAGATTTTGCCAAGCTTCTTCGGTTTCATTGCTCCATTTGAAAGCATTTTTCTTGAGTAGCTGAGTGAGTGGTTTGCTGATTGTGCCATAGCCTTGGATGAACTTACTATAGTAGCGAGTGAGACCAAGGAACCCTCACAATGATTTTAGGTGGCTTGGTTTCGGCCAATGCAGCATGGCAACTATTTTTTCACCATCAGTAGCAACTCCATCTTGGGTGATAATATACCCAAGATACTCAATGGATTTTTGGCCAAATGAACACTTGGATCCTTTAGCATATAGTTGATGCTGCTGCAAGATGGATAAGACCTGATCTAGGTACTGTAAATGATCATCCCAGCTCTTACTGTTAACCAAAATATCATTAAAAAAACAGAACAAAATGCCTTATGCGTGCTGAAAAAACTTGATTCATCAAACTTTGAAATGTGACTGGTGCATTACACAAACCAAAAGGCATTACCCTGAATTCAAACTGGCCATTGTGAGTGACAAAACAGTTCTTGTAAATGTCATGTTCATCCATTCATATCTGAAAGTACCCTGACCTCAAATCCAATTTACTAAAACAGGTAGCACCTTGGAGTTCATTCATCAAATCATCAATTATTGGGATAGGAAACTTACTTTTGATAGAGAGGCTATTGAGATGTCGATAATCCACACACATTCTCCAGCCGCCATCTTTCTTTTTTTACCAAGAGAACAGGATAAGAAAATGGGATATGACTTCTCCTGATCAAGCCAGGCTGAAGCAACTCTTGAACTATTTTCTATATTTCATCTTTGTGATAATGAGGTGTTCTGTAAGGAACTTGCCTTTTGGTGATGGCCCCTGGCTGCAAGGATATGTTGTGCTCCGCTTCACGAACCGGTGGGAGAGTCTGAGGTTCCTGAAAGACTTCAGAGAAAGCAAATAATAAGGCCTGAAGTTGCTAATCAAACTCTGCTGGTTTGCCCAAGGTGTTATCCTGTTTGAGCAGTGCATTGCCTTGTAGATCAAATTGAATTGAAGCGTGATCCACATGACCTGCTGCCAAACTAAATAATTCTGCAGTGATGTTCATGTGCTCAGTGTAGGCATCCAAAGGAATCACTCTCCCAATCACCACAGCCAATCCACTTTGGACAAGCTTAGACATTTGCTTAGCTGATAACTGTTGGAGATCAGAGGAATCTTTGACTGCCTGCACTTGGACCCTTTCACCATATTTGGTTAAGGTAATGATCATGCTATTGTAATCATATAGAACAGGTCCATGTAAACGTAACCAATCTCCTTCAATAATCATGTCATAGCTATGCAGGGGAAAAGTTCTAGGAGAACACTGAAATCTCATACCTTGCATAGTCCATTTAAAGGCAGGGCAGTGGGTGTCACTGATTTGCGTACCCCATCATCGACCTCAACCTTCATAGGGTGTATTTTCTCCATGGGGTACCACATCCTGGCACAGAATTTTTCATCAATAAAACAGTGGGAACTCCCACCATCAAATAGGATATGCAGGGGTTTTCCTTGGTAGAATCATGTGACTCTGTATGTGTTGATATTGGTCTGTCCACTGAGAGCATTAATAGAAAACAAACCATTGTTAGCAACAACATCATCTAGAGGGACTTCATCTTCATCTTCAGTGAGATTCGTGAGAGGTAGAGGCTCACTAGTCATAGCATACACCCGTGTAGAACACTGGTGTCCAGGGACAAATGGTGCTACACACTTAAAGCACAATATTTTGTCAACGTGTTCTTTCATTTCCTCATCAGTAATGAGCCTGCGCCTAGGAGGTGGACGCATCAGTGGATTTGGTTTTTCAGGCTTGGGAGGAGGAGGAAGTAAGGCAGGTACATTACGGTGTGGGTAAACAGGACGTTGAGGTGTTACCGTAGTAAGCTGAGTGAGCAGGGCATTGATTGCTATCTCTTGTTCTCGGGCAATGAGATAGTTGCGAGTAAGGTATGGGGGTGCTGGGCCTAAACTGCAGTTGTGAGCAATGGCTTGAGACATCCTACAAATTTCTCACGGTAAAACATCTCATCAAACTCAGGATAGTGAATTTGGACAGAGGTTACCATTGAATCAAATCTCTCCAACACATCTTGTAGGGCTTCATGATCTTTTTGCTTGAGGCACATAAAATTTTCTAATAGGTTACCACAATTTTCAGTGTCGAAACGTATTAACACCACAACAGTGAATGAGTCCCAATTAGTAGGTCTGGAGTAAACAAAACTCCTGAACCACATATCAGCAATGCCTTCCAGGTAGACCCTTGCAAAATCCAGGTGCTCTGCATAAGTAATGTTGTTTTAAATGGAGAAAATGCATTACTTCGTTCAATCCACGACCTTGGGTTACTACCATTGAATTTAGGGAAATCAGTGAAAGGCATCTTAGCCTTCCGTCCACGATCAAATTCATCTCAGTCATAATCAGGAACATAAGATGGTGGCCGCTGACTAGGCTGGAAAAAAACTTTAGTTTGTTGAGAAGTTCCAGCAACATGTTTAGGGGGATCTCCCAATACAAATTGAGGCTGCTTGGAGATGGTGGTGATATCCTTGCGGCCATTTAGCTGTTGTAAAATTTCTTGTTGGATAGAGAGCATCTTTTGGTGCATATCATCAAGCTTCACCTGGACTTCAGAATCTTTAATAGCTAAATGGGCGTTCAATGGCTCTGTAATTTTCTCCATTAAGGCCAGAGGAATATCCCGTGTTTGGTAACAGGGTGGAGATTCAATTGAATCCGTGAGATTAGTTCGTTTTTTGGACAGGACATCCGCATAAGCAGATTTCTCAGAGTTGGGATTTGTAGGTGGGGGTGGATTTTTGTTGTGAGGTGTTGGTGTGGCCTGGGGGTGGAAGTTTCATGTCATGAGGAAGGCTATTTCATAATTTCACATACTTTGTACAGAACTGGTGGTAACTATTTAAAGGAATAAGTTCCACCTTATCACTACTTGCCACAATTTCCTAAAGACCAGCCTCATACATGACTCTGCTAAAACAAACACGACTCTACTAAAACAAACACGACCAACATGACTCTAAGATAACTAGCACGACTTCTAAGACAGATTGACTTAGCAAACAATTTAAAAAGTAAAGACACGACTTCTAAATAACAGACTTAACTGAAAAACTGAAAGGAATTGAATGACTCCGGTGGTTGCTCTATTTCGGTTGGACTACTTTTCCATCACTTCCTAGACCCTTTCTTTGTTTACATTTGTCACTGTCGCAGTAGTGATCTCCTTCTTCTTCCTGTGGCCTCCAGCTCGTTGTTTGCCCCATTGGATTGTTACAGTCCCAGTTCCAGCTTTGCACTAAAATATATAAGCCAAGACATAGGTCATTCTTTGATCAGATACCCTCGTCAAAACTGAAGACAACAATTCCCCCCAGAAAATTCACAGCTTTTCGAGAAGAGCATCAGTCATCTCAATCTGATAAGGGTCTCTTGGGTTTCTGTTTCAGTATGTTGACCAGCTTCTGTACCATTCTGCACAAAGTCGAATACCTGAAACCATAAGAAATTAATTACCCCTCAACCACATCAATAATAGCGAGCAAAGACTTGCAATGGGATACTAAAAACTTGTAATCGTCTTTGCCGATGACGTTATAACGATGCAATACAGGGTTTTCCCTATGACCTCCTTCCCTTTTCCACTCAAAAAAAAAATAAGTTTCTTGAGTAATTTCTTTTCATGAAACTTCAACTTCCTCATGTTTAAGTTTCTTGAGTAATTTCTTTTCATGAAACTTCAACTTCCTCATGTTTTCGAAGACTAATGTGAAGACAACAATGAGAGGGAAGAAGCAAGTAGGGCAAACAATTGGGATCCGTTTGGTAGCCAGCCATAATCCGGATAAAGTGTGATAACTAAAAGTTATCCGGCTTTATCCTGTGTTTGTACCCGTACGGACACTTATCCCTGCCCGAGGGATAACGGTTCGGGCAGGGATAATCGGGTGACAACTCCCTCCTTTTAATTCCGATTTGATGCAGGGTTTTCGTTATCCTGTCTCAAACCCATATTATTAAGTTACCTTTTTGTCCTTACTATTCAAAATTATTACAGTATTACCATATATAAATACCAATATCCTAACCCTAATCCACGGAATTCCAATCGTTCTTCCCTCACGACTGTTCCTCCCCTTCCTCCGCCACAGAAATCTTCAGGCGAGAAGTCCGTCTCCGCCCTCAGCAAAATCTCTGTTCCGGCTATTTCATTACAGTTTGAGCAGATATTTCTTAGAAATGGTACTGTCACAGAAAATTCATGAGGCTATCAAGGTATGGTGGAGCGAATTACTAGTCCCCGACGGTCTTCGCCTTCAAGGAGAAGGGAGTGCTGTTGCGGAAAATACATGAGCTTGTCCCAACGGTAGATTCTACTACAAAAATGTTGGATGACTTCATAATTCTTGTTTATAGTCCCTGCTTTGATGACTCTATTCTTGTTCTCGTTTGAGTCTGATTGTTGAATCATGTGGTTATTCCAATCTTTGAGATTTTGAGTTGCTTACGAAAGATAAAGTGGGGTGTTTCGCGTGGCCACCGAAGATTGAATATATCTAGGTCCACCTGAACTCAAATCTCTGATTCGATTCCTGAGGTGGGTTGATCTGGGAACTTGTAGAATTGGATCAAATTTTGATTGAGGTGGTGGGGTTACTTGTCAAAGATTTAATCTTCTTGATCTCTCGGGGTTCAATTTCAACTCAAATGGTCTGTTTCCATAACTCAATTCCTATTGACCAGCACATGGACATGGCTAAATCTGTGAATTCACCTGATCCTTGTTTGAGACTTGAGCAGATTAATCAGTTCCATAAGAACAAGAAGTCTCCAGGTTCTCCGAATCGGATGAGCATCCCTATTTGTGAAATATCTACTAGTGCTATAATTGATGTTGTCATCTTGATTGTTGTGATTGGGTCTTGTGGGGTTTACTGTTTCCCTATGCCAATATTTTAGCTTGTAAGACCATTGAGCTTACCAAAGAAGTTATGGATGTGGTGGTTGAGGAAGTTGTCGATTCCCCTATGGTGTTTGGGTGTTTAGGACTTAGCATCTTCTTCGTAGCCATGGCGCTGGTGATGATAATGGTGTGTACAGACAGGAGATGTGGGAAAGCAGGCTGTCGCGGGCTCCGGAAGGCTGCTGAATTCGACATTCAGTTGGAGACAGAAGATTCCACAAAGAGGCAAGACATTGTTGCGAAAAGTACTTCAAAGAAGGGAATGTTTGAATTGCCTCGTGAGCACCATCGAGAGCTGGAGGCAGAGCTCAAGAAGATGGCACCACCAAATGGGAAAGCAGTTCTCATATTTCGTGCTAGGTGTGGATGCTCCATTGGCAGAATGGAAGCTCCAGGCACAAAAAAAACTCGTAAGATAAGAAAATAGTGCATATACTATCATCTTTTTCCTTTAAAATACATATGAGCATATTCTATACCGAATTAGTCATACGATGAGCAGATGAATTTGATGTTTATATTCAGTGAACAAATAGAATAAGCTCATGGGAATAAGATATGCAGACAATATATATAAACTAGTTTGAGGAGTATGGGTTCAAATTTGTGTTTTATCTTGCTTTATCTTGATGATATCATTTCTATCTATCACTCATTTGCTTCATTGATAATCCTTTTAACCAATTTTTAGTCACATGGGATTGAGATTGTCAAGCATGAAATCATTTGTTTTCATTGGTAGATCATTTCTTGGCATCGATGAATCTTGCATGCTTTATTTTAATCTATCTAGAGCTAAATCTGCTTAACTACAAGGGAAATGTCTTCATTAGTATTCACTTGCTACAATGACTTGAACCTTGGATTCCACTGTTTCTTGATGGTGCCTTCCCTAATGATCTGTGCCCAATTCGCTTTCCGCTACCGTGCGTTTAGTACTCATATTTTTCGCTCTCGTTCTCTCCATACCGTTTTATAGAAATGAATCGGCTTCCATTTGAATTTCAAGAATGAAAAAGTCTGTCTTGCTTGATGTATGAAGTTCATTAGATGCTTCCACCGCACCACCATCACCACGATATGCCCAATATATTCCCAACCAAATAATCTGTCATCCTTTTCATAGTGAAGAGAAGAAGCCAGTTTAACAGTTTATCACTATTTAGAGAACATGGGTGAACTAATTTAAACAATAATGCTTCTTTGAGAACATGATGAACACTAGCTGTGAGGAGCCACCAAATTTCAGTGAAACAATCAGATAGGAAGAGCAAATTTGAAACGAACAAGAATGCATATTTGTATTTGGTTGTTTCACTTCAATTTGGTGGCTGCTCACAGCTAGCGTTCATCATGTTCTCAAAGAAGCATTCTTGTTTAAATTAGTTCATCCCTATTCTCTAAATAGTGATAAACTGTTAAATCTGGCTTCTTCTCTTCACTATGAAAAGGATCACAGATTACAGTCCATAATTTGAAGAAAGGATGGGAATCTAATCTCTGTTTTCCAGTTTTATCTTCTCAGAGAGCATGGATTAGATAGAGAAAGTAAGAGGATCAACAGCGAGTACTAGCAACAAATGTCTTGTTTCCTCTTTTCAAGTATAACTAGAAAGCTTTTATGCATGTATACATGGCTGCTAAAACTTGAGCTGCTTCAATAGATCCCTCCAGATTCTTGCCTTCTTCCTCCATGAATCCTGAAAATAACACTTGGAACGATCATAAGTCTAACTGATTGAAACAGTTTTAGTGCAAGAGACCAAACTCAGCCATACCTGTTACATCAGGAACTCTAAGTAGACCTTGAAACCAGAGACTTTCCTGCATGTAACCCGAATATCCTCTGCTCCGGAACTTGTTATGCTCCAACAAGTCTAAATTTCATGAAACTTTACAGAGATGGGTATGATGACAGAATCTGTTTCCAGTATCTGAGGATGTTGTAAAAGCCTCAATCTTGCGATATTGATATTGATATTGAAGCGCCTCCCAGTACAAGCTCGCTTGAGGAACTCTAATCAGCTCGATGCCGCGCTGGAAACTTCATAACACGTCTCTTTCTTGCCATTGTGTCCACTGTCCAATGACATGTCCTTGGAAATTTGATGTGCAGAATAAATATTGAAAAGAGTTCTGTTCAGACAGTTTCAAGACCTTGTATTGGCCACAAACTGAACAACATCATATTTTCTAGTACACTTGTTCCATTGGAGGAATCAGAGGTACATAATGTGAAGAAAGCCTCATGTGAACAAACGTGAACTTGGAAACAGTTCCGATATCAGGATCGTCGGATGAATGAGAAGAGGTGATCTCAGAGCGATCAACCTCATAGTCAACAACAAACTGCTGAAGCTGATCCAGAATCCCCCAAACGGAGTGGAAAACTGCAAATCGGGTACCCGAAATTCAATATTCCCAAACAATTCGGGTTATGGGGTAACCGTAACCAAACCGTCCGTCCAAAATAATATTCAATAGGACTATTTAAGTGGGCAAAGAGCCTCCAAAATCTTCGTTTCTAAATCAACCCTCTATGAAATTGCAAAGACTTTTTTTATTTAATAAAATAAAACACTTTATTAGATAATTTTAGCCTATTGGACCAAACTAAGGAAGTTCGCCCAAATAACTAGGGGTGTTCAAATAGAATTCGAAATTCGAAAATTTCGATTTCTGAAATGTTTAGAATTCCGAATTTCGATCCGAAATTCCGAATTCGGATCGGAATATGATTTCAATTTCGAATTATATTTTGGATTGGAATGGAAATATGAGTGGATTTCCGAATTTTCGAATTTCCGAAATTTTTCCGAATTTCCAAAACATTTTGTTTCTAGTTTTTTGAATTTCAAATTTTTTTAAAATTTTTTATTATTGTTCGGAAATTCCGATTTCCGATTTTCGAATTCCGAATTCCGAAAAAAAAATACGGATCGGAAATCAGATTCTATTTCCGAAATAATTTTGGATCGGAATTAAAATTGACATTTCCAAATTCCGAACGAGCACCCCTACAAATAACTACTATTTCGTGCACACTCATCAATACTTTATAATGTTACTGAAAAATAAATTAATTTATAAACTTTATTAAAAATAAATTACATAATAAATTTTCAGGCACTTTATTAACAATTTGGTAAATGGAGCCTAAGACCAAAGTTCCGGACCCTCACCCCACGGCCAAGCCCATGTTCCCAACTCCCAAGTTATGGGTCTTGTCATGGTCTTCTTTCTCCGGTGACTAAATAAAAAAAAAAAATTCTACGTAAAGATATTTTGTGTACAAATAATTTTTTTCTAATGTATTTTTTTTATTTATCCACTAACCTCCATATGGACCAAATGTATAAGTATTCCATTTACGCCGTTCCCCTTTCCATCTTTCCGACGAGCGCAATTTTTTTCTAATGTATAGCTATTTATGATTTTAAGGTCTCTTAATAACTACCATCCTACCTACAAGTCTACGACTTCCCTAATAACATTCACTTCCTTCCTGCACGTGGCAGTAAAGCCATGTGCTAATAAAGTAGAAAAGTCCACGTGGCTGATAAGTAGGTAGGATTTATTACAGGTGGCAGAGTTTTAAGGTTACTGTTAGAATAGTAAATTAATGCGTAAACAGCTAGTTTTGCATGCGCTAAACTCCAAGAAGGCAAGAACAATCCTATGTAGATCTTCCGTTCGCTCGCCTGGGAATCTGCTCTCTCTCAATCACCGATCAACTTCTTCTCTACAGTACACCATCGGTACAGTTGCACTTACTCAGAATTCTATGCAATCCGACAAAAGTGCCTTGCGAGTTAGTGACATGGTAGCCAATTGTACGGTTGACCATGCAGCATAGTATTGAATTGCTTTAAATAAAGCAAGTAATTAAAAGGCAACACATTAAGGTACGGTTTGGGATATTTTAGACAACCTAAGTCTAAGTTTTGCTAACATGTTTTGAAGTAAAAGTTCAATTTTAATTATTTTAGAGTTGGTTTTATGTTCTATTGTTAACTGGGCAGAAACGATTTTAGGGCAGGCGCAGTTGAATGATTTTGGAAGATTCATAATTGACAATTTTTTTAACTTTGTATTAGTAATAGATTAGATTAAAATGACTCTATTAAAATATATTATTTCTATTAGTGAAATTACTAAAAATTAATATAACAAATAACGCAATGTATATTGGATCGCTACAAAAATAATCTTTTTGTATAATTATAAGGGTAATGTTGCGTATATCTGACACCAGATTTCAACAAGTAGAGAGAAAGAGAGAAAATCTATTATGAAATGGTTGAGTGATTGTGGGAGGCCCCCCTCTAAATCATTCTAAAAAGTTACATTGTTAAATTTATGATTTTTCCCAAATAAATAAATTCTGGTGAAATTTTGTATAATCCACCCCCACCCCGTGATGTACCTTTGAGAATTCCATAATGTCACGTGATTTGGGGTGAAATTTAAAGTAGCTTCAAAATCAAAAAAATAGATTTTTTTATTAAATTTTAAAATTTGTTTTTGTGAAATAAATTTGTAATTTAGGAAAACAATAATTATGAGACAGAGCAGCAATAAATGATGCACTACTATTTTAAGACGGGTTATGGACTTAAAATTTCGTATATTCCGATAGCATGACTCTTTGCTTTTCAAATTTTTGGCCGCGATCATTTATCTAGATTATGGCTGTTTTGTATTATTTATTTTTTAAATTATTTTATTTTTTATTCTCCTTTTTTATTTTCAGATTATTTTAAAAATAAACTTTTAAAACTCTATTTTCTCATTTTACTTCTCTTTTTTTTTCAATCAAAACTCATTTTTTCAGAAATAGGTCGGAGATTACTTTTTTTCTACTTCTATAATGGCAATTTTGTAAATAAATTAAAGTTATCTTACCAAATTTAACTACAAATACTATTTGATTAACTTACAAATTTTGATTACAAACACTATTTTAATATTTTTTTCATAATTTTATCAAACACTCAAAAATTACAAAATTAAAAAAAAACATAAAAGAAGAAAATCACTATAAATACAAAACATACTCAATATATAAACAGGCATGCCGTCCAAATTTTGGATATTATTGACAATGCACACACTTAGGAGTGGATTGGGGGTATGAAATTACCTAAATAAAAGGAGTACTGTATTTTTAGGTGAATTGGGTTTAGTGTGTGCTTTCATTTGTAAAGACTTGAAGAGAACACAGTTCACCCATGCAATGAATTTGTACTTCTCCATAACTCCATCCGACGAACGGTTCAGTTCTACACGAAACCACAATCAGTGCTGTAAATATTTCATTTAAAAAGAATTTGAGTAAGCGAATCAAATTAGTGCTCTTTTAATAATATGTTTATAGAACATATCATTAATGCTACCTATCCATGATAGAATCTTTCAGTGTCTCAGTGTAGATATTTAATTTTTACCCCCAGTAAAAGTTGTGATTAAATTCAACAAGTAAAGCAAATAATCAGACTCTTTGTGTGGTAAAAGGAGTAGGGGTGGTAAAAGGAGAGGGTCTGGTCTGAGCCTGCCAAGTGTGACAAAATTGGGGTGGTTCAGTAAATGCAGCAGACCTGCCCCCTCCTCTGAATTTTACTTTCTCATATTTGGTAAAAAAATGGAACTCTCACGCAACCACACTTTCCCTTTGCTATTATTCTTTCACTTCACTTTTCTTTTTACAATCAGATTCATAAAAGAAAACAATTAAAAAAACAGTTGAAAATGAGGTTTACCCTTATGTTAAAAATCTGCGCTTCTTATTCTAGAAATTACAATTAATTTAATTATATAAATGAAATAATTGGGGGTGGGGGCTCATTTCTGAGCAAATGTGTCTGTGCTGAAAAGTTAAGAGATCCATCAAGATTAGGTCAAAATAATAATAATAATAATGAACATAAAATAAAGTTTAAGAAGGACAACCACAAAATCAGGATTTTCTTATTATCTACAGTCCTCACTTCCTATTATCACCATCTATCATCTTCATCATCAGCAACAAAAGCACCTGTCTCTCCTCTCTCTCTGTAAGCTTCCTCTCCTAAACAATATGTCCCAAGATTCTTACTTTTTCCTCCAAACCCTAATCCCAGATGGTTAGAAATCAACCTAAAACAAAACAGGAGAAATTTTTTCTGCAGTTCCTTTTTTGTTCTGAACCTTTTAATAGATGAATTTTCAGCTTCCATGGAGCTAACCAATTCAACAGTGAAAACTCCGGAGACGGAATCCGAGACACCGACGAGGATCCAGCCGGCGAAGCCGACGCCGTTCGCCAACGGCGTGCTCAAGCGCCACGCGCCGCTGCACCTCCACCACCCCGTCGTTGTCACCTACAAGGAATGTCTCAAGAATCACGCAGCCACACTCGGGGGCCAAGCCGTCGACGGCTGCGGCGAGTTCATGCCTTCGCCGGCGTCCAATCCCGCGGATCCCACCTCGCTCAAATGCGCCGCCTGCGGTTGCCATCGCAACTTCCATCGCCGAGAGCCGGAGGACCCCCTCGCCCCGCCGCCGAACGCCGTCCCAGCTCTGGAATACCGTCCCCACCACCGCCATCACCCTCCACCGCCGGCGCAGCCGGTCAACAGCGGCGGGAGCCCGAACTCACCGTCGTCGCCGCCGCCGATCTCCTCGTCGTTTTACCCCTCCGCGCCGCACATGCTGATGGCACTCAGCCACGTGATGTCCGGCCAGGTGGTCCCCGACAGCGGCGGCTTGCCGAGTTCCGCGGTCGTTAACGCCGGCTCCGGGAGCCGGAAGCGTTTCCGCACGAAATTCACCCCGGATCAGAAGGAGAAAATGCTCGAATTCGCTGAGAGAGTCGGTTGGAAAATGCAGAAGAGAGACGAGGACGCCATTAACGAATTCTGCTCCGAAATCGGAGTCGACAAAGGGGTTTTCAAAGTGTGGATGCATAACAACAAGCACAATTTCGCCAAAAAGGATCATCATCTTCTTCATTCACTCAACTCACCCAGCGCCACCACCGCAGCCGCTACCACTGGCGGCGTCCCCACTCCTGGCGAGGGAATCTGCGGCAATGACAACAAAGACAACATCCGCGTTCCAGAATTGGGGCAACTCCATCTCCACCTCGAAACCAGCGGCGCTGCTCATATACTCGGTACTACAAATGGGTCTTCTTCTTGTTGATCATCATCTCCCATCTTTTTCTCTGCGCTTATCATCCAGAAAATAAAGATTCCTAGAGTAGCTGGCTGAGTTCTGCAATTAATTTGTTAGTGTCTGAATTTCTGCTAATATTTAGCTGGTCTTTTGCTTAATCTTATCTCTATCCAGGCAGCCATTAATGTGAGTATGTGACCAGTCGTTATCAATTGGGTGTGTAGAAGATTTACAATTACAATTCTTAAAAATTAAATGTTCATCTTCTTCCCAAAAGTTTCATTTCCTTTCATCTGCTGGGGTTGTGTGTAAGAAACCGTGTGTGTGGATTGTCTGAGACGAAGCAGCAGGAAGCAGTTGTGCCGCATCAATGGAGGCGGTTGCGGCCTTACTAATTTAGTACATCTTCGGAAATCCTACCTCACAACTTTAATTTAATAGAAATTCAATTTTCCCAAGATGCTTATTTTAATTCCATGCCATACATCGTGCTTTGGGAACATAAGAATAAGATTAGGCAACTTTGGCTTTATCCTCGTATTAATCCTCCGACATTTCTATATGTAATAAACTACAATTTCAAGCCACTGAGTTTAGTCTCACGTGCGGATTGTTAATACACTAATAAAGCTGCATGTTCTTAATTTAACTTTTATTTTGTTTTTTGTTTTTTGTTTTTTGTTTTTTGTTTTTTGTTTTTCTACCTGGGGTTGCCCTTTACGGATTAGCTTAATCAATTATTGGAAGGAGCCGACGACAGGGGTACCGTCCTGTCCGACGTCTTTTCAATCACCTTCTGAAGGGTAATCACGACATTTTACCAAGAATCTATAACAACCTTAACTTTAGGGAATGAACAAATGCCAAACGCTTAAAGATTAATTACAATAAAACTAGCTATCTTGATATCTAATTTCGAATTTTGACGGAGTGGAGGGTACGGTCAACGTTTGATGATATTTTTTCGTACACACATGACTATTTATTATCATAATTGGGGGTTGAAAGATGCAATAGACCAACCTCTCTATCATTAGGGTTTCTTCGGATCGAAAATTAATGATTGTTCTTTATTTAAAATTAAAATTAAAATTCCTTGGAATTATAGCGGCTACACATTGTACCCGTGTCTTTAAAGAAATTAAATTTGTGTACTATTAATTTTTCCAATAAAATAACTAGGAACCTTTTCTTTTCCCCTCCATCACATGTTAGGGTATGAGTCCCCATAATGATGTTTAAGCTTTTATGGATGATGGATGAGTCGCAGGGATAAACTAAATGAATTCTTTTCCACTTTGATTTTTTATTTATTTATTATAGACATGTTCCTTTGGCCTGAAGCACACACGTCAGCAAGAGCATTCCAATAAAATAAATGTCCATCACTGGTTGAAACACACCCCTACCCCACGATTT
>JAOWBN010000019.1:522437-538145 GCA_028565015.1 Pinguicula moranensis | reverse complement strand
CGAGAGCAGCGGTGCGGACTGCGGTTTGGTGAGCGTGAAGTCGTGCGTGAACGAAGAAGAAGAACTGAAGAACGAACACCGAACGGACTGGGCAGAAGCCAGAATGAATGAACGAAGTGATGTCGTGTCTTTAGTTTAGTACTTTAGTCTTTCTTAATTCTTTACAAGTTCGGGATTCGGGTTTGTCCCGAATTTAACGGGACAAACCCGATCCCGACCCGAAACTATTTCGGGACTGATTTATCAGTCCCGAACCCGACCCGAAATTCCGATTTTTTAAAAATTGCGGGATTCGGGACGCGGGATGTACGGGACTCGGGTTTTTCCCGAATCCCGAATCCCGAATGCCCACCCCTAGTTCAGTGGTTGAGACAGAATAAGTGTGATATTCGGTACTTATGGGACTATTGGGACAAGCTGACTACGATGGCTTCAAGATTGCAAGTGAGGGTGATGCATCAGTTTAGGGAAACTAATAGCATTGCAAACTCCCTCGCAAAATAGGGTGCGACCGGGCTAGATCAAAGATTTCTCCAGGTGTCGAAAATGTCTACAGAGAATAAGGGCAGATTGTGGATGGAGAAAGGGAGACTATCATACTTACAATGCAGATAGAGCTACTATGTATGAGCCTGACCGCGGTCGAGGTGGAGCAAAGGAGAATGCATATGTTCAGATCGTATACTCGGAGAGGAGGTAGAAAATATGAGTATCTTTTTGCTAATAGTCCTCACTACTCAATCTCCATTGTGGGGTCGAAAGCAAAAAAGTACCCAAAGGAAGGGCCTACAACATCTCCGAAAATCTACATGCGGCAGCAGAATTTTTTACTTGGTGTACTTGTCAGACTGACCTAGGGCCCGAAACTTTATTTGTATGTGGTTTGACATTCACCCTAAGAATGTCGATAATTAAATTAATAAATAAAGAAATGAGGTCGATAATAATGATATTTATCTGATTTGATACCTTCTTGTTTTTTTTAAAAAAATTAACCACTTGAACTGCCTCGGTTGGATCAAATAGGCTGATACCTTATAATCCATAATTGATCAGATTTTTGCTGATAAATTCTAGGGAAGAGAAATGTTCTTTTTTTGTTGTGACTATTTGTGTAAACGGAAACAAATGCAAATCAAATATTGAATTGAGCAAACAAAATCTCAAATTTCTTCTCAAACTTCTCAAAATATTTCCACAAATTTTTCCTCTTCTTTCTTTCTTTTCTATTTCTCTCTTCTTCTCTTTTTTTTCTCTCTTACACGTCTACTTTCTCCACAAGAATGACATGTAGATATAGCATTCATACTACCTATATTTTCATGCTATTTAATGTTACAAGTGAAATGTTTTTCACTTGTATCCTTGTGTCCCCATATGTGTCATTGTGTCACATGGGCATTTATCCCATAACATTTCTAAAGTTATACAAATCTGCATATATGAATATTTCTGTCAAACAAATAAAAAAAAGTCTTGGGCCCTAGCCTCCTTGGCCTCCGTCCCTACATATGAGCAGGGGCGAAGGCAGAAAATTAGTTGGGGGGGGAGGGGGGAGAATTTTTTTCGGTGTAAATAGAGTTGGTCGGACCGGGTTGAATCAGGTTCGATTGGGTATACACGTTCAAATGCGATAGAAACTAGAATAGTCAAATTTATTTCTTATTTTTTTGAGATTATTTTAATATCAATATCAGTCGGATTTCTACGTTTTAAAGTTATTAAGATCGATACAGAGACAATAATAATTTTGCAGCCAGCTTTGTTATAATAAATGCCAGATAAAATTATCTATCCAAATATTAAAAATAATTATATTAAAGAATTATAAAACAAGTATATACTATTCGAATAAAAAAGTTTGCAATAAATGTAGGGTGGTTTGATGATTACCAAGGATAGATTTACCGTACATCTTGAGTTCGAATCTGGGTAGGAACCATGTTATCTTTTGATTTCATACAAAAAATGTTGCTTTGTCCAAGATTCGACCCTAGACGAGTAGCCGTGATGGATAAAATAAGACTTTCGACCAACTCATTTAAACTGAATTTCATTTTTATTCTAAAACTATTACATATATATCATGTTAAGAGGAATTAAACTGATTTTTTTTACATATAATTTATTTATTTTTAAATTCTGGGACCATGGCCCCCTATCCCCTCTTTACATCTACGGGAGTTCCATTGCTGGGTACCATCCGTGAAAATAATGTCGACCCAATTCCTGCTACGTGCCTGACGAATCTTTTTTTTTTTTTGATAAGTAATCAGAATACTGAGTTCAGAATCACAGATCAGGGTATCCTTTGGGCCCAGGGCCCGCCGACTAATCCCCTCAGATGTGCTGCAAATGCTCCCCAGTGGGTTCGAACTCCAGACCTCTTGGCATGCCAGGAGTCTGGTGCTCTGCCGCTAGGCTAGCACTGCCGGACAACTTTTCATGCAATCATGTAATCCAAGTAACTAATTCACAATTGAAAGCCTAAATTACACAAAAAAAAATAAAAAATCTTTTCTCTGTTCGGTTTTCAAAAAAAAAAAAAATGAACAGTAAAATATTTTTTCCTTCTCTGTTCGGTTTTTCCAAAAATGAACGGTAAATTATTATTTTTCTTCTCTGTTCAGTTTTTCCCAAAAATGAACAGTATTTTTTTTATCATCAATCAACTTCCGCATGTATTTGATCATACAATCATGTAATTCAAGTATCCAATTCTCAATTGAAACTTCTAAATTACATAACAAAGAAAAATAAAAACCGAAAATGCTTTGGGTCAATTTTTGAAAAAATCGAAAATTCCAAAAATAATATTTTCGATTTTTTTTTATTTTCTAACAATCAAATACATGAATCCAAGCGTAGAATATAATTAACCAAGAAGGCTCTGATACCACTGTTGGGTTTTTTTGTGTGTATAATTTCAAAAAAATTCTCAAGAACAAAGCGGAATGAATATCAAGAGAACATATACACATGCCAGGATCACTTGGTAATAACATGAATCTTAGCTTAATGGATTGAATAAATTTTACCCAAATCCCGGAGTTGAAATCATTTACGAATCCTTTCTAGTTGTGATCCCAAAATTCTTTTCGAATCCTCTTCAGTTATGATTCAGAAATCCATTTTAGTTGCGAAACTGAAATCCTTCTCGAATCCTTTTCAGTCCTGATTCCGAGTCTCCAATTGAGAAGACCTCTAATGTGTTCACTCCATGACAGAATCGAGATGGCTGCTAGACATTTTTCATGATCGAGCAAGCTAAGAAATCTCTACAGAAATCAGTCGAAGTCCGTATCAAGAGAAGAGAGATAGAGAAGACTTTATCATATTGGGAACGTGAGAACCGATTCTCACGTTCCCAATGTGAGAATCGTGGGGTTGGGGGGTGGAGTAGGGGAGTTGTGATTTTTCACAACTCCCTCACATGACACAAGAGATTAAATCTCTTGTGTCCTCAATTGGGCTTCCCTAGCCTAATTGGATTAAATCTCCAATTGGAGATTTATTAAATAGATAGGGCCTTCAATTAAATTCCAAGGCCCAATTTGTTACCCCTTGAATTGGGCTCGATCCCATCGAGGCCCAGTTCTTTTCTTCTCATCCGGGTTGTTGAATTAATCACGTCCGATAAATTCAACTCAATACAGTTTGGATATGGTCATGAAATTAATTAATCATGTCCCACATAATTAATTTATTATTTCTCAATTTGTCAATTAGAGTGACCCATTAGGAGCTATATTTGAATTGGTAATAAATTAATATCCATTAATTTATAAATCATAATTAGCATCTAACAATGCATTATGATCATCCGAAACAAAATAGATAAATCCTAATCCTTTATTATTCTTTGTATTAATTTCTTTGTCTCGTAATATCCATTTAATTAATGTCAAGTGTAGAAATGCGTCATCCTTAACCATTAATCATTTTTTCTTGATCCTCAGTGAGTAATTGTTTATAAGTCATTATGTCATAATCACGAATGCATGCTTAACAATCATCACTGCATCAAGGGGCACATGGATATCAACAATCTCGCGGGAAGCGAGATAGACGAATATATCCTATTGATTATTCATGAATTCTAACATGACTCACATACATCTGAAATTTACCTTTATAGCTCTCGATTAAAAGAAGCTTTTGATAATTCCATAAGATATACGTTTGTCATCTAGAATCACGAATATCTTAGACAATAGAATTAATACTATTTTACCATACTGATGACACTGACAGAATCCTTACAGTAGGTCAAATTTGGTCGTGTATAATAATGTGTACCGCGTACACGTATATCTATGTGATTAAATAGATACCTCGTATCAATGATCTGTGAAACATGATCATGCACTAATCCACATACTAGTCTTTATTATCATCTAACAGTCTGAGTTAATGACATAAGACCAGGGACTTGTTTTAGAGTTTCAAGTATTTTTATGGAGTTCTACAATTTGAGTCATCAACCCAAATGATCCATATAAACATAAAACTCAAGTAACAAATACATTTTGTTCACGAAGCTAACAAACGCACCATCAACAATGATTGGTGCTCTAGGTCACTATTCCAACACTAACGTGCCCCAACTTTTGTCTCCCGGAATTGATTATTCAATGCACTAGCCCAATTGATCTATTTGTAGAGTTTACAATGTGTAAAATGATATTTTTTTTGAGATGTAACAGGTAACTATCTAATCTACTTGTAGGCGGTGGCCATTGCGTGTTATCTTATTTTCGGGTGGCAAACTTTGTTTTTTGTCTCTTTGACTGGGGCTCAAGGTGGATAAGGCCTGTTAGTGGCAATAGCAGGTTTTTATTTGAGGATATATGTGGACTCCTTTGTAGAGTCCTTAGATATTCGATCAAGGTGATCCTCCCCGACCTCGAATAAGTGAGTACAAGAGGGATCGTTGAGGTTTGGAGCTTTCCTTTGGAGCTGACTTTGTGATGTTTCCTCATTTATGGGCATTCTTCAATGGGTCTATTACTAGACTTTTCGCCTCCAACATCAATTATAAGATAGCAAACTTCAAGTTTAATGTAATTTTTAAAAAAAAATGATAAAGAGTAAGTTTGTGAATTCATCATTATAGTAGTGGATCCCACCACTACCGAAAGTAAAATAAAATAATAAAAAATGCTTAAGAGTGTGGTTGGTCCCAAACCCACATCTTCGACCCAAATCCCAAAGATGACTCAAAGTTTGTGGTGATGGACTTAACAGGTTCACTGTGCCAAAGAAAGGCTGTCAATTACCAACTATGCACCACGTGGGGAGTGGTCACCCAAGACCACCGCTCGTTAAATATGCTCACTAAAATCTAAATGTCAAAGAAACTGAAAACTAGAGATTGATATTAAAAAAATAATAATAAGTATTCTACAAAAAAAACATTGTTTTAACTACAATTTCTCCAAAATTTACTTCTTTTAACATAAAAAAGGATTATCAAAAAGCACAAACTAATTTCTAAAACACTATAAATAAAGTTGTTTATTTCAAACAATAAATTATATAGGAGTTTTTACGGTTCCCTTGCCATAAAATCATACTCAATAAAAACAAATGAGGGTGAAGCCAAGAGCACTCAATACGAGGGAGGCGACTCTTAATCCAAGAGGGGTGATAAAAGCAGTTTTTTTAGGTAAGTAATTTCACTACAAAATAAAATGGTATAGGTTTACTGCAGTTGTGCTCACTGCAGTCAGGACTAACTTAGTACTATTATTTATTTACAAAGTTTCTACAACTCGCATTGTGTCCAGATCATCTATGAAAAAAGATTGAAACACATAGTGTTGGTAGCCAAAACCAGTCGCTCAAAGTTGTGCCCGTGTGAACCTGTGTTGTGAAACTAATTTTTATCGAAGAAGTTTTAAATTTGACTAACAAAAAAATAGGGGGGCAACCTCCAATGGACCACCCCCTATCCATAACAATAACATCGCCCGTTGGATAGATACATTGTAAACATTGAGAGTGATCAAGGTTTTACTAGAATTCCCACAACATAAAATGAATGGGTCCATGAATGTCTATCTTGACACCAAAATTCCACATAACAAAATCCACGCAGCAAGGCTAAGATTGGTTACCGCTCTCTAGGAATGCTCTCCTCGCTCTCTAAGAATCTTCCCTAAATTCACTATCATGGCTTCGATCTTTGACCCTGGTAGCTCAAGCAAGTCACAGATACTTGATTCAACAGCAGCTCTAAGCGAGAATGAAGGGAAAACTAAATGGACACCTGTACGAAATCGCAAGTCCGACAATCCACAGAAAAATGATGCCCAGGCAAACAAGGAGCGATGTTTATCTCAGTACTTGATCAACTAGCGAGCAAAATCAACTTCCTTTTACTTTACAAACTTTCCACTGTCATGGAAGAAAGCTGAAATGTGGAAAGTTTTTTCAAGATATGGTAAAGTAACAGACATACGTATTCCAAAGAGTTCCCTAATCTCTGGTTCCCACTTCGGTTTTGTTTGGTTCTTGAAGACCTCAGTGACTCCCTCCTTGATGGACACACTCAATGGTATATGGGTTGGTTCTAATCAGCTCCAAGTCAGTGAAGCAAGGTCTCAAATTCGAACAGAGCCCTCTAAACTTCAGGATCTCGCGGTAATCGGTGGAGCAGAAATAGGTGAAAAAATAAGTGCAACTCTCAATACACAAAAAGGTTACAAGCTCTCTGAAGTTTTCACTAGACCCAGCTACTGCCAAATGGCTAGATTGATGCTTAATTGGTACCCCTGCTCCTCGTTGGAGCAAATTTTATCTGCAATTGGCTACATTAGTTGCTCAGTCGTGCAACTTGAAGGTGGGGAGGTGCTGTTTAAGATGACATCCATGGAGGAAACTACCCACCTGCTCGCAGACCTAACAGTGGTACAAAAACTCAATCTCCACTCCTTACGTCCGTGGAAATTATTAAACGGGAAGCCAATGCGCCTGGTATGGATTCAACAGCGAAGAACCCCCCTCCACTGCTGGTATGAAAGGTTCTTCACTGAAATTGCAGAGCAGGTTGGCTCTTTGGTAGCCATTGATGATAAAACACTCAATCAAACGAAAATGCTATATGGACGTCTACAAGTATTAACAAGCTCAAGTGAATGGATTTCCCAAACAATCAAAATTGATGCAGACAACGTGAAGTTCAATATTAAGCTATTGGAAGAACAAATCCCACATGTTCCGGTGTGGGGAAATCTTCTCAGATACCGTCGTCCAGCACCTATTTTAGGAAAAAAATGTCTTCCTTGCCAAAAGAAGTATGGGTGAAGAAAATTAAATAGACTGTCCAGCCAAGCGGCAGAGGAGAAAAATCCGGCCCTCCCTCGTCGCGGATTTTACTTCGTCCATCTTTCAAAATAGGACTGGAACGTAACCCAACGGCTACTATGCAGTTAGTACGAACAGTGCTTGAGGAAGACAACTTGGAAAAATTAATCACTCAACAGGAAGCGAAGGAAAGATGTCAGAAACCAAATCAGAGTCCTACAGCTAAAGGTAATAAAGAGAAGGACGAGCAAAGGACATTGTTAACTGATACCAAATCTACAAGAAATCCTCTTATTGGGCGCCGTGAATCTCAATCCAACGGAGAACAATCCAGTATCCAGCAAAGGAAAATGCACGATGGACTCTGGGATTGTTTACCAAGTAAGGCCCACATAGGTAAATTCACGACACTGTTGTTTCAACACGGAAAACTTGGCCTCCGGCCTACTGATACTTCTAAGATGAAAAATGAAAATTCAACGAAGTCTATGACAATGCACCTTCCAGAAGACTCACATATGGTGCCATCTAATTGTGTGGTATCAACTACAACCATATCCCCTGCTGCCTCTGCTGATAAACTCCGCAAACACACCAGATGGATTTGTGTGTGTCAAGCTAATTTTATGGACGATTTGGGTGCGGTAATCAACGCCACTCCTGCTACATCCCTTACAGAAGCTTTGTTAAATCTGGAAAATTCTATTCCGGTTAAATCTCACGCGGAAGATTTGGTAGATCTAGCGATGGAGTACACCTCTAACTTCAAAAGAGGATCGCTGCCTTCATGTAGAAAAGATGGAAGAAAGAGATAAGGCCTTGAGTAAAGATAAAAAGAAAAAGAAAAAGAAATCACAGTTCGGCAAAAATCTTTCTCCCTTGTAAAATGAGAATAATATCTTACAATATTCACGGCCTCGGCACATTTCATAAGAAGGCGGAACTTCGTAAATTAATCAGAACACAACGACTTGACCTTATCTGCATACATGGAACAAAGTTGTTTTCTATAGATCGATCTCTTTGTAATCTATTATGGCCCTCTGAAGAGATTGACTGGAGTTTCAGTGAGGCAATTGGTAGCTCTGGAGGTCTTCTTTTTCTATGGAGAATCGCTGCATTTCAAATTATACACGCGTGGTCCGAACTTGGAATTCTTGGCTTATGTGGTACATGGGGAAATGAAGCAATTCCAGTTAATATAGTCAACATTTATTCGCCAAATGATCTACGGAACAAAAGAAGATTATGGCATAACTTGTCTAATGTAATCACCAACAACATGACAACTAAGTGGTGCTTAGCTGGTGATTTCAATGCTATTTGCACATCTGAAGAAAGAAAAAGTCAAGCTCCACCTCCCATATTTGAGATATCAAAGTTTAAAGTTCAATATCATAGCAGCTGAATTGGTTGATTTGCCACTGCACAAGACAATATATACATGTATATCACGAGGAGGGGAATGCAACAGTAGACTTGACCAATTCCTCCTCTCCGAAAACTGGATGCTGCATGGCCAAGACTATCTCAAATCGAGCTGGATAGAACTCCCTCTGATCACCGTCCTATCATGCTTAAATTAGAAGAGCAGAATTGGGGTCCAAAATCGTTGAGATATCTAAATTGCTAAGAGAGACATGTTAACTTTGCTGACATAGTTAAAACTTTCTGGTCCTCATACAATATAACTGGAAACAACAGCTTCATATTGTGTGAAAAAACGAGACTACTTCGCCAGCATCTGAACATCTGGAATAAGATTGAATTTGGGCACACCAAATTCAAAACAGAGGAGCTTCAATGCCAACTCAACATACTGGATTCTATGTTTGAAAATGGACTTGGCTCTGAGGCAGACAGATTACAAAGACCTTTATTATGGATGAAATTGCATCATGCCTTAAAGAACAAGGAGTTACTAATGTTGCAGAAATAAAAAATTAGATAGATCAAGGAAGGGGATATTAACAACAAAATTTTCCATTCAAAGGTCAAGGGTAACAGTAGGAAAACCTCTATAAGGGGTAAGCACTTTGTAGTGGAGTGGACTGAGGTCGTGGAGGATGATGTTAAAGCTGGGGTAAGACATGACTTTGTTACTCATTTCTCTCATGAGCAATGGAATAGACCTTCACTGAATTTGCCAGCAGTAAAAATTTTATCAGTCGAGGATAATATATATCTCACAGCCATATTCTTCGAAAAAGAGATTAGATCTACGGTTTGAAGCTGTTCTACTACAAAAAGTCCAAGCCCCGACAATTTTTAATTTTATTCAACAACATTGGGACACCATCAAGTATGACTATCAAGTTCATCAGAGATTTTTACAGATATGGCAGATTGTCTAAGGCCGTGAACTCCACGTTTATCACTCTCACTCCAAAGACTGATAATCCAGTCTAGCTTGATCATTACAGGCCCATATCACTTATTGGTTGCGGCTACAATGTACTTTCCAAGCTTTTAGCTAATCGTTTGAAGATTGTTATGCACAAGTTGATATCAATAAACCAGATGGTATATATAAGTGGAAGGTAGATATTAGAAGGGATACTTGTTGCAAATGAGATCATTCACTCCATCAAGAAATATAAAAAGGCTTCTATCATCCACAAAGTAGATTTTTCTAAAGCGTTCGATATGGTAAATTGGGAATTTTTAATTCTTATGATGCGGAAAATGGGATTTGGCAATATTTGGATCACATGGATAACTGAATGCATTAATTCGGCTCATGTTGCTGTTCTTGTCAATGGAAGTAGCTCCGGCGAATTTAAATTCGGGAGAGGCTTGAGGCAAGGAGATCCTTTTTCTCCATTTCTTTTTTGATAGTTTCTGAAGGCCTCAATCTCCTCATTAACAGAACAGTTTCGCTGAGGAAACTTGTTGGAATTAAGGTAGGATCAGTGAGGATCTCATATCTTCAGTATGCCGATGATCTTCTATTTGTTGGTGCTGGAACTTATGAAATTATAATTGTCATGAAAGGCATCCTGAGAGCTTTCGAATTTATATCAGGACTTTCGATTAACTTCGCAAAAAGCAAGGTGATTGGCATGAACCTGCAAGACAATATACTAACTGATGGTTCTAATATGCTAAATTGCAAAACTGGCAGTCTTCCTTTCACCTACTTGGGAATGCCAATCGAGGTAACCCAAGAAGACTTTCTATATGGAATCCGGTTACTGAAGCTATCAGCAACAAGCTTCAACGATGGGAAAATAAGCTATTATCCATGGCGGGTAGACTAACCTTGATAAAAGCACTGTTATCAAGCATAACAATGTATCATCTCTCATTTTTCTTGGTTCCAAGTGGAGTAATTAGAATGATAGAATCAAGGTTAAGTAACTTTCTATGGAAGCATAGTAAAGGAAATAGTCGTCCAATTCACTGGATGTGCTGGAGGAACCTCTGTCAAGAATACAAGAATGGAGGACTAGGAATATGAGACATCAAACATATGAATCACGCACTATAGGCAAAATGGCTATGGCAATTTCGAAACGAGAACAACAGCCTCTGGTGCAATTTTATAAGATCCAAGTACTTTCACCAATTTGATCACTTATGCAACTGGAACTTAATTACACTGCCTGATAATGTATCTTGCTATTGGCAAGAAATTTGGAAGATTTCTAGAAGTTGTTGGTTTAATAACAGAATCAAGATGGAAATATTTGATGGTGATAGAACCTCTTTCTGGAATTACAATTGGACTGCGAACGACTGTTTGCATTAAGGTATATAGGTCTATATAGAATCAGCACGCAGTAGAATCAGACTGTTTTAGAAGTATGCACATCTACCCACGGTTTGAGGGAATGGAATCTGTTATTTCGAAGATTGTTAAGGAGTAGAGAAAGGGAGAAGCTTGAGGACCTATTAATCACTTAACAAGTACTGACAGATGGAGATGGACTGCTGAAACATCAAGCCTCTTCTCTGTTTCATCAACTTACTTTGCTCTGTGGAATGATCTCCTTATCGCACAAGAACAAGGCATATTTCCTGCAAAAGCTTGGGGGAAAGTTGCTCCCAAACGTGCTCAGCTGCACACATGGAGACTATTTCATAATCGCTGGCCAACTGTTGACAACCTGATGAGAAGAGGAATACGAATCAGAAACTGCGATCAGCTTTGTTTGCATTGTGGGACAATTGTCGAATCAATTTATCACCTATTCATTAACTGGACAAATTCTCGCACACTTTGGGCAGAGGTATATGACTGGTTTGATACTATGTATTGCGCGCAGGCAGATGTTCAAGCCCACTATAACTACCATATGGACATGCTCAACAACAGAACTAGTTGGGAGCTATGGAAAGTCATTTGACAAGCTGTTGTATGGATCTTTTGGAAAGAACGGAATACTATCAGATTTGACATTGAAACACCAAACAATACTCCACTAGAGTGTGCAACTATGTTCCTGGGCCTGAATCTCAGCATGCAAAATTCACAATAGAGGAACAACCATCGGAGTGGACAAGATTCCCGAGACTCTGCTGGTCTATTTCTCTAATGTAGTCTATAATATAAACACTGATTGTAAGCCCTGTGAGCTGCTATTATCCAGACAACCTTCTGGCTCCCCCTGTACCTTGCAGTTGGCATAACTGCTTTTATAGTTAATACAATATTTCAATTATTAAAAAAAAAAATTGGTTACCGAAACAGCAACGATCTCCTATGCATATAAAAATGTATGTGTATATGCAAATGTTGATGAAATAAGGCTACCAGCGTCGATTCGATCACATACAAGCTTCTACTATAGCATGTCGATTTCTCAGACATGATATATCATGCCAACTTCAATAAGGCTGATGTGAGGAATGTGCAGCGCCACAGCCGGACCCCTGCAGTTCTTGCGCAGAAAGGAGTAACCAAAATCGATCACAAGTTTCTTCAAGAATGACGATGACCGACGAGCCTTCACGTACGAGTGCCCCATGATGTACGCCACGCCGGCTTCTTTCGCCTGAATCAACTCTGAAAGTTCTTCCCTCACTAACGGATCCATCATCGGGTTCTGAGTGACCTGAAACCTCACACGCCGCCTCCTGATGCCTGGATTCTCATCGTCGTATGCTGACCTCAGACTTTGAAGGGTAGGAGATTTGCTGCTCTGGACAGTGTCGTTGTCACCAAAATCGAGCATCTCAGTTGCGATCAGGCCACTGGAATTAGATCCCATGGACCTGGAGCTGATCACCGCCATCCTTCCATCGTAAGACATGGCTTCGAGGCTCGGGAGCTGGGACTCCATAGCTTCCATTTGTATGAACTCAGCTATACTTTGAATCAGCAAGTTCTCGAAATTTTCATCATCTTTCTGCAAGTCTTTGTACCCGTATCTCACGATACATCTGTACATGCGGTAAGGCCTGGGGCAGATTCGTCCAATAAGGAAGCGTTCATCGGGTGAGACATAGGGCACAGGTACGGACTTCACGCAAACAAATACCAGAACACTATGGAAGGCGGGCAGATTGGTGACAAAATGTGAGAAGATTGAGGGCACTCCTGTTGCCAGCTCCGAGTAAATAAGGCCTACTCCGGGCACGCGAACAATTCCGAGGCTGGGGCCAAGTCCCAGGATCCATTTAATGGGCACCTTGTTATGTAAATCAAAGCTGTATTTCCTGCGAGTCCCATAGTGCCATACAAACATGACAAACATGAACAGAAAAGAAAGAACAATGGAGACCCATCCTCCTTGGGGGACTTTAATGAATGCAGGAAGAAGGTAAGATCCTTCAATAAGCCAAAAGAAAAGGAGAAAACCAGTAGCAAGAAATATGCTCTTTTGCCAGACAACGACCATAACAAGTGCCATCAGAAATGTCGTGATGAACATCACCGACATGACAGCAAGGCCTAGCAAACAGAAATTTAATAAGTTCACAAGAAAAGACATCCAGTAACAAATTTGTCCAACTTACAACTAAACAATTGCAATTCTAGTTGACTATATACTATATAGAAAAGAACAATATGAAGCATGAAAGACAAGCACGGTTATGTGTTTCATCTGCTGGTAATCTATTCTCTGAAACTAACCTGTCCATTTCACACACCCGACCCCACCACTGAGAGAATTCCACTGTTATGTGCAAGTTTTAACCCCAGCTTCTCAATAGCATTAAAAGTATTTCATAGTTAAATATCAGAGGGCAATGTCATACATGAATCAGCTTACCATACGCATTCCCTATCTTAGTAGTGTCTTCAAAGGCAATCGCCACAGTAAGAGTAAGAATCATGAGAATCCAGTTAATTTCTGGAATATAAATCTGCCCATAGATTTGTTTTGAGGTGTGAACAACCTTCACGCGCGGGAAGCATCCAAGTGCATTACATTGCTTAATTATAGAAAATGTGGCTGAAATTATAGCCTGACTAGCAACAATGGCTGCAAGAGTGGCAATAACAAAGACAGGCCAAAATATACTACCTGCAGGAAAAGCAACGGTTTTCTTTTGCATTTTTCTCAACAAATAAAAAGAACTCTGAAGAAGAATTAGTTTTCATGGAATTAAACTAACCAGGAACCGACGCATAGAAGCTATTCGGAATAGAAGAAATATTTTTTGATAGATAAGCAGCTTGCCCCATGTACTGCACTACCAAGCATGGGTATGCAAGAAATACAAAACCAATCTGCCAATAAGGAAAAAAATATTAGGTCAGGGAATGATTCACCAGACAGTTCAGTATGATGTGGGTGAACTATGAACTACAATTAACCAAGCAACTTAAATTGGCAGTAACACGTAAAGAAACTGTCACGGGCTGTTAGAACATTAAAAAGAAAAAAGAGCCAAGCAAATAAATGGGCCATCCACAACAAGTATAAAGCATTCTTATAGTCCTATTGTGACCTATGGCCCTTGCATTTTCAGTTGAAGGGCATCTTTTCAACTTGCTGAAGAGAAAAAAATCCAACCACAAGGAACAGCTCCTACCCTTATTGATTTTGCAGAGAAATGGCCAAGATCTGCAAACATTGCTTCAGTACCTGATGCCCAAACAAAAGAGAGAGCTCAAAGACGGAATTCCAGCAATTTATCACCCTTATCAAGGTCCAAGGTTATAAGTAAGCAAAAGGGGGCTTTCATGCAGAATCACACAAGTGGAGAATGAAAAGCAGAGGCTAAAGGCAGCATAATGTAGGAGACAATTAGACAATTTACCTGTTATGCACAGAAGGACACCTCCAAGTGAAATCCATCCATCTCTACCAGTTCGCTCAAAGAATCTTAAGATGTAATGTGGAGAAAGTGTATACACGATTTTTGGGTTCCACATTATTATATTATAGAGGCCAATGGCAAAAATTGATATCAGCCAGATGATAACAACCGGGGCAAAAAGGAAGCCAACCTTATGGGTGCCAGTGTGTTGCAAAGCAAAAAGGAAAACCAATATGATGCAAGCAAGTGAACGCACTCCACCTGTGGAAAAGATATTCTTTAAAATTTAGGGCTAAGACAATAGCCAATCCATCAACCCAGCAGTATATTGAACAATGAGACTTACCCTGTGGCAACTTTTTCTGAGCAGCTTCAAGCCCTGATACTGATGAAAGTACTGCAGAAACAAAATGCCAAAGCAGAAAGAGAACATGGTCAGCAATGACTAGTGGAAGTTGAGATGGCTCTTACAAGGACGAGGGAAAGATCAAAATGGAATAATGGTTAATTTATCAATTCAGTATACTAACAGACGTAACCCATTTACAATATTTTTACAAGACAAAGGCATCTCGTATGGTGTCGACACCATGAGAAATAATCACCAAACAGTACATTTATTTCAATATCATTAATCATACCCGACATAGCAGGAGTGACCACACCATCACCTATAACCATGCCAGCACCGAGTAATACTACAAGCAGCAACGCAGTCCGCGTCTTCTTGTGCCTTTCAAAAAATCTCTTCAGGTACAGAGATGAGGAAGGCTGTGCTGAGAGACCATATTTGTAGGATGATAGTTCCTCATCAGCGGCTTGCTGATTAGGAAGTAAACTAAACTTTCCATGTCTACAAAGCAGAGAGTAAAGAGCAAATGTCCCGCCTGAGATGATAGAATAGTTCGTGAAGACAGGAAAACGTGATCCGAGTCTTTACCAATAGTGATTTTGTAGTATACCTTACCTTCACCATTATCATCCGCACTCAGCACGATGAACACATATTTGAGCAATGGAATCAGTGTTAAGGTCCAAAAGATTAGCGAACAAGCCCCAAATATTGTTTCAGGTGTCTGATGATGTTGCAATTTTCCCGTAAATATACTTTTGTAAACATAAAGAGGTGAAGTGCTCAGATCTCCATACACCACTCCGAAGCTTTGATAAGCTAGTATTAAAGAGGTT
>JAOWBN010000019.1:485168-502797 GCA_028565015.1 Pinguicula moranensis | reverse complement strand
ATCCCACCACCACCCCCAGCACCGCCGCCTGCTCCTCCACCCAATCCTCCGCCATGCCCAATGCCACCACCACCCCCAGCACCGCCGCCTGCTCCGCCACCTGCTCCGCCACCTAGACCACCACCTGCTCCAACCCCACCTCCTCCTCCTAACCCACCACCGGCGCCTCCGCCTAACCCACCTCCACCTCCTCCTCCAAGTCCTCCGCTAATCCCATTTCTTAATCCTGGTCTTCCAAGAAAAGGCCTATGCGGAAGAGGCCTACGAGGAAAAGGTCTACGAAGAAAAGGTTTATGTAGAAAAGGCCTCGGCAAGAACTTCTCATCATTACCAACTCCATCAAGGTCGGCCGAAGCCAACACATCAACAAGAAACACCAAAACGAACCGCAGAAAAGCCCTACAAACACCACTCATCTTCACTTCCTTGACTATAAAAAATAAACCCTAATTCAATCACATGCATGCAGACTTTAAACCCTCACGGCCAGGTATTTATAGCCAACAAAAACAAATTCCCCACCCCAGGTCGCCACATGGTAGACCCAACTGTGTAAATGTATGTCGTTCACGAATTGTGCAAAACCATTAATTTTCTTCAACTGCCCCCTACTGATCACAACCCATCAATTTTCATTATAGAGATTCATTTGACTTTCTGGCGTCTGCAAGCTTGGTTTGGAGGAGTATTATTGATTGGTCTGGTTTAATGGTTATCCGCGTCTCATCATGGATGGCATTTACTCAGCCTTGTCCTTTGCATTCAATAATGCAACCAACCAATGGACTTCAATCCACACAATTTTTAATTTTCCTGCAATATATTCGATTATTTTCAGGGTTCACAATCACAAAATAGTATTTTATGATGTGTAAAGCACTTCAAGCAAGACGTAGAACTAGAAAGCAGAAGCTTTTACTTCACAGTCATGCTTTTTATCCAGTCATGAGTTGGTTGTCACTTGTCAGTAAGACCAGGACCAGGAGGCATCTGGCATGGAACAAATACAAGATCAAGGCTAAAGCTAGTAGATCTTATACCGACTATCGTATGCTTTTAAAACCTATATTTAAAAGGCTAAATTGAGACTACAAGATCAGAAAGAATGTATATTTTCTACGGACAGATAACCTTCCCTATCACCATAATTTTATGGACTTCAATTGTACCCATTATGAGCGTGATTATTTAAAATTAACATCCTCATTGAAGCAACAGAGGGAGAAAAGATAGACATTTGTGAAGGAGAAGTGGGTGATTAGCACTAAAAATGTAAAACTCTGGAGAGATATCTGTTAACCAGGGAGGCCATTTGGCCTCATATATTCAACACAAATTAATTACCAAAAAAAAACATCCTCCTTGATAAGGATATCCTTTAGGTCCAATATAAAGTATGTTAGGTTAGGATAAACTTAGGAGAACTTAATCCAGGTAGCACCTCAGCGTACTAGGGAGTAGGGACGACATAAAATAGACTGATTATTTTGTTGTTTTGGGACTTAAAGTGTAGTTTTTCGGTGGTAGACGACACATTATATTTTTTTTTCCAGCGCAATATTCCAAATCCAACAATTAGAAGCTACACTCGAACGAATACCTTGAAGGAATTCGCATTTGAATAAGCTTTAATCCAAGCTTATTTCATTCACAATATTTAAAATGATTTTGTTGTTTAATTTATTTTTTTATTTATTTGTTTTTATTTAAATCAACCATTTTATTTTTTTATTTTTTATTGTAATATTATTTATTATTATTATTGCTCAAATCAGTGTTATCAAGTCTTCCCCTTTACTACTTGTCTATGTTTGGAGTACCTAAAATGATAGCAAAGTCTATGGATAGTATCATGGCAAATTTCTTATGTAAATCTGAGCAGGGCAGATCAAGGGCTATACACTGGATACATTGGAGAAAATTGTGTAAGAGCAAAGCTGAGGGAGGTTGGGTTGGGAATTCGTGAAATAGACCTGATGAACAAAGCATTACTCGCAAAATGGTTATGGAGATTCCGGAATGACCCTAATAGCCAGTGGAATAAAATTATTCACTCGAAGTATCATAGCCACAATGATCACCTATGTGATTGGTTCCTGGTAACAATGTTAGGTGGTGTCTCGCATTATTGGAAAGGAATCTAGAGCTTATTAAAGGAGAATTGGTTATCCAGGAACATGATCTTATCCCTTAAGCAATGAGACAAGACATTATTTTTGGAAATATAGGTTGGTGGGCAAGAGTCATCTGGCTGTCAGCTTTGGAAATCTTTACAAGTTGAGTACCCAATAACAGTCTACATTATAGGTGTTCAACAGCTCACAAGGATTATCTGGAATTTCAGTTTCAAACGCCATTTGACTAACAGAGAAATCATGCAGTTAGAAGATCTAAAGCAGACTACAAATGAAAAATTTGTAAACGTCACAACCTGATACATGACAATGGTTACCGGATACTAAAGGGAAGTACACAGTCACTTCAACTTATGGGTTATTATGCAGAGAAACCACAGGTAGAGAAATATAAGATGAAGTGGCCACAACTTGGAATAAATTTGCCTCAAAAGAGTTCAGATATTCGCCTGGAGGGCTTTGCAGAACAGAATTCCAACGATGGACAATTTATTAAAACATGGAATGACCTTTGATGCCAAGATGTGTTATGTGTTGTATGAAAATGAAAACTGTATCACACTTGTTGATGCTTTGTTCTAGTGTCTAGGAAGTGAGGGGGAAAATCTACGGCTCATTTTAATTACCTTACGTCGGGCATCCGAGTCTTCTGCAGCATTTTCACATACACATGGGCCTCCCCAATGGAAGCACATGTTCTGATTTCTGGAAATCCCTATGGCAAGTGGTAATTTGGGAGTTATGGCATGAAACAGCAACAACAATTGCGGAATGGATCAAAGTTGATATCTGTCAATGGTTGCACAACAGGATCTCCAATGGCCTTGCAATGAGAGATTGGAGGAGATAAACTGTGTATAAATTTTGAGTGGGTGTGGGTGTTGTGAAGATGAACAGAATGCAGGGGCAGATGTTACACATTCCTTAGTTTTCTGGAAGGTAAAGTGTAATTGCCTGTGGCCAAAATTTTGGTTTTATTTTAATGAAATTTTAATTACCCAAAAAAATGACTATTGTTCTTTTCAATGAAAATATATTGTTATTATTGGTAAACAAGTAAATTGACCAACATAAATAAAGCTTTGAAAGTTGTGGGACTAAAAGGGATATTTTTAATTCTACAAACTAAAAGTTATGAGACCATTGGGCCGGGTACCAACAATAGTGCATAGCTTTGTGCAGTATTGTAAGAAATTAAAATTTGTAAATAACAAGAATGAGACAACATAGTCATTAAAACGTATTCCATGTTGCTAGTAAACTAGATCAATCAAAATAGATGTGATACTTTGTACCTTTGGAAGTTTTTTAATCGAATTTATTTAGATAAGACTCAAAATATTGGCAAAGCAAAACACCAATTTTGTTAAGCCAATAGTATAATTGATATACTTGCAAAACAATTCAATATGAACGAATCACATGAATTTTCTTGCAGACCAATTAAGTAAGCAAATTAGAGACAAAATTAGGATGGAAAGATGGAGATTACGACACAGCAGGCGAAAGTAGATGAGTCACACTCCCAGCGACCAAAGCTGAAAGGAGGAATAAGCCCCTCATGTGTTTCAATAGTGAAAGTTAATGGAATGATCAATAGGCTAGATAACCTAACTACGGAAAGTAGAAGGATTGAAAGCTCAACTTAATGTAATTAGTTTAGTGTTCATCAGAAGAATACCCAATAATAAAATTCTATGTTGAAAAGAGAAGTTGTGAGGCCATTTTGTTTCTTAATAACAATATTAATAATAATAATAATAATAATAATAATAATAATAATAATAAAGAAGAATTACATGAAACAATTTGATTTTTAAATGTTGAAGGTGTTACATAATTAAAAGCTATGCAAAATAAATATTTACGACAAATAATTTTTGGAACTGTAACTGGTAATTATATATAATTTTGATTATTTTCCCTTTTATTTTTATTTTACTAGTAACCTTTATCTAATTATTATTTTCCTAAAACATATATATTGTTGTTATTATTATGCTATTTTTTACCATTATGTTATTGTCATTATCCCAAGATTTGTATTATTATTATTATTATTATGGGTTAACCAAATTTGTATTATTTTATTAGTGTATTATTCCTTTACTATAATTCTTCTTCTTATTTCCAAACGTTTTATATATTTTATTGTTACTAATATTTTTTATATGTAACTTTTTGAATGATATAAAAAAAAATGACGCACAATTTGTGCTTACAAAATTTTAGATTGATTTTTTTTTTTAATCTCAGCCGACCTACTGTAGCTACTTATTTTCCGACTCGATCCTTGCACCCCGTCTCGTTATTGAAGATTGAAGGTGCAAGGAAAATCACACGATTGACAAAATGAGCCAGATCTTCAATGATCCAGAGACTCACGTATATGCCTGTATGGATAGATTTATAATGTACAATGAAAATAAATTACAAAAGATATAAAATCTCAACAGATGAGATTTCACTAACTATACACGTGAATCACAAGGAGATATGGTCATGTGGGTCACTAGGATTGACTTCAGTATTATCGTTAACACCCCCGCAAGCGAATGAGAGGAGAAGTGACTAGAAGTTACCAAGCCATTTGGTAAATATATCAACAACTTGATCATGAGTATTGAGATGACGGATGACAATATTCTTGTTAAGAACCTTCTCGTGAACAAAGTGATAATAGAACTCAATATGCTCAGTGCGAGCTAAAGATATACGGGATTTGAGGCAAGTGTAAAGGTACAATATTGTCACACTATAGGATATAACAATTAGATAAGGGAATGCGAAAGTAACAAAACACTATCCAAAACCAATACAGTTCGGTTGTGGTAGTGGCCATGACACGATATTCAGCTTCAGTGCTAGAACAAGAGAATACATTCTGTTTCTTGACAGACCAAGAGATAAGGCTAAACCCGATAAATATTCCATATCCAATGGTAAACCATCGATCCAGAGAATTCACCAGCCTAGTAAGAGTCACAAAAGGCTTGAAGTTGAAGGTTGTCAAAGTTATACCATAGACCAGGATAAGGAGTGCCCTTTAAATAATACAAGACACGTTTAGCTGCCCTCCAATAAGCCTGTAGGGGATTGTGCAAGTGTTAACAAAGCTGATCGATAGAAAATGCGATATCAAAACGAGATAATGTGCAGTACTATAAAGCCCCGATAGTTTAATTGTACAGAGAGGCATCCGAATAAGCAAGAGGGGCGGTACTATCATTAGGCTGAGACCCGGAGGTGCATGGTGAGGGAAGGGTTTAAGTCCGAGATATATTTGGATTGACAAAGATGCAAATCAGAATCATCCCGAACAACCTCAAGGCCCAGAAAATACACAAGGTTACCCAGATAACGAAATGCGAAAAGTTGAGTGAAGACTGTCCAAGAGACGTGCGATCGCATTACCGCATAATCCAGTGATGAGAATATTATCAACACAAATCAGTAGGAAAATATGGACCTCTACATAGTCAAAAATAAAGGAGTCATTGGTTGAGCAAAGATGCAAAGTTTTCTCTATTTTTAACTTGTATAAAATAGAGAAAACTTCGGTCTTATAAGTTAGCTTTAATTGCAATTTGGTATCATAAGTTCTATCGTATTTAATTTTAATCCCAAATTCATTTTTTAAATCAACTTCAGCTGTAAATAATAAAAAAATAATATTAATAATAAAATTAAAAAAAATACCAAGTAAAAATAATAAACAAATTACTTTAGTTTTACCAAATTCTCCTAAAACCTAATACCCATTTCTTCTTCTAGCTCGTGGTCGTGGAGAATCACAAACAAGGACCCCAAGTCCAGGATCGCGAGGTACGGTTCCGGCGAATCTAACGGAAGATTTGGCCGGAGGCTGGAAAATTTCATGGAACCTAAAACAAATATTTGCATAAACCACCACAATCCAATATTTGGATTTGTGAGTATATTTATAAAGAACTTTAAAATAATTATGAAAATCTACCTCTAATCTAACTTTATAACTATTACAAAATATACCCATTAAATCTAAATTATTACAAATCAACTTTACTCTATTTTAAACTATAGTAATGTAAATCTAAAATTACAAACACTCCCCCACAATCATTATGCCGGTGAAGCCGACGGAAAATTGGATATAATCTGGAAACAAGAAAGAAAATATAAACTGATAAAAAAAATTTTAAAGAGGAAAGGAAAAAAAAAAGGGAGACTACACGTGAATGATGGAGAAAGAGAAAAAACAAAGTGGTATAAGTCTTGGGAAAAGAAATGAAGGAGAGGTGAAAAAACATAGGAAGAAAGAAATCAAGTAAAAAAAACTATTTCCGAAACCAATCAAGGGAATTTGGGGAGCTTCTTTGAAGAAGCAATGACGATAAACCGAAAGATAAAATAGATAATCTGAAGGGAAGCTGTGCGTTGTAATTGATAGACGTGGAATTGTCTTTCACGTTATAACACACATGTCTATTTATACTAAATATTTTAAAGTAAAGGACTAAGTCCATAATACATGGATAAACACGTGAAGATTAACAAAAATAATTGGCCCAATAATAAATGATCCAGAACAACGACGCAAATGCACTATTTTTTACACATAATAAAATGCCAAACAAAAAATTAAGATCCTGACCAAAAAATTGCCTTCTTGACGCGGATTTGGCCTTACTGTGTGGTTGTGTGTCCTTCTTCACGATTTTGTAAACGGATTTGTAGATTTGGCCTTCCTTTTGTCCTTCTTCACGAATTTGGCCTTTGTAGACTAAAGAACAGAGAAAATATGGTGAGAAAATTGAGTAAGGGGGTGGAAATAGAAAGGATGGGAGAGAGATTTATATTGGAGAGAGAGACAAGTTGAAAACAAGGTAATAGGAATTAAAAGTTAACAAGAGATTTAGTTTGAATAGAGGCTACATTCCCGCCGCTGCCTATAAGGCTTGAGAAAAGAGAAAAATAGAAGAATAAAATGCAGATCTGTCAGATTTATATCTTCCGTCACCGCCGCAGTTAGTCGGCCGGACAAGGGGCAGTGGGAAAAAATTGCAACTGTATTCAGCGAAATAAGAGGAAAAAAAAGTGCTCCTTCTTCCATCGCCGTGACTTCGCCATCAAAGGCGGTATAAGCTGGTCGGTGAGGGAGTCTCACGACTACGGAAAACAGTAAGAAAAGCAAGGAAAAAAAAGAATAGAGAAAAGAACATAGAGGGAAAAAAAAGTTGCGAAAGCGTAAAAAAGCAGGAAAGACAGTTAAGCCAAAGTGTGGCTCCGATACTATGACGAGATTATATATACCAAGGGGGCTTGGGGAACATATTTGAAAAGGCCATGAAGATAAACCAAAAGATAAAACAGATAATTTGAAGGAAAGCTGCGCGTTGGAATTGATAGATGTGGATATCTTTCTCATTACAACACACATGTCTATTTATACTAAATATTCTAAACCTAAAGGGTTAAGTCCATAATACATCAAAATAAAACATGGGTCTAATATATTAGGCCCCACATCCTTCCTTGTTGGTAGTAGTATAGTATCATAGACTGCACCTACTACATTCTCCTATCCATTGTAATATAGACACATAAGCTAACCTAGTCTAGATCAAGTACAAACCTAGGACACTAACTTGTCTATAAATGATGTATAGATGAGACACAAAATCTATTAAAAAACATCAAATTAATAGCATTCAATTCCAATTCTTCACTCTAATTCTTCATTGTGTTTGATCACCTTCATGGTATCAGAGCCCTTTTAAGGCTTTAAAGCCTCTGGTTCTTTGCCTTTTAGCTTCCTTTTTTCTTGTTGCTCCTCTCTATTTTCTTTTCTTCATTGCTCCCTAACTAGATGCTACTCCAGCCGCTTCTTCTTCTTCATTCTCATTGGGACCTCTTGTTCATCTTCTCACCATCAAACTTTCTGAAACCAACTTCCTCATCTTGCGTAACCAGCTGCTACCTCTTCTTCGCAGTCATAAGTTACTGGGTTATATCGATTGCACTGTGCCTCAACCTCCTGAATTTGATCCGCCGAACTCCATCACCATGAACCCCAAATACTTGGAGTGGTGTGACCTTGATGTACACGTTGTCTCCTTACTCCTCTTCTCCCTCATGGATACGTTCATCGTCACATTGTTGGCCATAAGACTTCCAAGGCTATCTGGAATGCACTTCACGGCGCCTGCCGCCTATGCTCAAGCTTTTAAGGCTCATGAACTCCAGCTTCCATCGAATTATTGCAGCTGCAGCGTGTATCCCTGTCTATTCGTGAGTTCACAACAACATTTAAGGATATATGTGATTAATTGGCCTCCATTGGTCGTCCGGTTGAAGTTGTAGATCAAATCACCTGGTTTCTTCAAGCTCTCGGCTCAGATTTCCACTTTTTTGCTACAATGGAGTTAGCCCGTATTCTGACTCTTCCATTCTCTGAGCTTGTTGAGGCTGCTAATAACAATGATATTCTATTTCTCCGACATCAGCTACCACCGCCGCCCATAGCCTTTTAGGAGATAGCGCCGCCATTCACTACGTTTCCTATCCCAATGTCGTCTTTTGGACCATCACAACCTGTGCCCCTATTTCCGGATTATCACGTGCCTCCTGCACATGCTCCCTACGGTGGCCAGACATATCACCATGGCTGAGGCGGTCGGGGTCGGGGCAATGGTCAAATCTATTGCCGAATTTGCGAAAAATTGGGACATTCCTCCTCTAATTGTTACAGTCGTTATGCTCCATCACCGTTGTCCAAGCCGCTCACTGCCGTCCAGGACAATTTTGTTGCACTGGCCGTGAATGGAGGTGGTGTTTCAGCCCTAGGCCCTTTACAACCCGGCCATATCTCGCAGTCGTCTCAGTTTGGGCATTTTTTTGGATTCATGCCTTTTGGGCCTCCAAGCCAATACATTGGGCTTCCTGCATCGGGGACAGTGCCTGGTTATTTTCTAGTAGCCTATTACTCGCCTTCCTTCGGCCCAACACGCCAAATTGGGCAGTCAACCCATTATCCCTCTCAGCCTGGATGTTTTCCAGTACTTGGACTGGTCCAACATTTTTACCAGTCTTTTTTGGAGCGTGCTACTGATCCACTTTGCCCCCGAGCTTACTGATCCCCTCGGTCCCCAGTATGTTTGGAGCATCATCTCTGAGCTATCCTATTTCTCCTGGCTCTTCTATTTCTGATTGGTATTTGGACACTGGAGCCTTGACCTACATGACCCCATCTTCCTCCACTTTGGATCATACCTCTCCCTATCATGGCAAGAACATAATAATTGTTGGGAATGATGCTTCCTTGCCCATCACCTATACCGGTATATTCTCTCCAACTTCTAATGTTAATCTTTTAGATGTCTTTGTTATTTCATTACTTACCAAAAATTTACTATCGATTAGCAAACTCACTCATGATTCCCCTGTTGCCATTACCTTTCTTGATACTCACTTTGTCATACAGGATCGCCGCACGTGGCAGGTTATGGCAACCGATTGATATGAGGATGGTCTATATGTATTGAATCGTGATATGCCTTTGTTGTTGCCCTTCGTTCCGCTTCCTCATCTAGCTCCTATGATCTTTGGGACTCTCGTCTAGGTCATGTTTCTCACTCCGTACTTCATTTATTACGTCAAAAATGCTAGATAATAGTTATATTTTTTCAACTCGAAAATTATGTGCTTTATGTCAAATGGCCAAGAGTCATCGCTTACCTTTTGAAACTAATGATCAGCGTGCTACTCGGCCTATGGCTCTTATACATTGTGATTAGTGAGGTCCTCTCCCTATTTTGTCTATTGATGTCTATGTATATTATGTTATTTTTGTGAATGATTTCTCTCGTTTCACATGGTTTTACCCGCTTCGTTGAAGGTCTGACTTCTTTGATGTCTTTCGCTATTTTCATACCTTTGTTGAAACTCAATTTTCCACACACATTCAAAAATTTCAAAGTGATGGAGGTACTGAGTTCACTAATCGTCGTTTTCGTGATTATCTTCATCTTGCTGGCATTCACCATCAGATGTTTTGTCCTTACACACATTCTCAAAATGGACGTGCTGAGCGCAAGCATTGTCACATTATTAAGACCGGCCTTGCTCTCCTTTTATATTCCCATCTCCCACTCTCCTTCTGGGTAGTTGCGTTCAGCACTGTGACCTACAATATCAATCAATTGTCATCTTCGCTACTTGCAGGTATTTCTCCGTTTGAGTTGTTATTTTCATCCCCCTTGTTATGATATATTTCGCCAGTTTGGTTGTTGTGTTTTTCTCTATCTCACGGACTATGCCCCATAAACTTTCTCCTCGCAGCCTTCCCTGCATCAATATTGGCGTTAGCTCCTCCCACAAGGGGTACTGCTATCTCAATCCCTCACTTCCCGTAGCTACATTATTCGTCATGCTCAGTTTGACGATACCTACTTTCCCTACCATACCTCATTTCCTTCTCATTCTCTTTCCTCTCTTACTATCTTCACCTTTCTTGAGCCTCACTCTATTTCCACCACACCCTCAGTTCCTATCTTACCTACATCCCTTACTGATATGCCACCCTTCTCTTATCCCTGTATTATTTGTATTGGCTTTCCTGTTCAGAGTATCCCGAATATGTCTTCTTCTATAGGTCTTGCAGCATCACCTTTGTTGGATCAACCCTCGTCTGTGCTGCCTCCTGATTCGAGCACTCATTCTATGGTCACTCACGCCAAAGCTGGGGGTTTTCGTCCTTGTCATAGTGTTGATCTCAGTATCGTGGTTGCTTCTCCTCTTCACTCGACCTTCGGAACCTCGTGGTTTCAAACCAGCTCCCAAGATCCCTGCATGGATCGCTACCATGGACGATGAGATGCGTGCTTTGCTGCTTAATTAGACTTGGTCTCACATTCCTCGTCCCTCCAGTTCGAGTATTGTTGGTTCCAAATGATTTTTTCGTACCAAGTATCTCCCCGATGGTTTTGTTGAGCGCTTCAAAGCTCGTCTTGTGACTCATGTTTTTTTCAAGGTTCCGGGCTTGGATTATTTTGCTACCTTTAGCCCCGTGGTGAAGGCTACTATTGTCCGCACTGTTCTATCACTTGTTGTTTCCCGTGGATGTCAAGAATGCATTTTTAATGGCATCCTTACTGAGGATGTCTATACGGAGCAACCCCTTGGCTATGTGAATCCTCGCTTTTCCGATCATGTTTTTCATCTTCGCAAGGACCTTTATGGCCTCCGACAGGCCCCTCGAGCTTGGTTTTATCTGTTTAGTATGTTTCTTCTCTCATTAGGCTTTACCTATAGTCGTGCTTATCTTTCTCTCTTTACCTTATTCAGAGACTCTCAGGTCATTTACCTTCTTCTCTATGTTGATGATATCATTATCACCGGTAGTGCTCATCTCTTATGGAGCGGTTTGTCTATCGTCTTGACTCCGAGTTTGCTACTAAGGATTTAGGTCCTCTTACCTATGTCATTGGTTTAGAATCCATCACTGACTCCAGATGGGCTTTTTATCAGTCAATTGAAGTATGCTAATGATGTGTTTGCCCGTGCTCAACTTCTTAGCTGCGAACCTGTCTCCACTCCCATGGTTGTCTCTCAGCACCTATCTGTTTCGGGTACTCTATTTGCTGATCCTACGCTTTATCGTTCCCTTATTGGGGCCCTTCAGTATCTTACGCTCACCCGTCAAAATATCTCCTATGCTGTTAGTGTGGCCAACTAGTTTATGTAAGCACCTACCGATGATCATTTCCTTGTTGTCAAGCGGCTTCTTCGATATATCAAGGGTACTCTTACTCTTGGCCTTTGATTTTGCCACTCTGACTCTACTGTTGTCCTCGTTTATTCAGATGCGGATTGGGTTGGATGTCCTGATACTCGTCGCTGTCTCAAGTTATGCTATTTTCTTAGGTGATAACCTCATTTCTTGGAGTACGAAGAAACAATCTATTGTCTCTCATTCTAGTTGTGAGTCCGAGTACTGTGCTCTTGCCACTATTGCTGCTGAGGCCTTATGGTTACTCACCTTTTTCAGGATCTTCACGTTTTGTTGTCTCAACCGCCCCTTTTGCTTAGTGATAACAAAAGTGCGATATTTCTCAACACTAATCCTATTTTTGACAAACGGGCCAAACGTATTGAATTGGATTATCATTTTTTTCGGGAGCATGTGATGGCCAGGACTTTGTCTACACAGTTATACCCACACACCTTCAGTTTGCTGACATCTTCACCAAAAGTTTAGGATGCGAGTTATTTGATTTCTTTCCAAGCTTCGCGTCTGTCATAATTTGACGTTCAGCTTGCAGGGTGTTAGTAGTAGTATAGTATGATAGACTACACCTACTACATTCTCCTATCCATTGTAATTTAGACACGTAAGCTAGCTTAGTCTAGAGTAAGTACAAATCGAGGAGACTAACTTGTCTATAAATGATGTATACATGAGACACAAAATCTGGAAAAATATCAGATTCATAGCATTCAAATCCAATTCTTCTCATATGGATGCCAGGTTCAACAGGAGTACCACTGGTGAATCAAATGATTACCTGATATATTCGTCGGATACTGAGGTTCAAGGTCAATGATCGAAATTGCAAGGACGATAGTTTGTGAATGTTGCATTAGAGAAATTGAGTAGCCGAGTTCTACAAGCAAGAGTAGAGTTGGGATGGTGGCCCCCCTTTTACGAGAAAGATGAAAAAATGTTTTGGGGGGTTTTGGGTCTTTTCTCTTGGGGGAAATTTGGTAAAACGATTTGTTTATTTCGTAAATTGGTAAAGAATATAAAATTATTTTATATTGTTAAATGCCTACTGCGGGATTTACTTTGGGTATATTTGGTTTGATTATTTATGAAAAAAAATTGAATTTGGACTAAATTGTAATGAATGTGAAAGTTATGGAGCAATATAGACCAAAATTGCTTTTTCTCCTAGTGATGTGAACTTTGTCTTTCTTTCAAGAAATCAAAGCACAAAAAAAATATTTATAAACAATTCGTTGTTCCGTTGCACCAAAACTCCGAAGTCTTCACCTCCGTCGATCAGTACCGGGAAACCCTACGGCCAGATTTATCTACGGGGAAAACAGGATTGCCGGAGTTTTTCAAATGGCTGCGGCAGCAACGATGGTGAGTTCAGCCGGTGGGCTACTTGCAATGCTAAACGAAAGCCATCCGGCACTGAAGTTACACGCGCTCTCCAATCTCAACGCCTTTGTTGACTATTTCTGGCCGGAGATCTCGACTTCGGTTCCTATCATGTAATCCCCTTTTCTATTGAGTTCTATTCTCTTTTGGTATATATGTGTTGTTGTTTTGGTCTGACATGTAGAGCTTAGTTTGTGATAGTGAGTTGGATTTTCGAAAGCTCTGTAAATGTTTCCGTGGTTTGACTCCCTAACATTACAGTTCGTAATTTTTGGGATTAATTTATTTGGTCTTTTTAGTTTGAGACATATGAGAACTTCCAAATTTGTGTCGATCTTAGGTTTGTTGTAATTACGAGCATTGTCGACTCTGCCTAGGCATGGAATTTCATGCGGTTACTATTGAAAAGTATGCAGACAGATTGCTGGAGCTAAGCTAAGGAACGAAATTCTGTATTTTCGGTAGACCAAGGTGGAAGCTTTTTCAAATATAACTTTCTTTAGGTGCAGCAGCACAGCTTGTTTGTCAAAATTCTTCTAATTGGACTAATTTTTTTTATTACGATTTATTTTATTGAATTTTCCAGATTAACTCAAACATGAATTGATTCGTTTTAGTATTTCTGTGTCAAAGTAGACTCTTTTAGTTATCATGTGTATAACTCGTGCGGCGTGCCATAGTTACCTGAAAACTGTCCATGCACTTCCATTGTTTGACATCCCGTGTGAGATTTGATTTTACACTTTCTTGTATGGTATCCACCCCTTTTGAGGTAACTATCACTAGTACTTTTAAATGTTTTCAGACTATTGCTATTTCTTATTGAATTGTTTGTTACAAAGATTGTATAGTATGCCTTAAGCTTAACATTGCAATTTCATACATTTTCATTGATGCAAAATAACCAATCCTTTCATTTTGAGTGCAGAGAGAGTTTATATGAAGATGAAGAGTTTGACCGGAGACAACTAGCTGCATTGCTTGTTTCAAAGGTAAAAATGCATACTTTGTTCTTCTGCTATCCAGTTACTTTGTCCCATGTCACTGAATGGTATGGAGTTCTACACTTTCTTTTGTTTTGAATGTTGCCTAGGGCATTTAGAGGATCTTGTTGTTTTGGTGTCCTGCTATTCAGTTGCTTTATCCCATGTCACTAAATGATATGAAGCTCTGGTCTTTCTTTTGTTTGACTGTGGCCTAGTGCATATAGAGGATCTTGTTGTTGTTTGCCCACGGGAAGTTGCTATTGTTAATAAGATGTTTGTGTCAGATATCTATTGAGCAATGGCCTTTTTGGGATTCTCATAAATCTTCTGGATTTTCTTATATGGCTTATTCTTAGGGTTGGTTGGCGGTGCGTGTATTAATATTTAAAATTTCGTGAAGAAAATATATGCACTTTAGCTGATCCTATTTCTTTTTCTTTTTTTTTTCCCTTCAAGATCCCTGCCTGCCCTTGTTTGAGAATGTGGTTGATGTTAACTTGATTCCCTTAACTAAATTGACATTCTTCATCAAAATATTTCTAACGTGGATTTGCTAATTAGTTAAACTTTCATTTTTTTGTTAAATTTTGGCAAATCAGGAAATTGGAGCATTGTAACTATTTATACAGATCATAACTCTTTAAATATTGAGCTAGATAGTTACACCGATATCAGAATAGAGTTCTTTCTATTTCAAATATGAAATCCGCCACTGATAGATGGCCACGTGTGCTCATCTATCAGATGATCGCTCTATTCTTTGATGTGTATACCGCGAGCGATTACACCAAATGTCTTTTTCTAGCCTTAAACCAAAGTAGTCAGTAGTCATTCTTCCTTAGTGCGACCAGTTGCGAGTAAGCTCCATCTTTGAATATACTTTCTAAGAAGTGATTTGCTGATCGAATGATTTCTAATCTTGTTGATGATTGTTTAAGGAAAGTAATGTTTCGGGGAGTATGCATATTCTAATAATTCTATAGTGTCTCTTATTTTCGTATATTATTATGATGATCTTTTTTTATTGTGTCATATAGAGGATGGTGAGATCTCGAGTAACACAGAAATTAAAGAATGTTCACATTTCCAGATGTTCTATTTTTGTTAATAAGTCAAATTTTCTCATGTTTATTTGATCCTTTACTTACTTATGTTATGTCGGATATGATGCAAAATTTATTCTTTTCAATGAAAAATTCTAGTTTAGCTTTTTTCTGTAAGAATTCTACGTTCACTGCCCTGGGAAATATGCTAATTGCTTTAAATCCTTGTTTTAAGGTTAATACTATCTTTTTTTTCCCTGCTAAATTTTCATGGATACTGTAGGTGTTCTATTACTTGGGCGAGCTTAACGACTCATTGTCATATGCCCTGGGAGCTGGCCCTCTTTTTGATGTCGCTGAGGATTCAGATTACGTGCATACTCTTCTGGGTAACAATATTTAATTTTAGCTAGTGTTCGGCCAGGCTCCTGATAGACATTAATTTTTACACAAATATCAATCTAGTATTCATTTTCTCTGTTTTCATACAGCTAAAGCAATTGATGAATATGCCAGTCTTAAGACCAAAGCGGCGGAGACTGCTAATGAATCTTTGGTTGATCCTAGACTAGAAGCAATTGTCGAGAGAATGCTGGATAAGTATGTAAATGACCTCCTCATAATGGTCTAAACATGGGTGCTTTTTTTTAACTGTTTCTTTCTCTCATTTCCTACTTTTACAGATGCATATTCGACGGGAAATACCAACAAGCAATAGGAATGTCTATTGAATGCCGACGGTTGGATAAGCTGGAGGAGGCAGTTATAAGGAGTGATAACATTCATGCTACAATAAGTTATTGCATTGATGTCTCTCATTCATTTGTCAACCGAAGGGAATATCGCCGCGAGGTGACCTAACTAACATATGCTAACATTTCTGATAGGCTAGTGTTTGAGCTTGTTTGCATAGCTCCATTTCTGGCTTCCGTAGAATATTTTCACGTGGTTGAATGATGATTGTTTTTACGTTTTTACGTTTTTACATCATAATGCAAGATCACTGGGAATACATAATGTCTAGAGCATGGCTCCCTTAAGTAATTGCTGTGCTTTGCATTAAACTGCAACTTCCATTGGAACCTTATACGGAACTTATAAGTTTGCAGTTGGAGGTCTGATCATTGAAGGAGCATGTAATGCATCCCAACATATTGGTGTTTTGGAAAATTTTACTGTATGGTTTCCAGATAGCTATTCCATATGTACGAACGAATAAAGGTTTTCACTCTCATAAATAACAATTTTAACCTATTTAATTTGAGAATTGAGTAGTTTTTGGAGTTATCTTTTTCTCATTGTTTGGTGGAGTTTCACTATTACTGGTTGGGATCAAAACTGAAAATACTTTCTCTTCACCAGTTCATAAATTATTCATTGTGCTTGTTGTGGTGGGCGAGTTTTATGTTTGATGAAAGATACCTCTGATCTTGGGTTATACTTAGCATGCTGATTACGTGTCTGCAGGTGCTCCGCCTTCTTGTCAAAATATATCAGCAGCTGCCCTCTCCTGATTACTTGAGCATCTGTCAGCGTCTAATGTTCTTAGATGAGCCAGAAGGTGTGGCTATCATATTGGAGAAACTATTGCGATCAGAAAATGTGGATGATGCACTTTTGGCATTTCAAATTGCATTTGATCTTGTGGAGAATGAACACCAGGCTTTCCTTTTGAAGGTGAGAGATCTACTTCCTTGCCCCAAGTTGCAGCCACCTGAGACTGTACCATCATTGGACCCTGCTCAATCCGTTACATCAGAGGACGTTCAAATGGCTGATGGAGCTCAAACAGAGAGCATACCAGCAAATACTGAGCGTGAAACAAGTTATGCTGAGAGGTTAACAAAAATAAAAGGAATTTTGTCTGGAGCGACTTCAATACAGTTAACACTGCAATTCCTATACAGCCATAACAAGTGAGGCGATAGTCTTTTCATTTTATATCATTCAGTTTGATATTAACCCTGACAAAGTTAACTTGACATGCTTGACTGTAGTTGTAAAATGTGATGCATCTTTCCTTTTACTTCTTTTTCCAGATCTGATCTTCTTATTCTAAAGACAATAAAGCAATCTGTTGAGATGAGAAATAGTGTCTGCCATAGTGCCACTGTATATGCTAATGCGATTATGCATGCTGGAACAACAGTAGATACATTTCTGAGGGAGAATTTGGTGAGTTACAAATTCATGTTCTATATTCATAATTTTCTTTTCATTTTTGAATTTTCTTTGGCTGACGCTTAATATTATTACCAGGATTGGCTGAGCAGAGCTACGAACTGGGCTAAATTTAGTGCAACAGCAGGACTTGGTGTC
>JAOWBN010000019.1:446188-456709 GCA_028565015.1 Pinguicula moranensis | reverse complement strand
ATTATAACTGCATATTCAAAACTACAATGAGCAAGTACCAAAAACAATTGAATTTTCAATTTTTGGTTTTTTGATTTTGGTTTAATTTTTAATTATTATTATTATTTTTTATGTTTTTTATTTTCAATAAAACCCAAAAAATGAAAAACCAATTTTTTTATTTTTCGATTATCAATTTTGGCCAAAACCAAAATCATGTTTTCAATAAACACCCATAATATTTTCTATATTATCGATTTTTTTCGATTTTTTTACACCCCTGATCTTGTCGTCCAACTAAAAATCGATATGAAAAAGCAGTACTATAAGGGCTCGTTTACTAGCAATCCCGTCTTGGGAATTAACATGAAAGTACTATCGGAATTGCACACTAAATGGTGGGATTGAGCATGAGATAGAATTGAGCCAAAAAAAGTAATTACATGTTTACTAAACATAGCCTTAAACGGAATTGGACAGCTCATGTTTTAAAAAATGGGAAAATTTTCTTTTCTATCCTTACCTCAAATGAAATATCAACATTTTATTAAACCATCAAAAAATTATGAATCTATAAATGCAACACAGACAAGTAATGTAACGATTACATTTCATTAAAGAAAAATATTAAACCATCAAAAGTACATGCATCCATACAAACAATGCAACATAAATAAGTAATTAGTACACTGTTCGTCAGTGCTACGGAAGAGAATGCATAAAACATAAAACATGTATTATGAACATGATCCTCGCTTAGCTGAGCATGTGGAGTCTCGGTTTCTGATGCTTCAAATGAATCAATGGTAGCACAAAAATGCCATTTGGCTGAAAGGTCTGTCACAGCTTGTGCTTTGTGGGTGATTCTAGCTGCACTTCGTTGGAGAATCAGGAGCCCCGCAACAAGACTAAGCAAGCAGAGCTGCAAATCGGATCCAAATTTCAGCACAGTACAGAATCATAACTAGTTAAATCCGTTGCAAGAAACTGTGACCTAGTGAACACATATCTTTAGCAGCAAGAGGACTATATGAGTATGTACTGCTAGTTCTCCAGTATGATAAATGTTGACATGTCCACTCGGGCGACTGGTCACCAGAAGAAAAACGAATTGGCTCACCGTGATGAGGATCAATGCAAACAAGATGAATGCCCTATATCTATGGCTTATGATCCTCAAATGCCTTCTGATTCTGAGGCGTTCTTTCAGGATTGATTCAACATCTGAATCAACATGGAAAATGATAGCAAGGTCTTGCAAACGCAGAATCTGAAGGTAGCAGATGAGACAGAAGAGAATGCATACTAGAAAAAACACCACCACTGTCCTATAGAACCATGAGCACAGTTCCAAGATGCAAGCAACTGTGTTACTCACAATAAAGTTACCTAAGAAGGGAATGCGAGTTCCTCCTTAAGTGTACCACCATATCTTATATGCACTCTCCGAAGCAAAACAGGGGAGAATGAAGATAAATAGAATCCTCATCGAACTCTGCCGGAGAAGAAGAGAAGACAAATGATCAAACACATTGGATGGATTAAAATCCATTCAAAGAAGAACACAATTACAAAAAATAGAGTACATTGAATAGTTGCGTATTTCCTTTTCTAACAATCTCGCTCTCATCTCGTAGCTTATCAAAGAATAGGAACCTCCGGAGACCGTTCCAGACAAACCATGTCAAATAAACAAACGACAAGGCGCCGATGCCACTGAGAGACATTTACGCTACCGTGTCGAACAACCGCGTGTGTCTGTTGTCGCACTCCCCACACACAAGGACGAAATGTGACATGACGGGATGACAACATTGAAGAACTTATCAAAATAATCAATCAATTGCACGTTTCTAGATCGTTACCTGGTACAAACGGCTTCGACGAGATTCAATTTCACACTAGAATGGATGGGCACGTCAAGCAAGCGGGACTAGGGTTCTTCAGATTTCTTTCCCCAAATGGCTTTTCGCATTTTTGTTGTGGCAACTTGTTGTAATTTGCGTGGTGGTGAAGGGTGAAGATTCAACTAAAAATGGAGAATTGAGCGGCTCTTCATCAATTCCGTCTTTTTGATAGGATTGTTTTTTGGGCACAATCCCATAATTTTTAAAAAAATCTCGCGGGTCATGGAATTGAATTCTCTGACCCGCTTTGATAACTATGTGTCTAGTAAACATAGAATTACGCTCAAATTCTGTCATAATGGCGCGTAATTCTGTCTAGTAAATGGGCCCTTAGAGAACATCAAGTATAACAATCTCTCACTTACCATAGAGCAAATGGCCCATGCCATGTAGTCCAAGACTCTCCAAGTGCTTCTCGAACTTTCCAACCTGCAACGTACTATTAAACGGGTCAGCTAGATTATCCTTTTATGCAATCTTCTCTACGGTTACGTCTCCCCGGTGTACTATATCTCTGATGAGATAACACTTCCTCTTAATATGCTTCAACCTCTTGTGGCTTCTTGGTTTCTTAGAATTGGCAACAACCCTACTATTGTCATAGTAGAGAATGTCTGGAACAACTTCCAGCTCGACCAAGAACTTTTGGTGCCAAATAGCCTATGTAGCAGCAACATACTCGGTCTCCATGATGGACTCAACTTTACAACTTTGCTTCATGCACCTTTATACAATAGCTCCACCACTGAGGGTGAACACAGAAACAGGCGTGGATTTCCCATAATCCTTGTCTATTTGGAAATTAGAATCAGTGTATCCTATGAGGATCTTATCTACACTAGCATGTAATTTGTCGTTCTACTAAGATACTTGAGAATAGTCTTGACCGCAATCCAATGTTTTAAAATAGGATTTGATAAATACACAACATTGCATACAAGATGATATGAACCTTGCCAACAATTGTAACAAATGTTTATTTTTAGTCAAGAGTATGGTAAGTTGAACTAGTTTGTTTTTAAATTGGCTTATGATATGTCATGATTGTACTATCTTGGTGGAAGTTTTAGTTGCTATTAAACAGTTTTATAATATCATTTATATTTTCCAGTAAATGATACGATAAATGTTTATTTTTAGTCAAGAGTATGGTATGTTGTTAGTAGGTATTTTGGGCTTGCTGAAATTTTTTGGCATTTTCATGGTAAACCAAAAGTAATGGGCTGGCAGAAAATTATTGATACTAAAAGATTAACTAATTAATATATTTTTTTTTAATTTGGGGGGTTTGAAATGATTGAACTAAGAAACCTCACTGAAGCACAAAACTTGAACAAACAAGAGGCAGAGTCAAAGCTCCAACATGCATGCACAATAAAGGATCAATCATTTATCAAAAGTCAAGATCCAAATGGATCTCTGGTGGGGACAGTAACACAAGATATTTTCAAGACAAAATCAAGGAGGTCGCCGCCGCCTAAATGGTATTCATGGTCTAAATATAGATGTAATGTGGACTAAAGATGTCAATGAAGTTAAAGATGGCATCACAAGATACTTTGCTATACATTATGCGTCTAAAAATTGGGCTAGACTCTTTTCTTGATATCCAAGCAGAGTCGATGCTGTTTGCAGAGGATAATGCACACCTCATCTCGGATATTTCTGAAGTAGAGATCAAAGAGATAGTATGGTGTTGTTCAACCTCCAATAGCCCAGGCCCATACGGCTACAACTTTCACTTTATTCAGAAGCACTGGAACATACTGAAACAGGATTTCATTTTCTTCATCAAGGAATTCTACAAGGAGAGCAAGCTTTGCAAAGGAATTAATACCACATTCATTTCCCTTATTCCAAAGGTCACTAGTCCAACATTGATAGAGCATTTCAGACATATACTGATGATAACTTATGGCTATAAAGTGCTATCAAAGTTGCTGGCAAACATAATGAAACAGGTTATGTGCAAGATTATTTCAAAAAACCAAACAACATTTATTCAGAGGTGGCAAATTTGGATGGCATTCTAGTTTCCAATGTAGTAATACATTCTATCAAGAAATCAAGGAGGCCATCAGTACTATTGAAGGTCGATTTCTCAAAAGCTTTTGACACAATTGACTAGAATTTCTTAATGATGATGTTGTGTAAGCTTGGTTTCTGCCAAATCTGGATTGATTGGATGAAAGGGTGTGTTACCATACCTCATGCTACTATACTAGTAAACCATAGTAGTGCTGGAGAGTTCAAACTATACTGTGGCATTAGGCAAGGGGATCCCTCATCCCCTTTTCTTTTTTCTGATTGTGGTTGAAGGTCTGCATATGCTAGTCAACAAAGCAGTGAAGTTAGACAAAATGAAGGGTATCAAGGTGGGAGGAACATACATATCTCATCTTCAATATGTTGATGACCCCTTGTTAATGGCTGAAGGTTCTCAGAAGAACATCATTGTGATGAAAGGGATACTAAGGATCTTTGAACTCATCTCCAGCTTATCTATAAACTTTGCTAAAAGCATGTTGTTTGGCTTAAATATGGAGGATACTAGAATTAACAGGTATGCCATGGTGTTGCAGTGCAAGTCATCCACCCTGCCATATATGTATCTCGGCTTACCGGTAGGAGATACCCAAACGGAGCAAAGATGTGGGAAACGGTCCTTGAGGTAATCCCAAACAAGTTTAAGAAGTGGGAAACAAGTTATTGACTTTTGTTAGTAAGATAGAACTAGTAAAATTCGTGTTGTATTGTCTGCCAACATATTATCTGTCGGTGTTCAAAGCCCCACAGACGATAATCAAGGCTATTCAAATGATCATGAACTCATTTGTGTTGAAATAGAGGAATCAAAGTCAAGGCAATTTGATCCATTAGATCAGCTGGACTGATATGTGCAGAGATTTGAAATAAGGCTTCTTGGGAATCACAGATACTCATACTATGAACACAGCATTGTTATCCAAGTGGTTATGGGGATTGTGGACGGAGACTGATAATTTATGGTGCAAAGTAATACACTCAAAGTATTTTCACAAAACATACCACTTGAGTGATCCCTAATCACCAATCCTAGATCAGTATCACCTTACTGGGGGGACATCTGGAAATAAGCCAGGAAACAGTGGATAAGCAGTTGAATGTTACTCTCAGCATGCCAGGGTGGCAAGTCCTTCTTTTGGAGATTCAATTGGCTTGGGAATGGATACTCGGCATTAAGTTTTGAACACCTTTACAGACTAAGTATACAAAAGTATGCCACAGTGGCAAAAGTACGAAATATAAACCAGGGGCAACATGTCGGAAGCTGAATTTTAAACGTACTCTAAGGATCTTGGAATCAATAATGCTGGATGAGTTGCTACAGAACCTAGTCAGAACATGGCATCTTACGCATGAAGCAGACCGATGGAGTTGGCTAGGGAGTGATTCATGAACTTATTTTGTCTCATCAGCATATGCAACTCTTCCGATGGAGCTTGGAATACATAACACTGATAGCAATCATCTAGCGACTACATGGTACAAATATCCTCCGAAACACTTGCAAATATTCTCCCGGCGACTACTGCAAACCAGAATTGCCACCATTGAAAATCTTCCAAAAAGTGGGATAGTCAATGGACAATTGGAACAGCTGTGCATGATTTGTGGTGCAATTGGAGAAACAATAGCTTACCACTTCCTAATATATGACAATGCATACGAACTATGGGCAATGATATATGCATGGTTTGGCCTACGCTATGTAGGACACTGTGATATTTAGAGACATTTCAAAATGCACACGTCGCAAATCTTAGGAAAGACAGGCGCATAACTATGAAAGGTAGTGTAGCATGCAACAATTTGGATATTGTGGAAAGAAAGAAATGAAATCTGTTACGACTCAGAATCAAGTGCTGCCATGAAGTTCAAATGAGTGAAACACAACCTCTAGGATTGGATGGCAGCATGCCAGGACACAATTAGGTGTCTCACAGTAGGAGACTAGTTGAGGCACACAACTCTTTGTTGTTCGGTTCTTTATAGCCGTGGATCTAACCAGTCGTCAAATTGTGCTAGGCAATAAGCATCAAGCAACACACCATGCACTGGCCCCCACTTCTTTTTCACAGGAATTTATTTATGCACCTTACCTGATCTAACCTATTCTAAGCATGGAGGAAATGTTTTTTTACACATTTGTTATGCTTGACTGACTAATTGATCAGTTTTATCAATAATGGAATTTAATTACCAAAACAAATCCCATTACTTAGCTACGTGGAAGTTTTTATCAATGAATAATCCCGATGTATTGAGCAGGTCAACAGTTATCCTTTTATACCGAACAGGTTGGTGTTTTTTTCATCCAGTGCAATCATTCAAAAATGGATATTGCCAATAATTTTAATGTTGTTACCAAAGGCACCCAATGATTTATTAGCCTAGTTATTTGAAAAATTATAGTTTGAGGGCAAGTTTGGTACCCATACGAATTCAATCAACCTAAAAGTATTACATCGTTCTTCCTGTCAGATTACTTTATTCTCCTACTATTTGGTATACACCTTTTCATGGTGTCGGGATTGTAAAAAGAGTTATACAAGTCCTATATGGTGTTTGGTATCAGTGAATTGTTCAAGATTACGCGTACTACGTACTTAATTTCTCATGTAATGTTTGTTTTGACCCTATCTACTCAGTTTAAAAGACACCATGAGTCATCTTTTTTCGAGCGGTGCCTCGTTCTCCGCAACATCGTTTCGATCTCCACTCCAAAAATTCTATATTTCACTCAAACCCTTTGAATTCCAACCCCAAAATTGAAAACCCTAGCTGAAGGTTTCATTCTCGATCCGATCCCAGACTCCATTTTCCTTGATTCTTGTTTATGGCACCCAAACAATACACAGCCAGAAAAATCTGCTACCCACTCGATGGAGCCTATGACTACAATCACGGGGAGACCGTGTAGGATAACTCTGGGGCTCCGACTTGGGGCGACGTTGACATGTATATCCGCTTGGCGCAGACCCTTCAAACCCTATAGTCTTAGAGCTTCCGACACCGTCAGCATCCCTGCCACAATTAGATGGTCCTAGATCCAAAGTCGGAACCTCTAGGCCTGTGCTCCCCGCTTCCTCATCGGAGGTCTCTTCGCAGAAGAGGCCTAGTTTGCCACCACTCAAGGAAATACCTCCCCAAGTATTATTTATGGAAAATACTCGACGTGTGTTATCTATTATGTACAATATGTTTTTAGAATGTATGTAATTGGTTTGTAATAGGAATCCAAGAAGCCCCGGCCACTGAGACCCAATCGGCAAGCCCTCTGTGAGAAGCTTTCGGAACTGTCAAGGCGTGGGCTTGCCAATTCAAAAAAGTATGTTGCAACGTTCGAGGAGTTCACAAAAATCTTGTAGTTTCCACCATTGTCACCCCTTGCCAACTGCTAAAAAGTCGTACTTGGTGGGAACACGGTACGTTAATATTTTAGGGTTCGATTTCACTAATTGTCCGTGACCATTTTAGTACCCAAACAAAAAATTTGGACTATATGTTTCGTGTCTAGATTAAAATTTAGCTAAACCTTATTGTTTTATTTTAGGATGTTGGCCCTAAGAATGCGGTGGTAGGGATGAAAGACGGATCATATGGGGGCTCCTTTTTCGGGCCTTACACAGATAGTGAGGAATTGGAGAAGACGCATTCCTCAGCGGGGAAACTGACTCTAATCTCTGATTTTCCAGTGTATGACTTGCTGCCTTGCACCTGTTTTGCGGATCAACAAGTGTCTTCATAGACAGACGCATGCCTTTTTGTATACTGCCCATTTTTACTTGATGTGTCCTTCTTTAACTCCTTGGTGTTGTTGCTTAAAATTGATCTTGTGGTGGTTGTTTGTTTTTGGGGACCGTGAACTTATTTTGGTCGTTGTCATTGTGGTTGACAACAATGTTGTGCCTCATTTGTACAACCTTTTGTTCATTGTTGTCAATGACATTGACTTTGCAGTCGAGTTGATTTGAGTAATAGGTTTCATATTGTATAAGAACGTTTTGGTACAATAAAGATACACACGAGCACACAAACTATAAAATTCTATTTGTGGTTGGGTTTTGTTTAAGAAATTGAATTTTTCACTGCATATGTATATACTGCTTTGTTACGGCACTGTGTTCATGGAAGGAAAATTAATCCAACTAAAAATAACCATATCATAAACAAGTTAAATTCTTTGTCCAACGTAAGAATGCCACAAAACATGAGTCAAAAGAATTTGCACACCGCCGCTGTCAAGTTAAGATGCATTGAATCCCATGAATGTTCTCAAGTTATGTAAAAGTTATGAGGCACATACTAATAAACGAAATTTTTTTCAAGGATGTTTCTCAGCTGATGCTCCTTATCGTCCCGTCCTTGCACTTTCATAGGGTGAACTTAGATCTATCGTGAGAAGTTTCACGATGTGCCTTTTCTAGTTGTACTCGATGTCCGATAACTTTTCTAGACCTTTAAGCATGAAGGTAACCTTCAACTCATCGGTCTCTCCCTGCTGCACTGGACTAACGTCAAACATCTTAACACTCTTCTCCACTAGAAGACTCACAGTTGATATTTGGCTATCCGTCACCGCGCTTTGTGTGGTCACCTCTGCAGCCATTTGCTTCTTACAGAATCTACACAAGCAAAAATGTGTAGATGACGAACCTTTCTCTGTTGCGCCAGTGCGCCACTCTATATTTGTCACCTCATAGCCCCCCAAGTTGAAATCATTTTCGGTACACAAGACGTAGTAGTCTGTGGAGCAATCCATCTCCGATAAGCCATCGAGTAGTCCACGCACATGTTTCATTGTGCTCTATACTTTCAAAATAGGTCGCAACACTTTTCAAACAGCGAAAAATTCTTTCCCTTGAGCAAGGCAAACTTCGGCTTAGTGTGTAAGTATAAGATCACAATAGTGTAAAAATAGTTTAGTAGTGGTGCAATATGTGTATTTTTGTAGAGCACATGCACCTTCAACATATCCGCCCATAGATCATCATTGTCAACCACCAGAGTGTAAGTTTCGAGGTCAATGGTTGTACCACTGTAGGACATGAAGTCACTCGGGATATTACACTAGTTCCTCCACACGTGTAACTTATTTTCGCTCACCCAGGATACTACACTGATTAATTTTGTCAAGAAAAAACATCTTCAACTGCTTTGGAACACCTAGGTCTATCATCAGCGATGGAGGTTCACACTTTTGCAATAGGTTGTTTGCAAATCTGTTGGCAAAGTATGGTGTTCTACATATACTTGCCACCCCTTACCATCCTCAAACGAGTGTCCAAGTGGATATATCAAATAGGGAGATCAAACGCATCCTGCAAAAAGTTGTTAAGCCATCTTCCAAAGATTGGGCCAAGAGACTTGATGATGCATTGTGGCTTACAGAACAGCTTAAAAGACCCCTATTGGTACATCCCCCTACAAACTGTTTTTTTGTAAGTCATGTCATCTTCTTGTGGAATTAGAGCACAAAGCCTTGAAGATTCATGATGTCGCAAAGACTTAATATGGATTATGAGGCTTCAACTTAGAGAAGATTATTGGACCTCAACGAGATCGGTGAGTTTAGATTCGATGCTTATCAGAGTGTTGACCTATACAAGGAACATGCCAAGAAGATTCATGATGTCGCAATTAGGCCAAAGCAGTTCCATGAAGGGCAAAATGTCTTTTTATTTAATTTGATGTTGAAATTATTTCCTGGGAAGCTCAAATCAAGATGGTGGGCGCCGTATGTCATTCACAATGTATATCCTCAAGGTGCAATGGATATCCAAGACCCAAAGTCAAGGGCCAAATAGAAAGTTAATGGTAAAAGACCCAAAGTCTACATCGGGGCGGAGGACAATGCAAACAAGGGTCCTAGAGAAGTTTGTTTGCTCAAGTACCCTCCAGAGTAAACCCCGACAAGTCGAGCCAAATGCTATAACCAAAGGCGCTGGTTGGGAGGCAACCCAACATTTTTATATCCCTATTTTATTTTATTTTTTTAATAAATCATGGGTTTTCTTTTCGGTTCATTCCCGTGACAACCGAACCTATGTCGTGTTCTTATTTTGTAGGGTCTTGAAGGTAAAGATTTTTTTCATGCTGAACCCTCGCGCACCAATCCAACCCGTCTAGAAGATGTGAAAGTCCCATGCAAGGGAAGTTTTTCTTTCCTTTATGTGCTTTATTTTCAACCATTTGGGACAATGTTTCAATTACATTTTGGGTGGTAAACTATCATTTTGTGCTTACATGTTGTATACTATTTGATCTTTGCCATGCTAGGACTTTTTGTGCTTAATTTTCCAATTTCTCGAGCATGCTTATGGTCTTACATGTCTTTATGTGCCCCAAAATTCTTTTAAAACTTAGTGAGATGATTAAACCACTAAGACCTTGGACGTAGAAGCCAGAATTCTTAGTCGAAAATTTCATGTAACTTTGTCTTCCAATGTGATAAGAGTCCAGCATCATTTTCATATTTAAAAATTGTGACATTTTTTAGATTTCTTGAACTAATCAAAGCATGTAATATTTTTGATTGATATAAAACCTTCTCTTTTAAGAGTATGTCATCCATGTAGCTGGTTCTTGAGAT
>JAOWBN010000019.1:430497-442999 GCA_028565015.1 Pinguicula moranensis | reverse complement strand
ACAACTTGGTTACAGTTCTCTACTTTTCTAAATGGCATTTTTATAGGAGGTTTTGTTGCCTGCTTCCAGTTGACTGTTCCTGGAGAAACTTTATCCAACACTTGCAGAAGAATCCACCTGCAGATGTACCATATTCAATTAATGCATATTACACAAATGGCATGCAAGACGTCGAAAAGGGATATCAGCGTGTAATTCGAGATCAGTTCACCCAATTAAATATGAAAAAGAGACTCTTCAATGAAATGGATCATTGCATCTAATGTAAAAATGTTGGGAAAAAAAATTGATCCATGAAGCTGGAAAAATATAAGGCTCCGGCAAAAAAAGGACTTTCTGAGTTCGGACTGGGGGTTCGTCGAGCTTCTCGCACGCCAGATGGGCAAAGTTATGGGCGAGATCAGTTCGCCCAATTAAACATGAACAAAAGACTCTTCAATGAAATGGATCATTGCGACTAATGGAAAAATGTTGGGAACAAAAATTTATCCCATGAAGCTGGAAAAACTAACCCATTCCTCACATCCTCAAACAAGTTATTTACATAAGAGTCAATTCCTAGACTGTTGATCCACAGACGGAAGCATCTTTCTTCTCTAGATATTAGCTCATCATCTGTCATCATCTCTGCAAAAGAGACCTTTTTGTTGTCTATGGACAAACCATTCCTGAGACAAAGATTCAGTTCACCAAGATAAGCTAAAGTGATTAAAGCATAAATCTTGGATAATATAAAAGCAAATATCAGAAAAGAAGAAACTCTACATCATGTAAGGAGATAATACCAAGACAGGTGGCATTTTCTTTCGATCAGTCATTAGCATAGGAATTGCTAGCACACAAACCTACAGATATACCAGCAAATGGCTAGTATTATAACTGAGGATGGATTTTGACTCAAAAGAGTATATTCTTGACGCAAACAAGAGATTATTGCTTTGACAACAGTCTTCATTATTCTTTGTGAACTTCCGTATAAGATATTTGTCATTTTGCTGATAATAGTAAAATAGTCCTATCATATAATTGCTTATTCTTCTGCCACAATAATACATATTGAACAACAAGTAGAATTCCACACCTCTCGTGAAATATTTGTGCCACAAAAGCAAGATTCAAATTGCTTGATCCTTCCACGATATCCTTTGGGGTAAGATATCTTTTGCAGTCCATTTTCTCGGCATGTTCGAGAACCAAATTAGCCCTCTCAGTGGGATCTTTAGCATCTAAGGTGGCAGGACTACAGTGCTCTGGTGCAAGCACGTTAAGTAGGTAGGCATAAGCCTCGCCATCCTATAGAGCAGGGCAGCAGAACAGGGTTATGAAAGGTAAAAAGATTATGATTAAATATAAGAAGAAGAAAAGACAACACTAACAATGGGTTCAAAACATAAATCTAATTTTCCAGAATGATTTTACGTAGTCTCCGAAAAAAATTATATAAATCAAGACCAATAAAAAAAAAAATTACATTCTTATATGTTAACGTTATCTCTGAATAGGGAAACAGGTTACATTGGAAAGATCACAAACAATCCCCTCTTAGCACCTATACTAGTGTCCTTAACAAGGATAAGAAAAACTTCCATCATTCGTAAGGCACTCTGCAACACAAGTGAGTTGTAAAATTACAAGACTAGCTCGACAGCTGATGTACCTTCAAGTCAGAAGAAAAATTTGACACAGTTTTTTTATAGCCTGCTTTCTTCAGATGGAAGTTCATCCACTTGAGCAGAACTTTTTCGGGGCCCAGTCCCATAAGCTCCTCGACATCCTGCAGATGATAGTAAACCTTAACAAAGTGTGCATTTACCCTCAAGAAATGAAAAAATAGAGATCTAAATTACGTTGTTGTCCTCCACAAGTTCCAGAAGCTGGGGTGTCTTTCTGAGGTTGAGATCAGCCAGCAGTTGGATCTGGATATCCAGTACAGATACAATGCAAAAAAATCAAATTACTAAAGATATATAAGTGCAGATAGATTAATTATTTATTATAATTGTAGTCAACAGTTCTCCTGCTCTTTCTTGCTTCCTAGTTTCCAGTCCAAAGCAAAAAAACATGCTATCAAGTCCACAGGCGCTAACCTTAATAATTTGAGAGATTAATCCAAGCACCAGATGAGGCTGCAAGGTAAGAATAAAATATCATAGAGATTTAGATCGGAATCAAAGAGATATCATCCTATGCAAACTTAGGCAAATGCTCTACATACTCTTCCTTCAATAAGGTCCTGAGTGCCAATATTTACAACTGTGCATCCAATAGCCTTTGCAGAATTGAGACACAGTGTATGATTCTCGTTTCTTTCCCAGGGATTCAAAATTCTTTTCGTGTTGATAGCCCGGTCATCTATTGTGCCAGGTACTGCAACATTGATCAGCTTACTGCAAACATTGAGAACAATGCATAGAAGAGTAATCAGATGTGATTCGTGTTGAAGTCATTCAGATGCCGAACAAAAAAACTGTAAAGTTAAAATACCATAATAGGACTCCATCCGTTGCAAGGTCAAACAGAGCATTCGAATATGGATCAATTGGAAGGAATTGCTTCATAAATGGGTCATCCCTGAGATAGCTGTTGATATGAGCAACATATGAAGCCTTCTCAGACTCACTGATTGTATGGAGAAGGGTAGTCTCGGTTGCCTTCAGGAAGGACGAAGAATTTGTCGAATTTCCCAATTTGGCATTGGCTCTTTTTTGTAAATCCAAATATGACTGCTTATATAACATGTCATTAGAGGACAATTAAAAGACATGGTTCCAGAATCTGTATCAAAACTTCTAATATTGAGCACCCGAAGTCAAAACCAAATGCTAAGGATAGAGAAAGACTTACTTACCCTGAGGAAGCCTTCGAAATCTATCTCCTGACTCATGTCAGGGTGTACTTCTCCCAAACCAAGTCTAATCTCCTCCTCATTATATCGTTCATTTAACCCCTTTAGTTTTGCCATCCAAGATGGTAAATCAGCAATTGTTATTTTACTATTCTGATTCTTCATTAATACAAACTGCATGATAAGTACCAAAAATCAATAAGCACAAGAATTCAGTAGAAATGCAGTTTAAATGGCAAGCTCCATCCTCATATTAAAGAACAGAGACGTAGCAACAAGAAACAAGCCAACAATGTATTCACATATTACATATACACATGAACCAACTCAAAGATTAAAGAACCAATAAGGAACAGCTAACAAATGGAAGGGAACTTTACTTTAGATTTGAGATCGCGAAGCTCTACTTGCGTGAACTGGCCCTGCAGCCATTGATCCGAAACAACAACTCCCGCGAAACCCGACATCTTCTTCCTTCCCGGGCTTCCAAGAATCGCAAGGAAAACGTTCTAAATCACCAGAAACGAAAGGCTTACTGACGCTAAAACCCCATCACTGATCCAGCACCGCCAGCATATATGCAAACGAAATAAATTAGCAATCACGGCACCAAAAATAGAGGAATCTCTGAAGACTCCACTTCAGTCTCTGGCAAATGCAAACCCACAAACTCAATCGGAAAACAGTTGTAACTTATAACCCAGATCATTCATATCAATTACAGTGCTCATATAGCAACATGACGTGAATTGAACAGTTTTCCCGGACTACATGCATACAAATCCCGTATTGGCAACTGGGTTTTCTTTGTTCCAATCCTTTTAACAATATATTTATGGGTTATTCTAATGATTCAAGGCCGAACCGTCCCATGTCAATCAAAATACATTTTTTTGCTTCCGCGATGGGCAAACGCAGAGATGAAACAGAGAGAATATGGACTTTAGCGTGTGAACACGCAGGTCTCGAGGGTGCAGACAAACAGAGGCCCGGTTCTACTAAGATGTGCTTTATAATGACCAATAGCAGTTGTCCATGTCACCTTTCGAAAATTGGGTGACGTTGACAACTGCCGCTTTATAATATAGATATGATACGCATGTGTCCAACAACGCGAATGCCTCGAGTGCCATAAATAATTACACCATTCTACTTTCTCCAGCGGTGCAACTATAACACGATGGTCGGGTCTGGAGGTGATAAAAAAAATTGTCTATTCCGCCTTGTCCACCGATGGAACATAAATGAAACAACTAAGATGCTTAATGTGTCTTCTAATGTTCCGGCGCATGAGAAAGTGGAGGTTTAATGCGTTCCGCTATTTTGAGCGGTGGAAAATAATATTTTTCTAAAATACCCCGTCAACGTGGTATTAAATTGATCAACTAGGAAAAAAATTGTTGGCAAGTGAAGAGTAGCTTTATCCTACAATTGTCATTAAATTGAATGTCGTCTCCACTTCTGCTAAAGCAAATCTAGCCAGTCAAAATGACTGTTAATCTTGCTTGCTTTCTTACTAATGATAAGCACGATTTACAAATCTTGTTTAATCTGTCGGAAAAATAAAGACAGATTAAATTGAAAGATTAAATTTTATTTTATTCTATTTTTATTTTTTGGGAAGGCCAAATTTCATATATACGGGAAAATATTCACAGGGAGGAAAAACAAAAATGTACAAGCTCCAGACTAGAATCGTTGGTGAACTGATAATAGAAAGATAAAATTAGGTGTTGATTCCGTGATCATGAACTATATATCTTACCCTTTCAGTATACCCTCCAGTATAGTTAAGGGTGATCTGATACATGGCTCCCCTAACCTCATTAATGCACAAGCATCTCCGCATTCATCGCCATCATTCGCTCTTAACCAATCATGGATATCATGACTATCAACTTATCAATATTCTTTTTGGGGAGTATTGGTACATAGTTTCTTCCAATTTGGTGAGCTATCTCTGTAATGTATAGAGGGTATAACCAGTTAAGCAAGGATATGATAGTTCACTGTCACGGCAACCAATCAGCCTCTTTCATCTTCAAGTCACAATGCAACAAGAAGCAGCTAATCTGGGAGCATTTTATTCACTATGGCAAGCCCATTCCATTTTCAGATATTGGAGAGCTCTTCGTCCTTCATCTCCTTGCACAGATTTTCTGTAAGACCATATACTCTCCTTTTGTCCATATTGCTAACCACTATATTGCTCCTCCACTTTATAGATACCTTAAGCTGATAACTCTTGGGACATTACAGCAGTATTCACATCAAAATTTTAGTGACTACACATTCAAATTGAGACTGCATGGTGTTATGACCTCACATCCCACAGTTTGTGGTTTTAAAACTGTCCACAGCATTCTAAAGATTTCTTGCTAATGACACTTAAGCACAAAATAGCTACCAAGACATGGGCCTTTGTATGACATAAGCCTTCCTATATCAAAATGGTAAACCAGCATGCTGATGACCAAGTGGTACATCAGGGGTGAACTGCATGGAGCTACTAAAGGACAAGTGTTGTGATCTTGATTCGCGGCAAATAGAGCATGATATTTGTTCTCAATTGTATAGATGATTTGGACAACAGTGCAAAAAACAGAATTTGAAGTTGCTTCTTGTTTGGTACCTAACCTGTGCCGCATTGAAAAATAGTATATTAAGATGCACAAGCTGCGATTGAGAGAGGGGGTTATACCAGCTGGTCTTGTATAAGAATTGAGAGCTACAGTCTTCAGCCTAACCTGTACCACATTGAAATACTGTGAAGTGAGAATGTTCCAAACAGGTTAATGCGGTCAGCCAATAGAAGTAAGAGATCTGCTATTAATAGAATAGAAGACAAGCCTGTGGATGTAGAATCCAGTATTCAAAGCTGTATGGAATAGATTTCCTTCTGGCCCTCTAACCACATCCACATTTCCCTCTGAATGCCATAGAGCAAATATGGCAATTTGTCTCTGAGGCAGAGAAATGTACTTTGTTCCTGACCTTCCAAGTAGACCACATCACGGAAAGGCAAATGGAGTTCCAAGCAGGCAGGTTGGCCCCCTGGGGAGCAGTAGCTGAGTGTTCCAATAGATTTGGGACAGCTACCCCACCAGAAGCAGAGTGCAGTGGCATGTGAGCTAACAAAGAGACAATGCCTTTCCAGAGATCAATGATGACAGAGCACATAGAGAAAAGATATGTGATAGACTCAGCATCTGAACGACAAAGTAGACATAAAGCCTCTTGGTTCATTGAGATAATGCCTCTCCTCTGCAAGATTACTTTAGTAGGCACTGAGGATTGGATTAGCAACCAAGAAAATATACAGACTTTCTTAGGGGCATAATTGTTCCAGATAAACTCAGTGAGTGTGGTGTGGTGTGAGTGGGTGGAAACACATGTTGTGTACCTGAGGTTATGGCACAATATGCATCACTAACCTTATACACCCCTTGATGGTTTAGCATGGAAATGTACGTCTTTAAGCAAAGGATCAAGTGAAATATTCTGCAGAAGACCTGCTAGTTCAGGTAAATCATTAATTTCAAAGGTCTGGATCTCCCTCCTCCACCTCCAGCACCAATACCAGTTGTTGTTCACCCACATTCCAGCATCAGATATGCAGATGTCTATGTAAAGCTCATTCTGATAAAGCCTAGGAAAACGCTCAACCAGAGCAATGTTGTTATGCCACTTATCAGTCCAAAATTTGATTTTGTCACCATTTCCTAGCTTGAGGAAAACATTATCAGCAAACCATGAGCCCTGTAGGACCTCCTGAATGCTATCCACCAAGCAGAGGCATAGTCACTCCCTCTAGGTCTACCAATGATAGATTTGCTCTCCGAAGAAGTGAGTGCCCTGAATCCTACAATAGAGTATTGTGTGTTACTTTCATACTTTGATCTCAGTATTTCAGAGGCTAAATAAGGGGCCACATTTAGTAATTGTAAACCCCATTTTCGTAGCATAGACACATTGAAGGAGGCTAAGCAACGAACTCCAAGACCCCCATTGACCACAAAGGTGGTGAGTTTCTCCCAAGAAGATAAGCACAGTTTGGTCTTGCCACTTGAATTGCCCAAAAGAACCTCCTTTGACTGTTATTCAGCTACTTAATGACAGGCTTGGGAGCACAGAAACATGAAAAATAATGGGAGGGTAGAGTTGATAGCACAGTATTCATAAGAGTTAGTCTACCTCCTGTTGAAAGCCACTTATTTTTCCATGCGGATAGAGTATTACTGAATTTAGTTAGAACAGGTTGCCATGATGAAGAACTCCTCATGCTTGCTCCTACAGTTAAGCCCAAGTATGTGAAGGGAGGATTAGAAGACTGACAGTGTAAAAATGCAGCCATTTCATCCAATAGCTGAGGGTTCAAATTTACCCCAATTAACTTGCTCTTACCAAAGTTGATCCTGAGATCGGATACAAGTTCAAAATTGAGAAGTATGGCCTTAAAAGCAAGCCCAGATTTCCAATCAGCTTGGCTACTAATGACAGTGTCATCCACAAACTGCAAATGGGAAACCAACACATTACCCCTTCCTACACTCAAAGCACTAAACAAATTCAGCATGATAGCCTTGTTGATCATGGCAAAAAGGCCTTCAGCAACGAGCAAAAGGAATGGTGAGAGGAGATCCCCAAACTTAATGCCACACATGGGGTAGAACTCCTTGGTTGGGCTCCCATTCACCAGAATAGAAGTAGAAACACACTCTAAAAGGCCTTAGATCCACCACTTCCAACAAGGTGGAAAATTCATGTTAGAAAGAATCTGCAACAGGAAGTTCCAGTTGATTGTATCAAACGCCTTCTCGAAATCAACTTTGAAGATGATGGCTTTCTTTTTAAGCTTCTTTACTTCATCTATGATTTCATTTGCATCAATTACACTGTCTAGCAACCTCCTGTCTTTGATAAAAGCAGGCTGATTGGGACTGATTAGCCTATCCATTACCTCTCTCACTCGGCTCATCATCCTTCCTCTCCGTCAGAGTCACCGGAGACAATGATCTTCTAGCCTGATCTCGACTTCTTCACTAGCCCTCCTCTCCCCGGGGCCTCACGCCTACAGGGAGCTCATTTCTCATTTTTCATTTTCCTGATATCGATGTATCCCTGGACTATCCCACCTCACCAGCTCAGGTTGATGAAGAGGGCTGAGATTAAGGCCGGAAAAGCGCCAATTGATGAATTTCAGAAACTCGAAGTCATTTTGGTTCTTTCCTCCCCCAGAATGACCGATCTGTTTTTAACAGACTAAGGCAGGACCATGGACAACCGCGGGAGTCCCGGAGCATCTTCTTAACAAACTTTCCGAAGGATTGCAACAGAGATAGGTTGTATAGTTCATTGAAACACCAAGGTAAGATTGAAAGTCTGAACATAGCACGAAAGCTTAGTAACAGTGGCCACCAGTTTGGGTTTGTCGAGTTTGCGGAGGGCGAGGACATGGATATGCTGCTGTTTAAAATGAATAACACCTGGTTGGGTTTGTACCGTCTGCATGCAAACCTCGCCAGATTCCCTAAACTTCGTTCTAGCAACAAGCACAGTCCCCTGTCAGAGGATGTGATGCCTGTATATAAGCCAGTCACCACAGGAAAGAAAGTTGTTGTTGTAGCTAGTGAAACATGTCTTCTTACTGCGAGGGAGCCTGAACCTTGGCTTAGCTCGAGTTTCTTAGCCAATCTCAATCAACCTATTGGTATTCGGTTTTTCCAAAAAGCTCTTAAATCCGCCAGTTATCTAAACATCATGGTTAGTCCAGTTGGGCCCGAGAAGGTACTATTGTGGGTACATGAACCAATGGAACTACGCAAACTGGTTGAAAAGGATAAATATTGGTTGGCGAATTGGGTTAATGACTCCTCACCATGGTCTACACAGCATAGCGAAAGTTACAGACTCTGTAGGTTGCGTATCTATGGTCTCCCACTATATGCTTGGACTCAAGCGAATCTAATGGCTATAGGCAATAAACTTGGTACTTTCATTAGCATAGATGATTCTACTCTTGCCAAATCTGATTTGGAGGCAGCAAACATTTCAATTAAATCTGCTCTGGGTACCAAAATTGATCAGCTATTGCAAGTGAAAATCAATGATGCTTACTTCTCATTGCGGATTATGAATATGTTAAGACTGAACTAGCATGGTGTGATGATCTGGATGAATCATCTGAACTAGATTCATCTATTTCTGCTCACTTCTCTAGTGAAACTTCTGATGATTCTCCGGAATTTCCTGTGCAGGATCAGCCTGTATCTAAGTCTGTTGATACAAATCCTCAGGCTCTTCCAAAAGGCTTTGAATCTTGGATTCCACCGAGACTAAATTGGTGGCCACATTCCCTAACTCAGCTGAATGTTCAGGATGTATGCTTAAGTCTGGATAATCAAATAGAGTTAATTCTTGTGGCTCAAGTAAGTGAATCTATACTTGATCTCAGAATCCCTATAAAGGCAGGTCTTGGAGCACATTCGCCAGCTAAGGAAGCTCCTAATCTGGATATTCTACCTTCTCCTATTCAGCTGGTAAGTACTCCAATTGCAGTTCATCATAACACTGGGGAGGTACTAGTGCATAACACTTCAGAGTTTATGGAGGACTTCCCCCCATTATTACACAACTCTGCTGGGGTAATATTTCCAATCATGTCTAAAAATCCTAGAGTAGCAAAATCTCTGATATGTAAAGATCGAGTTAAAACGAGGAGTCAAACTCGGAAGACAGTAGATCCAGAAAGGTCAATGAATCTAGCTAAATTATACGAATGGGTAGGTAAACTCTCAGACAATTCCTCAGTCTTTCCTCCTTTACCACCACCTCCTGACTGTCAGTATAGATTGAGCCCTCTGCTAAATAAGGAAGTGGATAATATTATGGATATTGGCGCAAAACTTGGTGTCCATTATGGTGATCATAACGGCGAATTCCACGCTAGATTACAAGAACTATCTAAAATCTATAAAGATGTGTCAGTCAATTCCATTAGGAGAACAGAGGATAACCTGCTTTCATGAAGATTATCTCCCTTAACACTCGAGGATTGGGAAGCTATGAGAGAAGAAGTCAAGTAAAGAGTTTAATTTGGAAAGAGAAAGTAGATTTCATTGGCCTACAAGAAACCAAGCTTTCAGTAATCGACAAACAGTTATGTGCTTACCTCTGGTATGATCTTGAGTATGATTGGTGTTACACTGGTTCTGACGGCGCATCCGGCGGTCTTTTGTGTATACGGAACAAGAAAAGATTCAGAAGAACATCTATAGTTGGTGGTGAGGGATATATGGGTATTTCTGGGGCATAGGAAGGCGATACCACCCAATCCGATTTGGTTAATGTCTATGGATCTGCAGATTTATCTAAGAAACAGGTTCAATGGTAGCATCTAATAGATTATTTGCTTCCTCTTACAAGCGAGAAATGTTGTGTATTTGGGGACTTCAATGATGTTCTTGCACCTGAGGAGAAGAAGGGGTTAGCAGTTATCAACCTCACGCATGAGATTGCTCTTTTTAAGAGATTCATTCATACCCTATCCCTTCATGACTTGAAGCTTGAATGCAGGAAATTTACATGGTCACTGAAATCTTGCCAAGCTATGAGCAGAATTGATAGGTTTCTAGTTAATGATGCATGGTTGGATAATGGAGAAACTTGGTTGCAGAGTGCTCTTGACAAAATAGGCTCTGATCACTGTCCAATTAGATTGACACATAAGCTACTTAACTGGGGACCCATCCCTTTCAAAGTCATGGACGATTGGCTCCAAGATAGCGGTTATAATAACCTTGTTCAAACGTTCTGGACTACCAATTATCCTGTAGGTTTCTGGAGCTTTATCATCATGAAAAAGATCAAGTTGCTGAGAGAAGTAATTCGTGGTTGGAACAACTCCTCTCATGTTCATTTAGCAGCTGAAAAGATGAAAATACAACAGAGCATTAAAGTAATTAAAATAGCTGCTGAATCACCAGGTAGTATCGATCGCAATCTTCTTGCTGAGCTCCATTCAAAGCTAGATATCATTTCACGGAAGATAAACAACTCACTATATCAGAAATTCAGGCTGCAGTGGCTCAAACAAGGGGACGAAAACTCAGCATTCTTCCATAATAGCTTGAAAGCCAGCAGATTGAACAATAGGATAACACTTGGCTGGAGGATCCTATGCTCATTAAGGACTGTTTCTACAAACATTTCAAGGACAGATTCACAGAAAAAATAGCCATCAGGCCAAAATTTGGTCTCAGCCTAATCCATATTGATCAGAGACAAATAGACCTCTTACAGACTTCCTTCACTGAATCTGAAATCCTGATTGCTTTATCTGAGTGTGGCATCCAAAAAAAATCCTGGTCTAGATGGTTTAAATTTCAGATTCATCAAGCACTTGATTCATACTCTTTTACCTGACATTTTGTAGCTGTTCAAAGAGTTCTATAGAGCTGGGACGTTGGTTAGAGGCAGTAATGCTGCACACATTTCCTTATTAGCAAAGACTACAAATCCTCTACAGGTGAAGGACTTCAGGACAATCTCCTTGAGTGGCTCTATGCCAAAACTGATATCTAAAGTATTAGTTAACAGATTACGCCGTGTTATTCCAGATCCAATCACCCACTCTCAAACAGCGTTCATCCAAGGTAGAAAACTTCTGGACAGTTTTGTGGTAGCAAATGAAATTATAGATGAAGTCAGGAATCTAAAGAAGAAGGCTATCATCTTCAAGGTCGACTTTTAGAAGGCCTTTGACACTTTAAATTGGGAATACCTGTTCCAGATCATGGGCCTAATGAATTTCCCTCCATGTTGGCATTGGTGGATCTGGGGGTTGCTTCAATCATCATCTACTTCAATCTTGTTGAATGGAAGTCCTACTCAGGAGTTTTTCCCTCATGTGGCATCAGACAGGGCGACCCTCACTCTCCACTTCTCTTCCTTCTTGCTGCCGAGGGGTTAACCGCAATGATCAACAGAGCAACTAGCTTAAGCATCTTCTCTGGACTGAAGATTGGCAGAGGTGGTTTTCAGGCATCTCTTCTCCAATATGCTGATGATACACTAATCTTTGGACAGGCAGAATGGAAGTCGGTTGTGGCATTTAAAGCAATCCTCCTCAACTTTGAATTGGTCTCTGGCCTTCGGATCAATTTCAGCAAAGGTAAGCTCATAGGAATCAATGTTCCAGCCAACACTTTGGATGATATGGCAGCCTATCTACATTTTCAATCTGCCAAGATTCCTTTCACCTACTTCGGCCTACCAATCGGCGCTAATATGAGGAAGCTTGATTCTTGGCAGCCTATACTTGATAAGTTCAACAGAATTGTTTCAAAGTGGGAACACAAATTTCTTTCATCAGGGGGTAAACTTATACTGCTAAATGTTGTCCTCTATGCCCTTCCTTTGTACTATTTCTCATGCTTTGAAGCGCCTAATGCTATCATCAAGAAGTTAACAGCTGTACAAAGGAAGTTCTTTTGGGGTGGCAACACAGATAGAAAGAAGATGAGCTGGGTATCATGAAATAAAATTTGTACGGAAGTTGAGCATGGCGGGCTGGGAGTCTGATGCTTGTCCTCAGTTAACGCATCTTTATTAGGCAAATGGGGATTGTTGATACTTAACAATGTTCCATCTCCTGTC
>JAOWBN010000019.1:416705-430397 GCA_028565015.1 Pinguicula moranensis | reverse complement strand
CGCAAAAAATAACTCTTCATTTTTTCAAAAAAAGTTCTTATAATCCAATTATAAGCATAAGAGGGTCTGCGCAAAACGCCCAATGAGAAAAGAAATTGCAAACAAATTTGAAGATAGAAAATTAGGACTTTTTTTTTGTGTAAATGACGCTAAACGATGTTGTTTGGTAATAAAATAATAAAATAATTTTTTAGTTTTTATTGATACCGATGGTATTATTAAAATCTTATTTTCGGTAACGACTTTTGAAAATCAAATCGTATCTTCGAAAACCCAATAAAAATTTGAATTTTTGATAACTATTGTCGCTGGATTTCGGTAATACCAAAAATCGATGAAAAACAGCCCTTACTACTCAAGATATATGATCCCTCCATGAGCTTATGCAGTGTATGCCACTAATTCCCGCTTTGCATGGTTTATACTTTTCGAAAAAGGGATGAAATATGTTGATTAGTTTGATCTCAACAACTTAATTTTTTCATTCATGAAATGTATTACATATAGGGAATTGCTAGACTAATCCAGGAAGAGATTTTCGAGAAGAATAAGGTAAGGATCGTGATCCACGATCCTTACCGGTCTTGATCCTTACCTGTCATGATCCTTACCTTATTTACAAAATAGATTCTTGAAATCTCTCCCTGATTTATTCATTGCTAACACTCCCCTCAAATTGAGCCATCATATCTCGGATGCCCAACTTGCCCAATACATGCTCTTCTTGAGACTGTCTTTGTTAGAACATCTGCAAGTTGGTTTTCAGATCGAACAAAGGGTAGACTTACAATGCCCCCTTCTATTTTCTTAATTATGAAGTATCGATCCACCTCAATGTGTTTTATCCGGTCATGTTAAACCGGCTTCTCTAAAATACTTATTGTTGCGTTGCTATCACAAAAAATGGGGGATGTTCCTTGGACTGGGAATCCAATTTCTGCAATGAGTTTCCTTAGCCACAATATTTCTGTCAGACCTTAAGCTACTCCTTTGAACTCAACCTCTGCACTCGAAAGAGCTATCACATTTTGTTTCGTACTTTTCCATGTTACCAAATTACCACCAATCATCATAAAGTACCTTGCGGTGGATCTTCGGTCATTATGATTTCCAACCCATTCTGCATCAGTGTGTCCCTGGACATCTAGGTGACCATTCTTTTTTAATACAATTCCATGTCTTGAAGTTCCCTTTAAGTATCTTATTATCCTTAGGGAAGCCTCCATGTGGTCCACCTGAGGTTTGTGCATAAATTGATCAATCACTCCAACGGCTTAAGCTATGTCTTGTCTGGTATGTGCCAGCTTTCCAGCAAGCCTCTGGTATTACTCACGTTTTAGCCTGTGATTTATGACCATAGGTATCTCTACTGGTTTGCAATCTATCATCCATGTTTCAGCAAGTAGATCTAATATGTATTTTCTTGGGGATATAAAGATACCTTGAGTTGACTTGAGCACTTCGATTCCCAGAAAGTAATTCAACATTCTCAAGTCCTTTCATCTTAAATTCTTGAAACAAACTTTCTCGAAGTTATTAGATTTTGATGGTATCACTTCCTGTACTGATCATGTCATCTATATATATAATTAGATATGTGATTTGTTCACCTATCTTCTTCGGGAATAGGGTGTGGTTTGAGTTACTTTGCACATATCCGTTATGGCGCATGAATATCGTAAATGTACCAACCCATGCTCGAGGAGATTATTTTGAGCCTGTATAGTGCTTTCTTTAATCGACAAGCTTCACCCTTTTCGAATTCACTAAAGTATACTGGGGGAGCTATCATATACACTTCTTCTTTCAGATATCCATGTAAGAAGACATTTGTTTCATCAAATTGATGTAATGGTCAGTCAATATTAGCTGCCACCAAAAAAAGTACCTGAATTATGTCAATTTTGACCACTAGTGAGAAGGTCTCCGAGTAGTCTAACTCATAGGTCTGTGTAAATCATTTTGTCACTAGTCGTACTTTGTATCTCTCAATCGATATATCAGAATTGTATTTTATTGTGAACACCCATCCCACGAGTTTTTTTTCTAACGCTGGTCCACACTTTTCCCAAGTTTCATTTTTTTGTAGAGCTCTCATTTCTTCATCCATAGCTTCTTTCCATTCCTTTTTTTCTATAACCTCAACTACATTGATTGGAATCTGCACAGAGTATACAGAAGCTAAGAAAGTTACAACATTTTTTTATTAGACTCCCCCTGGCTGTGCTTGCCATAGAATATCTTGATGCCCATGATATGTGATCAGGTTCATATCTCCTTGCTGGAATCCCTCTAGTCCTTATGGGAGAAAGGACATATGAGTCATTTACGTTCTGTTCGATATAAGGATCAAGGGTTATAATATCAAGATTTCTTGGTTCACTATTTGGAACATGTACCTTAGGAGACCGTGATGGTGGAGACTCAGGTTCAGGCGTTGTTTCAGGTATGGGTTGTATATCCGTGGAGACTAGCTCGATGGTCCCCTGCAATTGACTCTTATGGAATAGGCGTCCGAGGCTCATAACTTAGTAACCAGCCAAGTGAGTCACCCAAGGTCTCCCTTTGACCATGAGGTTGGGAAGGAAAATAGAATTCTGACTCAAGAAAGTTACAGTCCATCGTTGTAGGCATCCGTCAGGAAAGAGGATGGTAACACCTATAGCCCTTTTTATGCACCCCATATCCAACAAAGATACATTTAATAGCACATGGATCTAATTTGACTCGGTTTTATTTTGGTATACGAACAAATACTAAACTCCCAAATACTCTAGGATGAAGAGATGGTTGAGTCGATCTAGGGGCATGATCTAAGATTATTTGGTGTGGTGTTTTGAACTAGAGAATACGACTGGGTAATCTATTTAGGAGGTAGATAGCAGTAGCTACCGCCTCAGGCCAAAATATATTAGGCATCTGAGTCTCGATGAGAAATGCACGAGTGACTTCAAAAATAATTCAATTTTTTTGCAGCCACCCCATTATATTGAGCACTGTGGGAACAAGTAGTTTGATTAATAAGACCTTTATCCCGAAAAAATGTCTATCATAGTATTATTGACATACTACCCCTATTATCAGGCTAAAGGATTTGAATATTTTTCTGAAACTGAGAAGAAATCGTGTGATAAAAATCTTGAAATTTCTGCTGAACCTCATTGTTTTAAGTAGGGGTGAGCAATTAGGATTCGGGATCGGGTATCCCTAAATTTCGATCCCGTCCCGAACTGGATCGGGATGAGTTTTTTTGGTCCCGATCCAGACCTGAGACCCGAACTTTTATTTTTATTTTTTATTTTTTATTTTAAATTTTAAATGTTTTTTAGTATTTTTTTAAATATTTTTTAATTTTTTATTATGAATCGGGATGGGTTTTCCCGAAGCCCGATCCTGACCTGAATTTTTTTTTCTCATCTTCCTTGTCCCGATCCCAACCCGAACTTTTTCGGGACTAAAATCTCAATCCCGAACCCGACCCGATATCCCAATTTTTCACGAAAAATCGGGCCTCGGGCCTCAGACTCGGGCCTCGAGTTTTTCCGAGACCCAAATCCCGTTTGCCCACCCCTAGTTTTAAGGAAATAGACCCAAGTCATACGAGAAATATTATCAATAAATAAGAGAAAGTATTGGAATGTACTACGACGTTAATTCGGGGATGGACCCCATACATTAGAATGATTAATATAAAATGCATGATTAACTCGTGTATCGGGACTGAAAAAAGAATGTCGATGACTTTTAGCCAAAATACATGTTTCGCATGTAAGACTGGTTTTATTTCAACATAAATTATGAAATAATAGTTTGAGATACCCTAGGGAGGGGTGTCCCAACCGTTGACGTCGGAGTTTGAGTTGTTGATCGTCCTTCCGCAAGCCAACCCTACGGTTCCTTGTTGAGCCTCCTCATCCACATAATACAATTCACCACGCTCAGTACCACGCCCAATGATCTCCCTTGTCCGAATCTCCTGTAAAAGACAAAAAGTAAGGTACATGAGAACCATGAAGTTAAACTCTTTGGATACGTGGCTAATTGAAAATAACTTGCAGGATAGAGACGAAACATGAAAATAATTGGACTATTTTAGTGTCGGGGGACAGTTCAATTGAGCCAACTCTATGAACACTGGAACCCCTCATTAGCAGTCTGAATATGAGCTCGTTGGGGTCTTGTGTGGGATACCAAATAAGTTGCATCATATGTCATCAAATATGTGGCCCCACAGTCAAAGATCCATCGAGATTCCTTTTTTTTTTTTCTGTAATGACACACGTTACTGCTCTATCTGGGGGTTGAGGATCCATAGTGTCGAAACATTCGGGCTTGAAGTATTGATTCACACCCGAATCTGGTGTTAGCTCACCGTGCTCGACTTATGAGTCCACTGCCGACCCCCATTGGATTGTCGCCGACGGTGACAAAGTTATTCAACATCTTGCATCTAGCCGCCTCCCGACGAAGTGTCCCATAAAACTGCTTCGCCGTCGGGAAGTGGGTCAAGTTTGAGGATCTCTCTTTTGACGCTATCAAAATCATTCTTCACGGAGTCCAGAAGCTGGTAGGGACGGGTTTCTTGTCTTAACCTCTTATAAATGGTTTTGTCGGCGGAGCATGTCATGGAGTTCGCGTCGGTCCACCTCTCGCCATAGCCACTGAAGATTGACTTCCCCTTGGCGATGTCGATTGGCCTGCACCGTTAAATCATAGATCTGAAATGAGTCTGAGCCACTACTATAAGTAATCTCAAGCATGTTCCAAAGGTAGCGAGCCATGGGGTATTCAGCGAATCTGTTCACCAGGGTTGGATCTATGTTGTCCAAGATCCAAGAGCAAACACGTAGATCTGCATGTTCCCATTGGGAGTAGTCTCTATCTGTGGTCTCTAGAAGTGCTGGGTCGCCCGTCAGATGGCGCAGGCGGCCGTGTCCTCCAACAGCGACCGTAATTAGGCAGGCCCATAAAGGGTAATTGTCATGCTAAAGTTTAATACTCAGACTAATGGGTTGATTGTGTCCTGCAGGTGGAACCTGTTTGAGAGTGGATGTGATCTGGGATGACAGATCCGCTGGTGTTGAGTCCTTCTCAGTTCCTTTCGGTGTGGTCTTGTTACCATAGTGTGCCGTGTTTTTTGGGCCTGTCATTCTTGGCAGTGGTAAGATTTTTTTGGGTAGATGATGAGATCAACATCGATTTTGATCCTGCTATGATACCATGTTGATTAGTTTGATCATAACATCTTAATTTTTTCATTCATGAATTGTATTACAAAGAACGTCGGCTAATAGTCTATAGGGCCCTTTTATCTCTTCCTTCTCTGAGCTCAGGTTATGGAAGAAGGAACTGAGAAGAAGGTGTCAGCAACAACCGATTTTATTACGGGACAACTCATGATCTTCATATCGATCTATTATGCGCCTCTCCATCTAGCATTGGGTAGACCTCGTATAATAATTGTCCTAACTCTACCATATCTTTTGGATCAATTCTTCTGGAAGAATCACAAACAGTTTTTGATTCTAGATCTACTTCCAGAAATTTAATGCATAATTTCAGCATTCAATGGATATTCCTGAATAATTTCATTTTTCAATTATTCAACCATTTCATTTTACCAAGTTCAATGTTAGCTAGATTAGTCAAAATTTATATGTTTCGATGCAACAACAAGATGTTATTTGTAACAAGTAGTTTAGTTGGTTGGTTAATTGGGCACATTTTTAACCACGTGGGTTGTCCCAGTGGAGAACATCACTTGGTGTTCTCAGGGCTTGCCTAGAGACCCAGGTTCGATCCCCAGTGGGAGCGCAATTCACGTTGCCACGTCCCCGGGTCGTTCGGAGGTAACATCCGAGAACCCGCGATTTAACCGGTCCGTAACTGGATGACGCTGGAGTACGGCTCTAAGGGATTAGTCGGGTTCCTGTGTGGATTTGGATACCCTAAGCTACCCCAAAAAAAATTGGGCACATTTTATTCATGAAATAGCTTGGGTTGGTATTAGTCTAGAGACGGCAAAATCATTCTATTAGATCGAATAAGTACATTCGATCTGATGGCGCAAAATGATTCTATTAAATTCCAGTACTTCTATTTAGTGAAATTGTTAGAACTCAAAATATCAATTGGCGCAATGCATATTGGGTCGCAACGGAAATAGCATCTTTGTATAATTACAAGGGTAAGGCCGCACACATCTGACCCCCAGACCCCAACTTAGTTTGGAATATACTGAGTACATTGTTGATTGTGAAAGTAGATTCGATCTAATAAGTACCTTGTATCATAATTGAGAAATTCAATGGCTTGAATATTTAGTATTCGCTTAATTATTATTTGTGTCTACAATTTAGGCATAATACCCTCACCTCACCCATTCTTACTAATAAACTAAAAGAAACCCCAAAAACGGTAGAAAGGGTGAAAAAAGAAAGAGCTTAGGAAATGCATGTTTTGGAAGAATCTTATCTAATCCATAACAATTATCAACGAAAATCCTGGCAATTCACGATTCAAATTATTGTATAAAAAAAACTAAAAACAAGGACATTTTTTTCTTTTCGATAATTTATTGTCACACCTCTTTTCGATACATTAAAAATAATAAATTTAACAGGGCTGTGAGAAATGAAATGTCACAATATTTTTTTGGCATATGCAAAAGGGTTGAAAAAGAAACAAGGTCTTATAAGGCCCTGTTTTGCGCAGGCCTTCTTCTACTACTTCTTCTTATTTTTAAAAGGGATTGTGTTTTGCGCAAGTACTTAAAAGATAATTATTTTTAGAATAGAGGTGTCTCGGAGGGTCTGGAATTTTTCAGAACCGCCGTTCCGGAGCCCCCGCCACTGATCGTCGGAGCCCCCCACCCCCGCCGTGCCGGAGCCTCATCAAAGTGTCGGAATTGAGGTGCTTTTTTTATAAGGAAAAAAAGCATGTCAGGAGGTGCTTATTTTTTAGAAGGTTTACCTTCTTAAAATAAGAACAAGTAGTAGAAGCTTGGCTGTGCAAAACACTCTTTTTTTTTAAAAAAAAAAAACTGTTTATAATCCAATTATAGAATCCCTAATATAGCTTTTTTTGAAAATAATAGTAAAAAAGATTCCTCTAATGAATTCTCCACCTCTTGGTTTTATAATTCCACCAAAAATGCTTTTTTTTTTCTTTTTTATCTTATGATTCCATAAATCAATCCACCAAACTCACAAAATGGATTTTTTTCATTGGATGGGGATGAATGAAAAAAATGCTAAAGGGTACCATAGGGAATCCTGAACTTTGGTTCTTCTCCAAATTTGTCTTTCTTTCTAATGCATATAAAATGAAACCTTGGTTTATACCAAGCAAATTAATTTTTTTTTTTGATACTATGGTATTCAAAATTATATTGGGCCTGACTAATTCATAAGGACACGGCGACCTCCACGCATGAACTGATTAAATCTCGGACAAAAAATCTTTCAAATGAGGCATGCGGTCGTAACCCAAACGAATTATTTGCGCCAAGTAAATTACTTCTTTTAAATTGGAATAGAAATGAAAATAGTAGTGAAGATAAAAAGATCAATGAAAAGGAAAAGGTTGTACAATACTAATAATAAAAAAAAAACATCGAAATAAAGAAGAAAAAGACCACAAGATCAGAAAAAAATACAAAAATAATACAAAAGTAGGGATAGCCAAATGGGACCGCGGGATTCGGGATTTCCCGAATTCCGCAGTCCCGAATCCTGAACTTCCCAAAAAAATTGGGAAGTTCTGGATTCGGGACGGGAATGGGAATGGGTATCCTAGTCCCGAAATAATTCGGGACGGAAACGGGAATGCCATTCCCGGTCCTGAATTTTTTTTAAGTAAAAAATTCAGGACTTCGGGAAATCCTGCAGTCCCGAATCCCGAACTTCCCGAATTTTTTGGGACTTCGGGAATACAGGACGGGAACGAGATTCGACTTGCTGGTCCCAAAATATTTCGGGATGGGAACGAAAATGGGTAATTCCCGTCCCGAATTATTTAAAAAAAAGACTAAAATTCAGAAGCATCTCTGGGGTAGCTTCTGGAGTGCTTTTGGTAGTGACAATTTTGTAATTATTTAAATTTTTGATATTCTTACCCTCATAAATAATTTAATATTTATAAAATATTCTTAATTTGATGATAACTTCATCATTTTCCAACTATAAAGTAAGAAAAGCACGTTTAGAAATAATAATCTGCAAACACAGTATTTGTTACTTTTCCTGTAGTAAAACATATTTTGCAAACACTTTCCAACTTATTTATGAAAGTTCCTTTTTCAAAAAACTTTTTGAAAAGCTACTTCTGCGTAAGTACAAGAACTTGCAAATACCCCCTTATTATGTATCTAACCGTAAGTATTTTCTTACTTCTCAAAAATAAAAAAGATCAAAGATACCTTTCTAGGAAGAATTTCGTTGAAGTTATTTCACCACATCAAAGAATAACTGCCAATAAAGACTTTGATTTGCTTATCTCTGAAAATATTTTCTCCTTTAGACGTTGTAGAAAATTGAGAATTTTCATTTATTTTAATTCATGGAATAGAGATGATGTAGAAATAAATACACTATTTTGGAACAGAAAGAAGGTAAATAAACAACAACCAAGTTTCACATGACAATAACCATCTTGATGGAGATAAAAATCAATTAATGAAATTAAAGCTATTTATTTGGCCTAATTATAGATTAGAAGATCTGGCTTGTATGAATCGGTATTGGTTTAATACCAATAATAATGGCAGTCGTTTCACTTTTGAAGTTAATACAAGCAATCAATGCATAGTGTTCGTGTTATTCTTGATGGTGAAGATGTTATTGACTTAGGGCCCATTTTGCGCAGCCTTCTTAAAATTATAATTGGCTTTTAATAACCTCGAACTACGAGATTGATGGGTTATTTTTTGAAAAAAGGTGCTTATAATCCACTTATAATTTTAAGAAGGCTGCGCAAAACAGGGGCTTAGAACCAATATTGTATTGAGTTATTTATAAAGAGGGATGCAAAAAATTGCGAAAAACCAAACAATTATAAAATACTAGAGTATTGCCCGTGCCCTCAGGGCACGGGATAAAATCGTAACAATTATAATGAGAAAAACGAATATGAAAAGTAGGGAATTACGGAGGAAGAGACGCTGGTGCCTGAGAGTCCGGCGGCGAGGGCAAACGGTACGTTGAGTCCATCGGAAACTCCGATTATTATGTCGCGCACAACTTCGCTGGAGGCTGTGCATCCAATAGCCTTTGCAGAATTGAGACAGAGTGAAGGAAGTTCTTGTAAATTGCAATAAAAGGCAAGCAAGCAGCTTTCATAACAAAAATCAAAAGGTGAAATTGGGGGATCAAAATGCCTTAAAACATACAGATATGCATAAAACCTTACGGATCACCAGAAAATCAAACCAGCCAATAAGAGTTCCTGCTCATTTATTCACACGGCAGAAAGTCCTGGTCTTGATCTATACCGCAGTTTCCGACACACCCACCATCAAGAAATGACATCATCATCCATAGCTTATAGCCATCAAACGTTTAAAGCCTCAGAACTCGAAAAGATTTAAAATTTACCAGGGAAGAGAAGTTTGTGCTTCACGTTGAATCTTGTGGTTGATGATGGTTTTCTGTGAATTTACTATGCAAAACAATACAATAAGTCTATTGACCTCTGCAGGATGTTGAGGAGCTTTTGGGACTTGGCCCCGAAAAAGTTCTGCTCAAGTGGATGAACTTCCATCTGAAGACCTTAACAAAGTGTGCATTTACCCTCAAGAAATGAAAAAATCGTTGCTGTAAATTACGTTGTTGTCCTCCACCAGTTCCAGAAGCTGGGGTGTCTTTCTGAGGTTGAGATCAGCCAGTAGTTGGATCTAGATATCCAGTCGAGATGCAATGCAAAACTTCTAAATTAGTACAGATATAAGTGCAAATACATTAGTTATTTATCATAATTGTAGACGACAGTTCTCCTGCTCTCTCTTACTTGTTTCCAGTCGAAAGCAAAAAAAACATGTAATCAAGTCGACAGGCGCTGACCTTAATAATTTGAGAAATTAATCCAAGTACCAGATGAGGCTGCAAGGTAAGAACAAAATATCATCAAGATTTAAATCGAAAAATTCAAAGAGATATCATCCTATGCAAACTTCGGCAAGTGTTCTACTTACTCTTCCTTCAATAATGTCCTGAGTGCCAATATTTACAACTGTGCATCCAATAGCCTTTGCAGAATTGAGACAGAGTGTATGATTCTCGTTTCTTTCCCAGGGATTCAAAACCCTTTTCGTGTTGATAGCCCGGTCATCTATTGTGCCAGGTACTGCAACATTAATCAGCTTACTGCAAACATTGAGAACAATGCAAAGAAGAGTATTCAGATATGATTCATGTTGAAATCGTTCAGATGAAGAACAAAAAAGCAGTAAAGTTAAAATACCATAATAGGACGCCATCCTTTGCAAGGTCAAACAGAGCATTCGAAAATGGATCAATTGGAAGGAATTGCTTCAGAAATGGGTCATCCCTGAGATAGCTGTTGATATGAGCAACATATGAAGCCTTCTCGGACTCACTGATTGTATGGAGAAGGGTAGTCTCGGTTGCATTCAGGAAGGACGAAGAATTTTTTGAATTTCCCAATTTGGCATTGGCTCTTTTTTGTAAATCCAAATACGACTGCTTATACAACATGCCATTAGAGGACCATTACAAGACTCGGTTCCAGAATCCATATCAAAACATTTTATCTTGTGCACTACAAGTCAAAACCAACCTGACAATGCTAGGACAGAGAAAGACTTACTTACCCTGAGGAAGCCTTCGAAATCTATCTCCTGACTGATGTCCGGGTGTACTTCTCCCAATCCTTGTCTAATCTCCTCCTCATTGTATCGTTCATTTAACCCCTTTAGTTTTGCCATCCAAGACGGTAAATCAGCAATTGTGATTTTACCATTCTGATTCTTCATTGATATAAACTGCATGATAAGTACCAAAAATCAATAAGCACAAGAATTCAGTAGAAATGCAGTTTAAGTGGCAAGCTCAACCCTCAGATTAAAGAACAGAGACATAGCAATTATAAACAAGACAACAATGTATTCATACATACACATCCATCTGCAGAATCTCATCAACCAACTCAAATATTAAAGAACCATTAAGGAACAGCAAACAAATGGAAGGGAACTTTACTTTAGATTTGAGACCGCGAAGCTCAACTTGCGTGAACTGGCTCTGAAGCCATTGATCCGAAACCACAACTCCCGCAAAACCAGACATCTTCTCCTTCCCCGCGCTTCAAGAATCGCAAGGAAAACGTTCTAAATCACACAGAAACGAAATGCTTACTGACGCTAAAATCCCATCACTGATCCAGTACCGCCAGCGTAAGCAAACAAAATAAATTAGCAGTCACGGCAACAGAAATAGAGGAATCCCCGGCGACTCCACTTCAGTCCCTGGCAAATGCAAACCCACAAACTCAATCGGAAAACAATTATATCCCAGATCATTAATATAAAAAACAATGCTCATACAGCAATTTGACGTATAAATGATAATATAACAGTTTTGCGGACTACATGCATACCAATCCCGTAATCAGCCAACTGGGTTTTCTGTATTCCAATCCCTTTAACAATATATTTCTGGGTTATTCAATGATTCAAGGTCGGACAGTCTCATGTAAATCACAATACAAATTTTGCTTCCGCGATGGGCAAACGCAGAGATGAAAAACAGAGAGAGAATACGGACTTTAGCATGTGGACACGCAAATGGTCTCGAGGGTGCAGGCGAACAGATGCCTGTTAACACGGAGGCCCGGTTTGATAAGATGTGCTTCCCACACACACCGCCAAAACCCACCAATGGTCGTTGGCAACTACAATCCACGCGCTCTCCTTGCTCAACACCTCATCAATTGACTGTTTTACACCGCACTGATTCGTAATTTTCCCTGACTTTTTGTACTCTTAAATGCTTTGTTTGCCACCCCCTCTACGCGATTTCCATAATACCATTTTGAAGATCAACCGAGATCCTTATACCCGTAATTAGGAATCTCAGAAATTTTATTTTTGAGGAACTTGCAATTATTGTTTTTTCAGGCATCATTCGGATCCATTTTGTCCGAACTAATTAATTGTTTTGAAAACGAAGTAATGATTTTCGAGAACTAATATAGCGCAAGAATTCTTGGCACAAGAACACAAGAAATTGATATTATTAATCCATTTATGTTGGACTCATCAATTCAAACTCATCGCAATCCTGCATTTATGTGGGCTCCACCATTTCTTATGTTTCTTGTGGCAAATATTCTTGCGCTATATCATTTCTCATGATTTTCTAGCCAATTTTTCAGTAATATGAAAACCTTGTAAATAAAGAAAAAAGAATCTTTGTGTTTTGGACTGGAAAGCATTGACCGTAAATTCAAATGTTTGTTACGAAGTGTTTGACCAAATAATCTCTCCATAATCTTTTGATCTCCCCGTGATTTACGAATTATGGTCGTTGGAAGTGCCATTAACCATAAAAATGATAGTTGAAAATGAAATGTATTTGTTAAATTTAATTAAAAATGTAATTTAGATTATGAAGTAGTTCGTGCATCGTGACTAAAGGCAGAATCAAGATTCGAGAGTATGTAACCCCTGTTTTGCACAACCTTCTTAAAATTTTAATTTAATTATAAGCACATTTTTTTCAAAAAATAACTCTTTATTTTTTCAAAAAAAGTTCTTATAATCCAATTATAAGTATAAGAGGGTCTGCGCAAAATACGCACTTATTTAACATATAATGATATAACGCACGAATTTCTAGTAAGAAAATCATAAAAATGATGAACCCCACTTATTTAACATTAATCCCAAAAATGTTAACCCCACTCATTCTTTTTTTTTTTTTTTATTTTGTTAAAGTTTATAATATTTTTTATCAATTAAAAATACAAAATAACAAACAATGATAAAAAAAATCAAAAATTTCCCAAAAAAATATATATGTATCGATTTTTACTGATTCAATATCGATAAAAAATGATAACGTATCAAAAAAATTTAATATTGGTGATTCGATATCGATACTAATACCAAATACCAAAATATTGGGAAAAAAAAAAGAGTTGAATTTAGATATCGATATCGATATCGGTATTACCGATATTGACGGTACTTTGCTTACCCTTATTTGTGAGGGTGTTGATGATCACCTACTATGCCCATATCTCAGCCTATGGTCATGACAATGTGTGAATACAATGAATACTACCAGGCATGGAGCTAGAATTTTGACTCCATAGATGAGGAGAAATGATATAGCGCACGACCCAGAAAATACGCACGATCCATAGATATTGCGCCACGTGTCTCAATTATTTCCTGCTTCTAAACCCTTTTCTCTTTTCCCGATCTTGGAGTTTAAGAGTTCTGCATACAAACCAAACCCAAACCCAAACCCAAACCCATCACAGCACCAAGTGCACGAAACAGGAAGCACCAAGTGGATTGAAGAGTTCTGCATTTTTGCTGCAAAACTTTGCAAAACCCAGCAAGATCTGACGAAGATTTCAGAGTTTTGCAGCTAAACACATCCAATCCACTTGGTGCTTCCTGTTTCAGATGTGTTTTGCTGCAAAACTTTGCAAAACCCAGCAAGATCT
>JAOWBN010000019.1:358631-376616 GCA_028565015.1 Pinguicula moranensis | reverse complement strand
TTCTCATAGTCAACTGGTCTGGGAAGTATAATTGGAAAATTGGGTTTCTGCTCTATTATTTACTATTAGTTTGATGCGATAAGCAACTAAATTGATCTTTAACTGATGGCTAGGGTTCCACTGAGGCTGTCAGACAAGCGCTGCAGGTTCTTCCACAAGACAACATCACTCTGAAATTCCTACTGCAAGGAGTTGGTGAAGTCAGCCGCAGTGATGTTGATCTTTCTGTGGCAAGCAAAGGTATCATTTTTGCCTTTAATGTCAGAGCCCCTGGTTCAGTTAAGAGCTATGCAGATAGCCGAGGTGTTGAAATTCGGATATACAAAGTTATCTATGACCTCATTGATGATGTAAGAAAGGCAATGGAGGGACTGTTGGATCCTGTTGAGGTAAATCACGCTGTTCAGTTTATAAAGCTCATCTTTAAGGCCTTTTCAATCCTTTTCCCCTTCTTTTTCCGGGCAGGAACAAGTTCTAATTGGTAAGGCAGACGTAAGGGCTGTATTTACTAGTGGGAGTGGCCGTGTTGCTGGATGCATGGTGACAGAGGGAAAAGTCGTGAAAGACTGTGGGATCCGAGTAAGAAGAAAAGGAAAAGAAGTTCATGTCGGAGTTCTAGGCTCCTTGAGGCGTGTTAAGGAGTTGGTGAAAGAGGTAAACCCCCCTAGCCTTTCGCCTCACGAGTTTCCTCATCTATATTTATCCATTGCAAATGGATTATCCATTGCAAATGGAGTTGGAAGAATCATTGTTGACAATTCTTTTAGTTTTATGCTAATAATGGACTACAACAAAATGACTATTAAATTCCAGTATTTTTATTTAGTGAAGTTGTTGGAACTTAATATATCAAATGCGCAATGTATATTGGGTCGCAACGGAAACGACCTCTTTGTATAATTATAAGGGTAAAGCCGCGTACATCTGACCCCCCAGACCTCAATTTAGTTGGAAATATACTGGGTATGTTGTATTGTGTTGTGTTGTGTTGTGTTGCTATTGCTGCCTACAGACTCAACCAGCCAACCTTACCTCTATTCCCCATCATGGAGTTCCACTCTAGAACTCTTTGCTAGTTATATAACTCTCCACTATTCTACATTTGCTTCTCATCGATACTTCACTTACCATTACCAGGTAAACGCTGGACTAGAGTGTGGAATTGGAATTGAGGAATTTGATGATTGGGAGGAGGGTGATGTTATTGAGACCTTCAACACAGTACAGAAGAGGAGAACTCTAGAGGAGGCATCAGCTTCAATGTCAGCTGCTCTTGAAGAAGTTGGGATGCAACGCTAGATGACTACAAGATTGATGATTCTTATATGGGATCTTCAGAAATATGTGACGCTACAAAAAGATTAGTTGTTTTCCATCTAACTCCACACTTATAGCAGAGATACCCGCTGAGTAACTCTGCTATAAGTGTGTCTCAGTATGCTATTTCACTGTAAATAGTTATATATACGAGCAGCTCCATTTTGCTTAGATTAGTAGATCGAGGATATGATTTGACTTGAAATAGTAACAGATGAATTGAGAATGGGTGACAGAAAAAAGAAAAAGCAATCAGATTCTTTTATGGTAAATGTTTTCTGCGGATTCAGTATCTCTTGTTTATTGCAAATGGAGTTTTATGAGTCATTATTCATAATTTTTAGGATGTTGTATTGTATTAATAATAGATTATATTAAAATAATTTTATTAAATTTTAATATTATTTTATTTTATTCAGTATATTCTCAACTAAATTGGGATTTAAGGTATGGAGTCTTATCCTTATAATTATACAAAGAAGTTATTGCGACCGAGTTGCTCTCCACTTGAATATATTGAAAAGCATGTACCAAGTTCACAAGAAAAGTTTGAAACAGCAGCGTAATTGAAAAGGCCCGGCTCGAAAATTCAAATTTCAAACAACGGCTTTTTCAGCCGAACGTTACAACGAAATTAACGGTCTCCTTTAAGAACAATGTCCTTCCACACGAATCCTCTTTCTGCTCTCTATACCAAAAAAATATTGAAACGCTGATCGATACTTGCTTCTGTAATCTTGTCTTGAAACTGCTGAAGTGTATGTAGTAAGCCCTTTTCTCTTCCATTTTTAAATCTCGTATTCAAAACTTGAAAAAGAATCTTTTCCTTTATCAATGGAAGATTTTGAATGGGCAGTGACCCACTTCTTATAACTGATGCATCTTTCCCAGCATCGACGAGTTCAAACTTTAAACCCATTGTTTGTTATTAGAACCTATTGACCGTCGAGTCTTGTGTGCAAATTGGTTTCTCCATTATCTTGAATTCCCATTCCCTTAGCAGGTCAATCGCCAAGTTTTTATCGATCAGAATCTTCGATTATGGAAAACCCTTATGACTTCACACCGACCAAGCTTGATGGTAATCTCTCCCAATATATTGTGTTGGATTGAATATTGTTCCTGTTGATTTCCCTATTTGTGTTTTTATCTTGGACAAATCATCAATGGGGTTTTATGGGATTGTTTCTTCTTCTTCTTCCTCTTTCCAAAAAGAAAATAATCTTGATTCTGAATATAAAGTTTCTTACACCAACTGAGTTGGCTGTACTTGCTTCTGGTTGTTTTAGGTCAGCCATCGATTGGATTTTCGCTGACTTTACCTGATTTAGTGCGCATGGACTCACCTGATATCACTAATCAAAGATATGAAGAATCGCCCAAATTTTCCATGGGTCCAAGAACTGACCTGTCTCTAGAAATTGAAATTGAGGGATCCGAAATGGACTTCTCTAATGCCCCAGCAGCAAAGATGGAAGATTTGTGCGCCGAAGCTTCTTTTGAGCTTTTTGGACCGCCATTAATGGGAAAGAATATCACAGAAGATTCCAATGCTGTAGTTGGAGTTAATGTGGGATCGACAACAAGTCTCGAATTTCAAGGAGGACTGCACTTTTCTGAGGACACTAGTTTCAGTGGAGGTGATACTGTGAGGACTGAAGATCACATAACTGGGGAGAAAGAAGGTCCTAGTCTTTACCAAACTGCACGGTTTGGGAAATTTTCATATTGTTTTGAGAATTTAGAGCCTGGAAGTTACATTGTTGATCTGCACTTTGCGGAGATTGTGCTCACAGCTGGTCATCCAGGAATGCGAATTTTTGACGTTTTCTTACAAGGGGTTAAGGTAATGGATCTGGACAGCAGCAGACAAGTCAATGTTCAAGTCATTGTTGTGTCATATGACATGATGTAGACTTATATGCTCAATTGGTTTAAATTTTCAGGTCATTTCTTGTTTAGATATTTATGCTCGTGTTGGTGCAAATGTTCCCCTGGTAGTACCTGATCTTAAAACTTACATTCATGGGGACGAGGGGCTATCTATTACATTTGGAGAAGTTGCTGGAAGCCCAATAATTAGTGGAATTTTTATCAGGAAAGAATCTTCTGAAAGTAAGAAAGTGACTTTCAAAATACTGTTGTTAGTTAACTACATTCAACACTTCTAGACCGCTGTTGATAAACTATTCATCTCGTAATCAGGTTCTGGAGATCTCCATACATCGAGTAAAGTCGTGGTCATGTGCTCTCCGCAGCAAGAGCCATCGAAGGTACTTCTACATCTTAGAACTGAAGATGTGTTCCATAATCGGATTATAATTTATAGGCCAGGCCCTGATTGCTTTTGTGTGTATTTGACAGAATACTGAAAGTTGCTCCTTTGATGGAGAACTGCGTGTGCTTCAGGTGGAGCATGAGTTACAAAAAAAGGAACTTTCAAATACCAAAAAGGCTTTGGAGGAGCTTAAGATTGACTATAAACTCAAGGATAGAGAATGTCAAGAAGCTTGGAAATCTTTTAACGAGCTAAAGAATGAGCTTATGCGTAAATCAATGCATGTTGGATCTCTGGGTATGGAAGTCATACTGTATATACTGTCACCACTAAACATACATATAAGATTCCTCGTTTTGCTGATTTTTTGTTTCTGTAGCTTTTGCAATCGAGGGCCAAGTGAAAGAAAAAAGCGAATGGTTTTCATCACTAAGAGACTTAACAAGAAAACTAAAGGTACCCTCAAAGTGGTGGCAAATTTTCTTCATTGTCGTACTTTATTTATCAGACTGTTATCTCTTTATGGCAGATTCTAAAGATGGATCATACCAGGCTCGTAGAAGAATCTTCAACTTTAAAGCAGTGTCTTGCAGAGATGGAGGGAGTCAGATTGTCTATCCAGTCTAGAAGTAATTTTCTATTTGTCTCTAGCTTTCTGGAGTTCATATGTTCTTCTTAATATCTCTGTTCACGTGACTTATTTTTTTGGTAGTGAATCAGCATCTCCAATTGCATCAAGATATCGAGTCCAAGTTTCTCCAGGCAGTGAAAGAGAGAAAAGAACTTTACAACAAAGTTGTCGAATTGAAAGGCAAGGGATTTAAGTTCTATCATGCACCGAATTTTGCTCCAACTTGGTTGTTGCTCAAACATGGTTGTAATATTTTCCCAGGTAATATAAGAGTATTTTGTCGCTGTCGGCCTTTGAATGCTGAAGAAATTGAAGGGGAGGCACCAGTGGCAGTTGACTTTGAAGCTGCAAAGGATGGGGAACTAACTATCAAGTCGAATGGGATACCAAAAAAGACATTTAAATTTGATGCTGTTTTTAGCCCTGAAACTGACCAAGGTAAGTTTGCATGCATATATATATTTATCCTGTTGTAGCTTACAAGTATGCTAATCTCTCCTTTACGCTTAATGTAGTTGATGTCTTTGAGGAAACGGCTCCACTATCAAATTCAGTTCTAGATGGATATAATGTGTGCGTATTTGCTTATGGCCAAACGGGAACGGGCAAAACTTATACTATGGAAGGAACAACTGATGCCCGTGGGGTTAACTACAGAACTCTGGAGAAGCTATTTGACACCATTGAGGAAAGAAAGAGCACTTTCCACTATGAAGTATCAGTTAGTGTATTGGAGGTTTACAACGAGCAGATAAGAGATTTGTTAGTCTCAGATTCGCAGCCAAATTCTAGCACAAAGAGGTAAAAGCCAGGTCCTGCGACTTTTCCAATACTTGCTTTTTCCATCAGTATGATGCTAAATCTGTGGATCAACGTCAGGCTTGAGATAAAGCAAGTTGGCGAGGGGTGCCATCATGTTCCTGGATTAGTTGAAGCTCGTGTGAACAACGTGAGCGAGGTTTGGGAAGTACTTCAAAAAGGAAGCCATGGAAGAGCAGTTGGATTAACTAATGCCAACGAGCATAGCAGCCGCTCTCATTGGTTAGATAAATTCTTCATTCTTTGTAATTCTAATCCTTTTCTATCATGAAGGCAGAATGATCATGAGAATGGTGTTCTTACTTAATACAGCATGCACTGTGTGATGGTGAAGGGAGATAACCTTATCAATGGAGAGTCCACTAGAAGCAAGCTATGGCTGGTTGACCTTGCAGGAAGTGAGAGAATTGCTAAAACAGAAGTCCAGGGAGAGCGACTAAGAGAAACTCAGAACATTAATAGATCGCTTTCTGCACTAGGAGACGTGATAGCAGCTCTGGCAACTAAGAGCCCCCACATTCCTTTCAGGTACACAAAGGCATGTTTTCGTTTTAGGAAGTTAAGATTCTAATAGGGAACTAACATTTTTGTTTACTTCTTATTTTCCCATAGGAATTCAAAGCTCACTCACTTGCTTCAAGACTCTTTAGGTATCTCTTCGTATGGTCACTCGTTATATTTTGTATAATTAGATAGCTGGCAGTGAAGATAGATGCTAAAGCGTTCTTGATTTGTTATGGCAGGAGGAGATTCAAAGACTTTAATGTTTGTGCAGATTAGTCCAAACGAGCATGATCTGAATGAGACACTTTGCTCGTTGAATTTCGCGAGTCGAGTTCGTGGAATAGAGTTAGGACCTGCAAAGAAGCAAACGGACAAAACAGAGATCTTCAAAAACAAACAAATGGTAATATCAGCCGCTACAATATGAAAGATCCTCATTTTTATGTTGGGTTTTATGTTTTTGCAATCAATATTTACTTCCAAATTACTGATGTTCCAATTTTGAAGGTTGAGAAACTAAGACAAGATATGAAGAATAAAGAATTCCAGCTCAAAAAGCTAGAGGATGCTAACTCTGGTCTTGAGGTAAAGGTCAAGGACAAAGAGATGAAAAACAGAAGCTTGCAAGAAAAGGTATGCTGCATGAGATTGAGTTTTCGCTGAAAAGTTATTAATTCTTGAAAGATGCATATGTTGAGGATTCCTATTAAACAATTTTCAGATTAAAGAATTGGAATCACAGCTCTTGGTTGAGAGAAAGCTAGGACGACAACATATAGACTCCAGAATAGCAGAACAGGTGCAGCTGCAGAGGCTTGAAAGGAAACAACACGAAGACGAGCAAATGCATGTACCAACAAGAGCACCACTTGCAGCTAGAACAGGGGTCATTCAGAAATCTCAATCCAAAAGCACTGAAGACAAGAATATCACTCTTCTCTCTGCTGAAGAATTCTCCTTTTTCCCTCCTTGCATGGATGAGCATAATCATCCGAAGAACAATGACTCGATTGATAAAGAAAATGATCCCAAGATAGCTGAACGACTCCGGCTCCTTAGACAGACGAGCAGAGCATCTCTCTGCCCACAAAAGAGTTTTATTGCACCAGCTGCACGGCGCAACACTATACTTCATATGCCAAGTTTGCCTGGAATTGCGAAATATACTCCATTAAGTCCAATCCGTTCTGATAAGGCAAAAGATCCTGTAGTTGAAATGGCATGTTTGCAGGAACATATAGCTTGTGAAAGTCCTAAAGATGAAAGAAACAGAAGCAAGAAGCTGAGCAGCGCTTTGAGAAGAAGTCTTCACAAGAGAATTCAGATGAAGAAGTCCCCCATGCAACCCATTCGACGTGTGGGAGTCAATGTCGGTATGGAAAGGCTCAGAGTGTCGATCGGCCAAGGGACAAATGGTCAGAGAATGTTCCTCGGTGCTGCTAGAAGAACAGTGACTCAGCAGAAGCAAGTCCAAAGAGAAAAGGAGAAGGGATGGAACATAGGAGGAGCAGCAGTAAGAACTCTTTTGTAGTAATGATTGTTGTCTTCTAATTCCTGTATTTTACTGTAACTAACCATGGATCATCGAGAGGATTTCATTTGCCAATCTTCTAGTTGTTACTAATTCTTTTCCTAATCTGTTGGGATTAAGTCAGAATTTGGGGGCTGAGTGATGATGATTTTCAGTTGCTATCTCTTGTAAATTTCTCAATATTCTGGCCTGGAGTGGATGGATCACTTCAAGTTGGTTATTAGACAGCTTTGGTATTTGTCCATGTTAGTGTCCCCATCACTACATTTAGCATCCATAGCTCAATCCATCCTATATAAGTAGGGATGGCCATGTTGGAAAACGGGATTTGGGCCTGAATCCCACACTCAAAAATCTCAGGAATTCTGGTGTGTGGTCCGGGAATAGGAATGACTATTTTGTTCCTGAAAATTTTTGACCTAGAAACAAAAATTATTTATTCTCCGACCGAAATTCCAAATGATCACGCCATTTGGGCCAAAAATTTTGACCTAGTAACGGGCCCAAATTCTTGAACTCCCAAAATCTCGGGAGTTCGAGTGTGTGGTCCGAGAATGGAAACCACTAATCCACTTCCAAAAAATTTTAGTCTAGGAGTGAAAATGACCTATTCCAGGACCGAAATCCTGAGATCCAACCTCTAAGTTATTCTATGTAGGTCCCATTTTCCCTAAGTTCTTTTTTCTTCTTGCTTCGACTCCCCAATACTCTCCTGGTTTCCCTTCTCAAAGTTCTTGTCTGCCTACAGGCTACAAGGTAAGATGGATGAATGATAGAAGCATTAGGTTGCAATCATGGCTGGGGCTCAACAAGTTTTGTGGGTCACCAGACAAATTGAAGTCATACACCCAACTCAATTATACAACAACACAAATACATATTCCTCTCTTCAACTTTCAATCTTATCATGGCATTCTCTTTCTTCAAGTCTTTTTGTTTTTCTTTTGGTCGCATATAACCAATGATTAGGAAGTTCATAAAACTAACAAGTATACTATGTATAGACAATTGAATATGCACAATGACATGACACTTTTTCTTAACATGCATGAAAGAACATCATATCACATGCAAGATAGATTCTTGTTGTTTAGAGTGGTTGGGTGCACCTGGGTGGGATGAATATGGATGGACATTTTGCATGGACCAAGAGATGGTTTGTTTTCACATAACATCACCAATGCATCTTGGCACATGCATTACCCCCAATGGGAGGACCTACAATTTACAAAACTATCAATGATCAAGATTTGCTATACCTAGTTTCAAGTCTATGATTGAAAAAAAATATCAATGTAGGAAGGGTTAACCATTCTGACTTTTTTGGACCGAATTTTTTTAGGAGAAACAGGGTCGTTCCTGTTCCTGAACCAAAAATTTTCGAGAGCAGTACGAGCAAACTTGCTCCCGTCCCGAAACAATGAAGTCCTCAAATTTTCAAGAATTGGGGATTAGGAATACCGAACAAATGGAAAGTTGGATTCACATTAAATCTCATTTAAGTTTCTTTATGGGGAAGATTTACTATAAATTTATGAATCACCAATCCAAGAAGAAGACTCTCCAAATTATTTATTTTAAAGTAAATTTTCATAGAACCAAGTGTGAACCCGAGTTTGGGTCGGCACGAGCCCTGGTCCGGGTTTTCCTAGACCGTTCCCCAGGCCCAAATTATTTTTAAATTCGTGAGCTAAACAAAAACTTTGGATTTATAAATTGGCGAGCAAAAGAGATTTGATCACGAAGATTCAAACTTTTTTTTGGATGATCGGTAATATCCAACTATTTGTCGATTAATCCACAAGGATCTACGCGTACGACTCTTCGGGCAGATCCGGCAAACGGCTAACCGGCCAAGTCACAGTCATAAAATCGGAGTTTGATCCATATATCGTGTTCGTGATTGTCGAATACCAAGATTCAAACTTGAGTCTTGTTGCGGTCGAATTTGTACTTGCTATCGATTCACCCAACAGTACGTAATAGTAAAAAATAATAATTATGCGGAGAATAACAATTCAGAAAAATAAAGGAATTTCGATATCCGGGGGCCACTCGATGGGGCTATTTTTCACCCCGAACTGAAATTCAATTAAATTCCGGAACTATTATTGAAAAAGAAATAAAGAGTAATATAGAGAGAAATATCCTATATTCTTTACAAGATCAGGAAAAATACTGTATCAGCAGTTCTTTTCTGCCCAGTTTTTCCTTTCTTTTCCTTTTTTTCTCTCTTTTTTCCTTTTTCTCTCTTTTTTCTCTCTCTTCCTCTTTTCTCCTTCTCTCTTCCTTCTTCTTTCTCTTTCTTCTTTCCTTCTCCTTCTTTCTCCTTCTTTCTCCTTCTTTCTTCTCTCTCTCACGATTTTTGCTCCCTTTTTCTCATGGATTTGCTCCTCTATTTATAGGAGAAATATGAGATATTTTATGCCACGTGTCGTCTCCTGATTGGTTGATTTGAAGTGGAAGACAAATTCTTCTTTTCTTCTCCGTTTGTCAGTTTCTGATTGGTCGGTTGATATGGAAGACAATTTCTTCTTCTCTTCTCTGTCAGCATCTGATTGGTTGGGCCGTGATTATTTTGATGGGATAATTTGGGCTAGTATTTGATTGATTGGGCTGGGATTATTTTAATGGGATAATTTGAATTATACCATCTTGCAAAAATCTACAAAGAACAAGGAAGGGTGGAAAGCTTTCTGGATATCAATTGTTTAGGAGATTTGGCTGAATCCATGGACAGAATCAGGGTGCTTGGGTGGAGTATTCGGAACTCGAAGAAAGCAGTAAATGCAACGGTATCGATATCGGTTGTAGGAGTCCGGACAGTGTATTAATGATAAGACTTATAACTGAGGGAAAATTTTGAAATTGTTCAAGGCATTATTTGTGTCAAATTATTTTAGTAAAATCTGGTTATCTAAAAAAACGACATGACATGAAAATTATTCTTTTAAAATAAATGGATAAAATTAGTAAAAATAAGCAGACAAAATTTATTAATAGAATTTCACTTTTTTTTATAAGCAAAAATTTATATACAACAATAAAAAACGTATTTACATCATCCTTTCACTCAGTTTCTTTTTACAGCTCCCAAACATACTAGGGGTTGGGATACTAGTCATTCATTAAATATTCAAAGGGTTCGTTTGATATCGTGTTTGAAGACAGATAAAGTCGGTTTTCGCTGAGTTGTTCCAATTGTTCCCACGATTGGTGCCCCACCTGACATTTTCCCTGCCCGCGGGATAATTTGCCGGGCAGGGATAACACACAGATAGCTCCCTCGTTTTTTTCGGAACTAATGTAAGGTTTAGACAATCCCGCATTTACTCATCTTATTTCTTTACTATTTTGCCCTTCATACAATATTACAGAATACCCACTTATATAAATATTTCTGCCTCATTTTTTATTCCAGGTTTCTTCATCCAATTTGGCTCCCGCCGTCGCCCAACTCCACTATCCTACTCCCCTACCGTCGAGCTCATCTGATGAAAGGAAGAGATTACATATAGACAGATTTCTTTTCAAAAGAAATTGTCAACTCATTTTCACTATTCGTTATTCGCTTTCTCGTGAACGGTTAAATTGTTTGGTATTTTATTCTTTGATTCGGCTTCCAAACTCAACGTCCACAAAAAGAGAAGATAGGGGTGGCGGAATCACCCATGTCGGGGCAGGGTTCAATGGCGGCATACGGCGGCAAAGGGGAAGAAATGAACTAGGGTTTTCAAGGGCATTTTAGTAAAATAACATGCATTTATCCTGTTTCAATGTAATCTGCTATTTTTAACTCAGATGCCAAACAACTAACAACCATAGGTAATCCCGACATGACATTACCAAACATAGGACATAAAAAAATAAACCCGCGGTAAACCAAAGTAATCCATGAAGCCGGATTACGCGAGTCTGGTTACCAAATAATGCAACTTTATCCAGTATATTTCCAACTAAGTTGGGGTCTGGGGGGTCTGATGTACGCAGCCTTACCCTTGTAATTATGCAAAGAGGCCGTTTCCGTTTAGCGACCCAGGTGGGTATCGATTCCTGGACCTCACATTTGTGAAGTGTAGTTCTCACCACTTGAGCTACCAGGGCTTGATAAACAAATTACAAGTTGATATAAACTTATAAACATAAGTTATGAACTATAAAGTATAAACTTATAAATATATATGAACTTATAAACTTAACTTAAGATATGAATATGAATTATAAATTTATAAGTTAAAAGTTTATTTTTGTAACTTTATACCGACAAATGTTGTATTTCTAAGTCATAAGTTTATATTTATATAGCTCTAAATGTTGCATGTTTAAACTCGGAATAATATATGCCACCTGTATAATTTAAAAGAAAAACATATACAACTTGTTTATAATTTGAAAGAAATAAAAAAAAATTAAAAAATAAAAAATAATACGGTTTAAATGGCCCCGCCCGTATCCACCTAGATAAAAATTTCGTAAACCGTATCTGCCCGTTTGACTAAATAGTTTAGCTCGGATCGCCTGGATGGAAACGGTCCAGACCGCGCGACAACATTTTGGGCCCGTTAAGCCTGAACTGGATGCCTCTCTCTACTCCTACTACCAGAGTTAACATAAAAGCTTCTTATGTGTTTGCCCAACTCACATGAATCACACAACAGCTTCCACAACCACAACCTACCAAGTATATTGTCAACCAAGTTGGGGTCTGCGGGGTTAGATGCACGCAACCTTACCCTTGTAATTATACAAAATAGTTATTTCTGTTGCGACCCAAGATGCATTGCGTCATTTGACGTATAGATTCCAACTTCATTAATTGAAGCAATGGAATTTAATAGAGTTATTTTGATCAAGTCCATTATTAGTACAAAGCTAAAAGAATTATCAATGATGTTCTTTCAGCTCCATTTGCAATGGATACTAATCAGACAACAGCTTGTATTTATTAACTTCATCAAATAACCGAGAATACAGTCGACTCAAAAGCAACAAGGAAGGGTGACCTAAACGCCTATGGTGAAGTAACACTAAGTCCTCCACACTACTGTCTCCTCCAGGTCTTTCCAATATGGATGAAAGAGCAGAGTCCAATCCATTTCCATCCATTTACTACAAGTCACTATACCATATCCCAATTCCAAATATCCTATCCGTCTTCTCCAGGAAGATCACCTTGGGAATATCAACTAAAACAGTACAGTTTAATTGGTGAACAATGATATTTATAGAAAGAAGATTTACTGGACATTAAGGAGAATGCAAGACTTTGGACAAATTCAAAGTGTTACTATAGCACACTGTACCCGTACCAACCACTGGCTGATTTGTACTATGGATTGTGTTGACACTCAATGGAACTGCTAGGAGAGTATAAGTATTGAACTCTCTAGCAGCACCCGTTACATGCCCAGAAGCCCCAGAGTTAATGATCCAGTCTGAAGATCCATGAGTGGAAAAGAGGCAAGGGCCTGAGTCTCATCTCCCACCCCTGTTGCCTTCAACTTTCTCTCGAGCACCTCGAAGAATGCTTGATCCTTCTCATCCACCATCAAGTCGGTGCAATAGCCTCCTCGTCCACCACCTCTCCGTCCTCTATGACCACAACCCCTATCTCCATATCATCCTCTTCCACTAACATGTCTCTCCCACGATAGCTCAGGCCAGGACTACATCAAGTGGCCTATTTCTCCACAACGGAAACAACTGCGAGTCTCTCGTACAACATTGGAGGTAGTGGCCTTAGTCAAGGCATTGATTCCTTGTATGAGCCTGACTAAGACCTTCAGACCATCAGAATTGAACTTACTCAAAGCCTCTAACCACTTATCCACCACATTCTCATACTTTTTTGTCATCTCTCACACATAACTCAAGGATCCTCAAATCACTAACCTCAACATACACACCTCAACACATCCATAATTCAAAATACACCAACAATCAACAATTCACCATGCACAACCAACAATCAGCAACTACTCCACAACTCAACACCTCAAGTAGTCTCTAATCCACACCTTACCAACACCTGCAATACCCATTCAACAATCCCCAATATTGGCATCCACCTTCCAACAATTCATCAACACAATCAGCAACTCCAACACATGCCTAATTGAATGTTCCTAGTTTAGGCCAGCACCATTACTTCAATTCCACAACTCTCCATCAACAATACAAACAACCATATCATCTTTCAATCTAATAATAACAATCAAGTTCATGTTAACAGTCAAAACTTCAAGTTTTCCACTTCATGTTCCCCCAATCAACCAAAAATAGACAACTGCTCCACTTCACAAAAACAGTGTCCAAATTATCCAATTTCAATTCACAAAAAACAGAATAAACAAACTATCTAAATTGCCCAACCGGCAGCTCGTGCTCGGTCATGGGACACACAAGACAATAGGTTGTTGTCAACACCGTGGACGTAGTGCTTGGACACGGGACATCGCGCTGAGGTCACGCCCGCGCGCCGGGTCACGGGGCGTGTGCGGGGTCGAGGTCACTCACCAGGAGATGTGTAGTGACTTGTATTCATGGTGACCAGTGGTTTCCGGTGGTGGTTTCCAACAGTTTTCTGTCGGCGGTGGCGGCCGACATTAGGGATTTGGAAAGGAGAAGTCACAGCTCTAATACCAAATTGTAAACAGGTGCAAGGCTAGATTTGAAAGGGCACAACAATCTGCTGAGTAGCTATGGCGTCAGGTGAGAAACACCATAGTCTCTATAGTATCAGCTTCTAACTTAACCTTCAAAATGCAGGTGCAGGACAAGCTTCTGTTGCAGCAACTTAACATTGTTGTCAAATACAAACCGCAGAATAGATTCAAGGTCATTCGATGGATCAAACCCTCAGCAGGATGGTTCAAACTCAACACGGACGGGAGCTGCCTTGGCAACCCTGGTCCAACAGGTGCAGTGGGCATTATCAGGAATGATAAAGGGGCCTGCCAAGCTGCATATTCAGTATGTCTCGTTGAAGGTACCAATAATGGAGTTGAGCTACAAGCAGCTACAGAAGGCCTAAGGATATGCAAGAGCAAAGGGTGGCTTCATGTGATCTTGGAGACTGATTCCATGCTATTAGTCAACTGGATTCGAGCAGACTCTTGCGCACCTTGGTACCTTAGGGACTTTTGGAAAGAATTCAAGGCACAAGCTGATGGAATAGAGCTAAAGATGCAGCACCAATACGAGAAGGTAACCCCATAGTTGATCTATTAGCAAAGCAAGTTGCAGCAGGGTTTTCAGCATCCTATTGGAGTAAAGAGAGCCTACCAAGCATGGCAATAGGCATGCTGCGGCTGGATAAGATAGGACTACCTTCCATTAGATTAATCTAAGCCGACTGTAGAAACTAGGCATTCCTTTTATATAAAGCCAGAGCCTATTTTGTAATGGGTTTGGTTCTCACCCAAAGAGAACCAAGTAAATAAATGGACGAAAATTTATATAAAAAAATGTGTATATGGATGAAGATCCCACTTGATTTTGGCACCACCCAGACACCTGGTAAGGTTTGGAGGTTTAGGAAATCTTTATATGGGTTGAAGCAATCTCCTTGAGCTTGGTTTAGCAGGTTCAAGAAGACAATGGTTGGCATGGGATATCAGCAGACCAATGTCGATCATACTGTGTTCTTCAATCAAGATGGAGGTCATAGCATGATGCTTGCAGTGTATGGATGACATGATCATCACTGGTGATGATGAGGATGAGATTGCGAGGTTGAAGGTGAGACTAGGTAAGGAGTTTGAGGCGACGGACCTGGGTGAACTGAAGTACTTCTGGGGATTGAGGTTGCTTGTGGGCCAAAGGGGATTCTTCTGTCCCAAAGTAAGTATGTCCTAAACTTACTCAAAGAGACAGGTGCTCTAGGATGCAAGCCTGCTAGAATGCCTATTGATCACAAGGAAAAGTTGAGTGCATATGCTAGTGAGTCGGGGTTTTTTTTTAAATGAAAAGTACTTGCATTAATAAAATCATCCTCAAAATGAGGTATTCATATTACAAAAGCTTCTGCACTAGCTCACATTTTCCCCTATTCCATGTTCAAGCATTTAACTTATTCTAAAACTTGGCATGCACCATTTATCTAATATGAGCAATCCCCTTGGCCGCCTAGGAAACTCTTGGTGAGCCGGTTGACAGGGAGAGATACTAGAGATTGGTGAGCCGATTGACAGGGAGAGATACCAATGATTGGTGGGCCGATTGATATATTTGAGTCATACCCATTCAGATATATCATTTGTTTTGAGTGTGATGAGCCAATACATGCATAATCCTAGGAAGGGTCACCCGAATGCAGTTTAACAGATTCTGAGATACCTGAAGAAGGCACCAAGGAAGGGACTGACATTTCGAAGGAACAGGTACTTGAACAAGAGGTTCACGTCTAGATACTGCCTGTTTATAGGAGGCAATTTGGTCTCTTAGAAGAGTAAGATACAACCGATTGTTGCTCGTTCTACAACTGAGGTAGACTACAAAGCCATGGTCCCCGAGTGTTGCAGAGATGATCTGGTTAAGATCCATGTTGGTAGAGCTCAAGATGGACCAAAGGATCCAAATGAAGCTATGGCGCGAGAACAAGTCAGCAATCAGCATTACCAACAACCTTGTGCAGCATCATAGGACCAAATATGTGGAGATCGATAGATTCTTTATCAAGGAGAAGCTAAACAGTGTACTACTTGAGCTGAAGCATATAACCACCAGGAACAAGTTGTTGATTATCTTACTAAGGGTTTTAGTTCACTAGACTTTGAAAGACTATGTAATAAGATGGACTTAGTGGATATTTTTCATCCATCTTCAGGGGGAGTGTTGGTATTTATTATAAGTTTAGGAACGTAGATGCAATATATGAAATATGTATGCTATATATGCCTAAGGGCATTTATAAAATAAACAAGTTTTTCATTGTCTAAATTGCAAATACTCCACATAGTGTGTCAATCTAATTAGAACTAAATTTTGAGCATATGCCTTGTTATCTGCGTAAAAAAGTTAACCACAAGTTCCAACAAACATTTGTATTGACAAAACCTCAATAGGCATCAAAAAACAGTTTTACAAGACTTCGTTTTAGATTTTTCTTTTTCAAGCCAAATTCTCTGCATTTTGGAGGATACAAATATAACGACAAGCAAAAGCATGAACCAAGTATAAGCTTAACAACACAGAAAATCAGGAAAAGAAGCAATCAAAAGATGGAGCTAACAAGTGATCAACCAGTAGAAGAAGCAAATTGTGCCATCTTAAGTGAAGTACCTTCAGCAGAGGTCGGAGATAAAAACTCCCTGGTAGTAAATTATCAAACAGGAAAACTCCACCAACACCTGTTACGGAATTGTTCCTATATCCATCTTCACCACTCAACGAGAGCAGAACAGAAGGTAAAGGCTCGTTCCTGTCTTCCACAGAATATAGTTGCACAGAAAGCTGACCAAGCTTCTGACAAGAAAACAAATTCTGTCCAACTTGTTTTATGGAATAACCCGGCTGCAAGCAAGAAAAAAGCTTGATCACATATGCATGTCCATTGGAGGAGAAAAAAATCAGAACATGAGTCCGGAAACATGGTTGTGTATGCGCATTTGCAAGGCATTTGTTTCGTTGAGGCATTACTATATGTTAGTGTAGCTTGTTTATATTGTTGAAGTACCACAGAGATATCAACCTTATGTTTCCGAAGATACCTCATTCACCGAGACACTTTGATTGTACAATTGAAATGCATGTGCCACCAAGTATACAAACAATACTGTTCATGTTATTTTCTTGTGAAATTAATCAACTAGCTCATTCTCTGCAAGGTTGACGAGCATAATCATAGCTCAGGTTGTGCTTGGAGTTCAACCAAAGGAAAAGGCGAGGCAAATTTTAGTAATTAACATGTACAGAACTTTCATGTGTTATAAAACAGAATGAAAGGGAAGAAAAGGCGTTGCTCCTAATAAAAACCCATAGTTCACCTTTTTAGAATGAAAAGGGCAACTACAGCTCAAACATGCAGATCATTTAGAAGAAAAGGAAAGGACCAAGAGAACCTCCTCCGATTCTATGAACCCAACATGAATCTTATGTCAGAGTTAACCAGATAGAGGCTAGAATTCCTTTTCATGAAATCCACAAAAAAACACTATGCTTCCTTAAAGCCTCAGTTTCTCAAAGATAATCTTGTTCAGATACAATTGTAGCAGAGGAAGTTCGATATTTGGTAAATAATCAGCTGCTGTTCGAACTCCAGAAATAGAAGTCTAAAATGAAGCAACTTAATCTCATAATTAAATATCACTAGCAGCTAACTGAAACAAAAAAAGCATAGCTAGCACATGAAAACGATTGTGTGCAAGTAAAGAAACCTTATTATCCAACTTGTAAAGAAAACCTGAAGATAGGATATTATCCATCTTCTCTTGACAAGTGCAGTACCATTAATCTGCACTCGTCAGAATCTGCAGTATCTATGAGCATTAGATGAAAGTTTCAAAGGAGCTTTCGTGGGAGGAATTATTATTATTTTTTTGTTTGAAGAGATACATTTTACTTAAAACAAGCTGTAGTCAACCAAAAAGCACACTGCAAGAGCAATAGAAAATTTTGAACACAGAACAAAACTATCATGAAACAAAGTCAAACCTTTGCTGCCATTATCTTATAACTTATATCATCATAGAGAGGACCCGCAAGGAATAAGCCATTGTCCTCCGTAAAAGTTTCGAGAGCTACATCATCCTTATCAAGCTGAGAGATTTCGCTCGCTCTTTCAGCAAGAATTCTTATATGAACATGAGAAGTAGGGGGCAAAACCGATCCTTCAATATATAACCCCAATCGACCAGAAAATGGAGAAATTGGAACTTGGCATCCACCTTGAGCCACTGAAACCTA
>JAOWBN010000019.1:347852-358531 GCA_028565015.1 Pinguicula moranensis | reverse complement strand
AACTTACTTGAGAATTTCTTATCGCATAGTACTCCGGTCGCCGATTGCCATTTTAACCATCCCACCTTGATACGGTGGATGACGTCGCCTTCAACCCCTCCATACTTCTGTACTATCGATTCCAAGTACTTGAAACTATTCTTTTGTGGAAGTACTTGATTTGCTATCATCCATGATGTTACCATGGCCATGTCCCATTTTGCTAGTTGCACATCATGATGGATGATGTTATGGTGGGTGCCACATGGCCCTAGATCAGATGAAGAAAATATCATCGCCACGTCTGCTTGTGGCGATTTCGAGCTAAAGATCTCATCTTTCTCTCTCTCCACCCAATATCTTACCCTCAAAAAAATCTCTGCATTTCTGACGACTCTTGTCTACCGCGGCACAAATTCTGTGGAAATTAAGGAATAATTTTTTGGCTTCCTGAATTTCGTTTCAACTTCTTGAGAATCGGTGAGCTAAGGTATGGCTGTGCTCTACTTATTTGTTCAAGATTGTCAGATTTATGTATACACGAGTTTTGGACAGAATTTGGAGCTAGAAAATGAAGAATTTCTATGCTTAGGTAGCTTATCGTAGTCTCTAGAAAATAATCAAACTTTTGTTCAACAAGAGTTCGTACTTTTTTTTTATTATAATTTGTGAAGGACAAATTTGCTTATTATTATGGCTATTGCTTGGATGTATTGAAAATATCCATATTTTTGAGTGATATTGGGCTTCATAGATTTACCTTTTGGATCCAATTATGTATATGTTACAAGTCGCTAGCCATTGACTTGATCTGATGTTTTTATATGAGCTATTTACAGATGCAGATTCAATGATATGTTTTTTGGAAGTTGTTTTCTTAAGTTTCTGTATGTATCGATTGATCAAATAACATGTGCTTCTATACTGTTGATTTTCTGAGTTTGGAGACATTATTTTTTCTGATTTTAGACTTATTCGTGGAGTAAACAGTCCTAGGATCATTTTTTTTTCTTAAAGTTTTATGATCCTTTTTTTCCCCCTGATTTTTAGACTCATTCGTTTCTTCCTCTAATAATATGTTTTATGTGTGCCGTTTATCTGTTTCGGTAATGATAATCAAGTTGGAGCTTGTAGGTTGTTAGCTACTGGCTTACTAGTTGTTTGATATTATCCGGTTCCAGCTTAAAAATTTAAAATTTGTACAATTTTGTGATTTTGCAGGACGGCGAGAAATTTATGAACTCAGATTATTTGCATGGGAAGCTTGTATACAATAAATATCATATCATAGAAGCTTGAAATTCTGTTGCATAGATAGATCATTAACTGGAGAGTCTTTATTCACTGGCTTTCCGGGTGATGCTGAATTATAGTCTTTTGATACTGGACTGGTAGAAGCATATATGGAAGCTATATGGGTACCTAATTCATCCGTCTTTTCTACATAAAAGGTGTATGGAAGCTCCAAACAAAAAGTGGATCGACAGTTTGCAGTTCTCATTGTTGTTCTGGCCTCCTCCGCAAGATGAAGAACAACGGAAGGTGTAGTTTTATATTGAAAACAAGTACTGTCTTACCAAATAACAAGAATTGGTTATTTAAGAGGCCAGTCTTTCCCTTCTGCTTTCCCGGGTTTGGAATTTTCAAATGAGCTGTTTATAGTCATAGTATTCCCCTTTTGATAGTTGTATATATACATGACTTCTTTTCTTTGAACTTTTCATTCTCTTATCTCCACCCTGATGACCCCAAATGATTTTTTTGTCTATACTTTAGGCTCAAGTCATTGCCTACGTAGAGTACTTTGGACAATTTACTTCGGAACAATTTCCTGATGATATAGCAGAGGTACTTTCTTTTCCTATGAGCACTGGGCTACATTATCTTAATGGAGTCAACACGAAAGGATTTTATTTCTTGCAAGCGGGCAGTTATCTTTCTTGAAGGACTCTAAGCATCGTTGTTGTTCTTCAGTCAACTGAGGAAGGAAACCTTTAGGTCTTGCATTTGGTTAGCTAAAGTTGATGTTTGTTGAACTATCAATGCATGCTGATTATTATTTCGTAATATCTGCTCAATTTGCAGCTCATCCGAAGTCGTTATCCCTCTAAACAGAACAGACTTTTTGATGATGTTCTGGGTAATGGTTGTTTATATCGCAGTTCTACTGTTGCCATAATAATTATACTTCTCTGATAGTTTACCACTTTACCTGCTACCTTACCCACTGTTGTGACTTTTTTCTTCACTTTCCAGCAACATTTGTTCTTCATCATCCGGAACATGGTCACGCTGTCGTTCTCCCAATTATTTCATGTATTATTGATAATGTGCTGGAATATGATAGAAGTGGTGCCCCATTTGCTTCATTCATTTCCCTGTTTTGTCCCAATAGTGAGGTACAAAATGTCTGTCAATTTGATGCACTATTTTTCCTGCATTTCATGTCTTTGGCTCACTGGAGCTTGTTTTAGTTACTCTAAGAGACATTTGATGGTGGTAATTTCATCCTTATTCTCAGAATGGGTATTCAGAACAGTGGGCACTTGCATGTGGGGAAATATTAAGAATTTTAACCCACTACAACAGACCAATTTACAAGGTTGAGCGCCAGGAAGATGAAACAGACAGAAGTAGCAGCGGAAATCATGCTTCATCTAGTAAGTCAAGAGATGGAGAACCTTCACTGGCTCCCACGCCACAGGAGAGGAAACCAATGAGGCCATTGTCGCCCTGGATCACTGATATATTACTTGCTGCCCCTCTTGGAATTAGAAGTGATTATTTTAGATGGTAAGAGAGTAACATGCTTCACAGCTCAAAAAGTAATTTTATTTCAAATGATTAATGTTCATATTTTTGTTTTTTGTAATTAACTAAAGTTAAAATTAGATTTCTATTTTTTTTCATTTGTTTGCCACTCTAAAAAATTCTTTAATTTTAATAGATTAGTTCTAATTGATCTGCTTAAAGGTAATTGGCATACAAATGCTGGGGTGATAGGCTGTTCATCATAGAAGGGGAAACGGAAAGAATTGGCCAATCATAATAATCAAATATTTCTTACTCATATTTGATATTGTTGAAGAGAAGAACATATCATAAGAAGTTGTTCTATTCGGGTTGCTTACCGTTCAATACAGAATCGGATACCCAAAAATTACCTGTAACATTTCATGTCTAGCTAGAAGTTTAAGAATGTCTGGAAGGGTTGCACGATAACTGAGTGATTAGCTTGACTCTGTGATTGACCGACCAGTCACCGGACGTTAGGAGGGTAAACATACTTTATGAAACATAGCTGTCTCTTCTGCGAACTAATGCTTGATCACTGAACATATATTGTAGGTGTGGAGGCGTTATGGGAAAATATGCTGCTGGAGAACTCAAACCACCTTCAACTAGTCGGTCTTTTGCTCAAACATATATCACATCTAGTCATTTTTGTTATATATTTGTCATTCTTCGACGTGTATTAAAAATCGTACTATTTTTAACGAGTATCTTAACTTATTTTCACACCTTAACTGTAGTTTTACTGCAATTGAATGATCACTTTTTTTATTGCACTTTGAATCTGAGGTTGTTATACAACAGGTAGAATATTTAGTTTCTGAAAATTTACATGTAATCATTTCAGCTTCTTCTCGTGGTTCTGGAAAGCACCCTCAGCTTATGCCATCAACTCCAAGGTGGGCTGTTGCTAATGGTGCTGGGGTTATTCTTAGTGTATGTGATGAGGAAGTAGCCCGTTATGAAACTGCTACCTTGACGGCTGCAGCTGTACCTGCTCTTCTGCTTCCTCCCCCAACAACACCCATGGATGAGCATCTAGTGGCTGGCCTCCCGGCGCTTGAACCTTATGCTCGTCTGTTTCATAGGTTAGTTCCGGAGAATTATTGTTTGGGGTCAAGCAAGACCATATTAACCTTCTCTTCTGGCTCAGATATTATGCAATTGCGAGTCCAAGTGCCACGCAGAGGCTTCTTCTTGGGCTGCTAGAGGCTCCACCGTCATGGGCGCCAGATGCACTTGATGCTGCTGTTCAACTTGTGGAACTCCTGCGAGCAGCAGAAGAGTATGCCTCAGGCATTAGGGTAAAATATCTCCATGATTTGTCTAAGAAGTTTTTCCAATATATCAGCAGGATGTTTTTCTGTCATACCATCAAACATGGAATATTAGTTGAACTCTACTTTTTGATCAAATTGATGCATGCCCTTACTATTTAATTTCTTTGTTAAAGCTTCCAAGGAATTGGATGCACTTGCATTTCTTGCGAGCAATTGGTGTTGCTATGTCTATGAGAGCGGGGGTTGCTGCAGATTCAGCTGCTGCTTTACTTTTTCGGATACTCTCCCAACCTGCTTTACTTTTTCCTCCACTGAGACAAGTTGATGGCATCGAAGTTCAACATGAACCTCTAGGTGGCTATAAATCATCTGAAATGAAGCAGGTATTCTTAATCTGCTCCAGTCCCTGAATGCTTTAGATGCTTTAATTTGTTCCCCAAGTTATCAGCTTAACTAGTATCTGCCAAATACTCCAGCAAAAAGAATTACCTGGCGCAGAAGCCACAGTAGAAGCTACTGCCCAGGGTATTGCTTCAATGCTTTGTGCACATGGCCCAGAGGTTGAATGGAGGATATGTACAATATGGGAAGCTGCTTATGGCTTGATTCCTTTGAGTTCTTCTGCTGTCGATCTTCCTGAAATTGTAGTTGCAACACCTTTGCAGCCTCCTGTATTGTCATGGAATTTGTACATTCCTCTTCTTAAAGTACTTGAGTATCTTCCTCGTGGAAGTCCATCTGAAACCTGCCTAATGAAGATATTTGTTGCCACAGTTGAAGCAATTCTTCAGAGGACATTTCCTCCTGAATCTTCAAGAGAGCAAATTCGGAAAACAAGATATGTTTTTGGGTCTGCGTCCAAGAATCTTGCCGTGGCTGAGCTCCGAACAATGGTCCACTCTCTATTCTTGGAATCCCGTGCCTCTCTTGAGCTTGCCTCTCGCCTTCTCTTCATCGTGTTAACTGTCTGTGTTAGTCACGAAGCGCAGCCTAATAGCAGCAAACGACCGAAAGGAGAAACTCCTTACTCTGAAGAGCTGGTTGAAGATGTTGTAGGAGCCAATGGGAAGCGCAGGGAAACTGGGACTAAACCAGGCAAGAAACAGGGTCCTGTAGCAGCATTTGATTCATATGTTGTTGCTGCTATTTGTGCATTGTCATGTGAACTGCAGCTTTTCCCCTTGGTCTCTAAAGGAAATGATTTCTTAGATGCCAGAATTACTTCTGACTTCGCTAAGCCTGCGAAAGTAAATGACCAGTCCATTGAATTGCAGAATGGTTTTGATTCAGCAGTTCATCACACTCGTAGAATCATAGCAATTTTGGAGGCCCTGTTTTCTTTGAAACCATCTTCTATCGGCACATCATGGAGTTACAGTTCAAATGAAATAGTGGCTGCTGCAATGGTTGCAGCTCATGTTTCTGATCTATTTAGACACTCAAAGGCTTGTATGCGTGCCCTTTCCACTTTGATGAGATGCAAGTGGGACAACGAGATCCACTCCAGGGCATCTTCCCTTTTTAATCTAATTGATATTCACAGGAAAGTTGTCGCTTCCATAGTGAATAAAGCAGAACCAATGGAGTTGCATCTGCTTCAAACAACACTGCCGAAGGAAATCCCTTCATGTTTTCATGGTGAAAAACTTAGCAATTGTGCTAGCTGTCGTAGCTTAGATTCAGGACGGCCATCTTCTTTACTCCCTGGAAAGGTGCCTCGTTCAGAAGTATTTATGAATTATGACAAATCTAATTCCAAGGATGTCAAAAGATGTGAGGGCAAAGAAATTATGAGTCTCCCTATAGATGCTTCTGACTTGGCCAACTTTTTGACTATGGATCGACATATAGGTTTCAATTGCAGTGCCCAAGTTCTTCTAAGGTCTGTCCTTGCAGAAAAGCAAGAATTATGTTTTTCTGTGGTTTCATTTCTCTGGCACAAATTGATTGTATCACCTGAAACGCAACCAATTGCTGAAAGCACATCTGCCCAGCAAGGATGGAGACAGGTATTGCAATCAACTTATTCTTTCTTAAGCATGATTTCTAAAGATGCATTCTCAAGTTATAGTAAAAATAGTAAAGGCCAATAGTATAATATAGTAGCATGATTTTGTGTAACTGATAACCATGACGGAATTGTAGTTAACAGAAAAAAACATGACGTAATTGATTTTTTGTAAAACAATTTTTCCTCTAGTTATTGCCTTTTTTCTGTTCTAACGTACAGAATGCAGATTATTTCTGCTGTTTATAATTGGAACCTTTTGTCAATGAAATGACGCAGGTGGTTGCTGCACTGTGCAATGTGGTATCAGCGCTACCTGCAAAAGCGGTTACAGCTATTGTCCTTCAGGTCCAGATTTGTTTTCTTGATTTGTTTTTAATTGAAAGCCCTTCAAACTCTAATTGCCTCTTGAAGGCATACATTAGTCATTCATGCTCAGGAATTATGAGTTTGTCCTGCTGCTTTCCTGTACTTTAGTGAATAGGTTCTTGTGACTACATCACATAATTTGCTGCTAAATCTGAGCCAAATATTGGGTTGATCTTTTTCCTTCCGACTCTGTATCATTTGTGTAGTAACTTTCTTGACCCATCCTTACTTACCAGGCGGAGAGGGAATTGAAACCTTGGATTGCTGAAGACGATGATGATAGGCAAAAGTTTTGGACAGTCAACCAAAGAATTGTAAAAGTTATTGTAGAGTTAATGAGGAACCATGAGAACCCCGAGTCATTAGTGATTCTGGCTAGTGCATCGGACGTCCTGCTTCGTGCTACAGATGGAATGCTCATTGATGGAGAAGCATGTACTTTACCTCAGCTGGAGGTACATATTATGATCTTGTCATCCTTTTGTTCCGTTATTATTTAACCATGATATGTTGCTGTCAATCAACCTTTTGCCTGTTCCTATCTTAATTGTTCGTATGCAGATAAATCTTTTTTAGATGCCACTGTATACGATATATTAACTTGCATTACAAAAAATTGACAGCTTTTGGAAGCAACAGCCCGAGCAGTTCAGCCTGTTCTGAAATGGGGAGAATCAGGCCGGGCAGTTGCAGATGGCCTTTCAAACCTTTTGAAGGTACGCAGAACTGCAAAATATTTCAGTGCTCTTAATTCAACAAAATTTTAGGGAAGGAACCGAGCAGTCTCTTTCATCGGCGATGATATTTTTCTGTATGTATACATATATGCATATACGTGCACACGATAAACACACATGCATATATGTTCAAGCATACAGTAGAGATTAATGATATCTTGTCTTCCCACTTATTGACCATCCATCATGGAAGGCTCCTGATTGTCTAATTTTACTAAACACTTGTACCTTTGCTTTGCTAATCATATGTAGTGTCGCCTCCCTGCCACGGTCCGTTGTCTCTCTCATCCGAGTGCTCATGTTCGTGCTCTTAGCACCTCTGTTTTACGTGCTATTTTACATGCCAACTCATTAAAGTTGAGCAAAGTCGACGCCAACAGCATTCACAACCCATACTTGGAAAACTGCACAACTGATTGGCAAGCAGATATTGAAAAATGTTTGACCTGGGAAGCGCATAGCCGTCTTGCAACTGGCCTGCCCGTTCAGTTTGTTGATGCTGCTGCAAAGGAATTAGGCTGCACCATCTCCGTTTGAAACTATCACTACGCCTGGAGGCTTCATTCGATTGTTCTGCCAGTAAGAGTTGTAGAAAACAAGCTGCAAATTTGTTGGAAAGACAGAATGAGGGGTCCTTTCTTCTTTGGAATAATGTGAAATGAAAGCATTCCATATGGAGAAACCCCATGACAGTTACCACTTGAGCTGATGCCCTCCTGTCCATAAACGCTTGCATCAGGCGTTAATGTTTGTTTGAGACAAGTAGAAGTTGAACATCGTAATTTCATCTTGATCAGTTGGCTCAGCTTCCAATAGCTATATCCAGCATTCGTGTAAGGACTTGTATGTTTGTTTCATAATTTGAGTTAACTACTTTGACCTGGTCCCTCAGATTCCTCATAGATCTCAACTTGATTGAAAATATATTGGATAGGTTGTGATACTTTGATCGGTTGCTAAGATGTTTCAGTAATTCTCACTTTGTGAAATTTACCGGAGGGTGTGAGCTTCCTGCTGGATGGAGAGCCGAGAAGTGATATGGCACAAGAAAATTGAGCAAAAAAGTCGAAAGAAAATTGGTAGGCCCACTGGTTAAATTTGTTGTGTTTAACACTTAGGGGCCCATTAGATCTGTAGCAAATTTTCTTGTGACTTTCTTGTTATATTTTCCCCTGCTATATCATTTTTGTGGAGAGCAGCGAGACGCATAGTAATGGTATTGGCATTAGGACAATTGTACATCCAAGGGAGCTGCTAGGATTCTGGTCGAGGGGCAGTCTCAAATAGGGGGTGGGGGCAGCAGGATAAATAGTGAGAAAACGGTTCAAAAATAGACAAAGATGGGAAGTAGGTTTGCAGGATAAAACGTGCACAAATTTCAAATATATTTTCAAATAATAGTTATCTTCAATCTAAGGGCAGATTTACAATTTTTTTTACTGTGAATTTTTTTGGTGTGGTGCATACAAAATTTAGGGGTGCATAATTTTTTTATGAGGGATAAAAAATTTTGGTGGTGCATAAAAATAAATTTAAGGGTGAATAATTTTTTTACGGGGACGATGTATTTTTTTTGGGTGGATAAGTGACGGTTATAAAATAATTTACCTATTCAAAATTTTACCAATTTAAAAAATAAAATAAAAATAAAATTTAACTTTTAATAAAATTATTTATAATATATATAATTTGATTACAAATATATTCAAATATTATTTTATTTATTTTATTTTAGACAAAATGAAGCTCAAGCAGAAGGAGAGGTGGGTTGCCCTTGTCCAACAGTGCGTGTTGTCCCAGCGGCCACAACTCCTGACACACGGGGCTTGCCTAGTAAGGTCAAGGGATCGAATCTGGTTGGTAACATATCTGACACTGTTATCGGGATTAATCGGGTAGGGTCTTGGGTCGACCCGAATACCTAGTGGAGTTCAGTCTACTGATTACCTAAAAAAAAAAAAAAAGTTGCCCTTTTCCAACATAATGAAGTTTCTTTTTCATTCAAAATTGTCTAAACCTTGCGTCGTAGATACATTTAAAACACAAATCCATGTAGAGACTTTAATATTCTCCATAATTGAATTGGTAGAGGGTGATACACCATTAAATACAAAATTATTGCGTCCTTTTCAAATTCCCATACTAAACTGTGCATGAATTTCCAGACTTCACAATTCACACCATTCCTACATAGTGATAGCCGAGCCATTCATATAAATCCAGCTAGACTTCATAGATGCTACAGTCTTACATCTCATACTGGACTTCGAAGAAAAGAATGAAGTTTGCACTTTGAGATAACTGAAACTGAAAGCTGTTACTATAAATTATGTTGCGAGCGAAAACCGAATCACTGCTGATGTTTAAATTGTTCAACCATTCCCTCATTCCCAACTTGTGACCTGAAGTGCAGGCCAAAAACTGTGTAAAAAATATAAAACTCGTGCACTCTTGCTAGTGATTGATCTGGGAATTTGTGTATAAGCTAATCTGATAAGGAATCAGATTATCAGCTTCTGTCTCTATGCTAGCTTCAACAGCAGATCTTAAACCTTATCATCAGCTTCTTCAGAAGATGGTCCTCCATGCTTTTGCTGACTGTTTTTGGAAATCGAATGACTGCGTCGTTCTTTACCCCCTGGTTTTGATGAGGCATTGCCATACCATATCATTCCGACAACAGCGATTAGCATGCCGATCACTACATGCAAATTGAGGCCCTCCTTTCCGAAAAATATGAAACCAAGGACCAAGACTAGGATAGTCTTCATATGCCCGAGGACTTGAAAGGAAACAGCTGTGAATCTGCCTATGCAAATAAACTGGCTGAGATTTGTTCCCACTGCAATAGTGCATGACAGGATAATAAATGCCTGAAGATTCAATGAATAGTTCAATCATCAGTTACATATTTCGAAAACTTAATAACTCATTGTGGGGATAGGAGACAGTACCACTGTGAAATCATGACTCTTTCTCTCCATAAGCATATGAAACTTTTCATGGAAAGGGAAGTTATTATCCTCAAGCAACACAGAGCATGCTAAAAGGGTCAATTTCACATTGATCCAGGCTCAAATGATAGACCATGGTTAAATGGAGATTGAATTGTAATGCCGAGTTGCTAAAGAATTTCATCTTTTTGATGGATAAGATCTAATACAGTATAAAATGGCATAAATTCAGCATTAATCTAGCTTCGAAACAAGAAGATATAGCACATAGTGCAGACGCGAACTGTAGAGAAACATATAAGAAGCATGTAGCATCTTACGAGGATGACAGATATGATGATAACTAACCATGTAGCATCTTACGAGAAAGGCTTGTCAAGTACTTACTATAGATGGAAAAGTAAAGCCAAAGGCATCAATCCTCTTGCTTGTCAGCCAATAATCCAGAAATGGGCCTACTAACAATAGGGATGCAGCCTGGCCTGGTGCAGTGTGCCCCAGTAGATTGAAGGAAGTTAGGGAGTACTTCCTCTGGAGAAAATGAACATACTGCAAATGC
>JAOWBN010000019.1:312716-334673 GCA_028565015.1 Pinguicula moranensis | reverse complement strand
AAGATTTCTGCCATACTCTTTCCTGTACCCGGATTTTCCTTGCCCAAGGTTTGCCGGGGCAGGTTTTAAGGAGGTGGAGAAATTTCCTCTTCAAATAGTATTAGATTGAAGGGACAGGAGCTGTCCAACATGTACTAGAAAAAAAAATATGCAATGCCTCGATAGGAGAGGAGAATGTTGACATGATAGAGCATGCAAATTGATAGAGTGGTAAGATTGGAGACATCATGCTCAAGGGACTTATAATCCAAGGGGTAACCCTAATTCGGTTACAATTCATCACTATCCCGGAATCCATAACCATCCCAACCTATCTTGGAGGAGCAACAATTATCTTGGCCCTCACAACAATAATGAACCTGAAGAGCCACCACAAAGGTAGTTCAAGCAATGCTTCGAGGAAACCAAGTTTAGAAGAGAGCTTGAACACCTTTATCCAAGCTTCAACTCATAGATTTGGTGCACCAGAGGCTTCGGTCTAAGAATATTAAGACTCAAGTTGGTCAATTGGCGAATGAATTGAGGGTTCATAAAAAATGAAAGTGGCCAAGTCAAATCGAACACATGAAAGTTATCACGGTTTTGAGTATTGATGAAGAGGAAGGTTTTGACCAAGAAGGGCAAGTGGTGACTACTGTGTCTTTGAAGGAAGATAAGAAGGATGAGGTCCATGACCATTTTAAAAACCTGACTTTGCACAAGGCCATTGAGGCCTATAAACCACCTCTCCCATTCCCAAGTCGTGTGCAAGCGAGTAAAGAGGAGAAGAAATGCAATTCCATATATTCCTTGCTTTCCGAGATGAAAATAAATCTAACTCTACTGCATCTTATTAAGAAAGTCCCTTCTTATGCAGGGGCGTTCATGGAATTATTTACCCAAAAGAAGAACCAAGAAGAGGATAAGTTAGATTTTGCAAGCACGGAGGTGAGTTTACCACCAAAAATGAAAGATTCAGGATACTTTAGTCTAAGTTCATGATTGGAAATGGGACAATGGTAAGAGATTTGGGGGACTCGGGCATAAGTGTTAACGTTATGCCCTATTCATTGTAAACAAAGTTTGGCTTGCAAAGACTTAATCCAATTAATGTCACGATGGAACATGAGAAAAAGTTGGTTAAGCAAGCTAACGGAGTTTAGGATATCAAGTCCTGGTGGCTCAAGTGGTGAGCAATTAAACCTCACAATTATGAGGTCCAGTGATCAATACCCGCCTGGGTCGCAAAACGGAAACGGACTCTTTGTATAATTACAAGGGTAAGGCCGCGTACATCAGACCCCCCAGACCCCAACTTAGTTGGGAATATACTGGGTAAAGTTGCTTTTTATTATTAAACATTGATAACTTAACTGATGGAAGTAATGTTATAACCCGGAAAGATAAAGGGAGTGGTGGATGCGTTATAGTATAAAATAAAATGTTAATTGCAATATGCTCTCGGGTGATTATTGTATTGGAACTAATAAAAATTTAGTCAATTATCGTTGGCCTCTGTTTGTTTCGGTGTTATGCTCTAGTTTGTAATATGTCAGTGTTGCATATATATTTTTTTTTTATAGGTAAACAGCAGATCAGTGCCCACGTTGGTTTAATGAAATTCCCGACGGCTGACACCCCACTAACTGTGGGGCCCTATCCCGGTATCCTTCGGGCTCACTTGGCCCTTCGACTAATGCAGAATATCCTTACAAGTTGGCGACCAGCTAGACTCGATCACCCGATCTCACTAGGCAAACCCTGTGTACCTGATCCGAGTCATCACTGAACCAACTTGTTTGGATGTCACTGTTGTATATGTAACTTCAAATAGTAGGCGTTTAGTTCCTTTTATTAATGCAATTTCAATTATGAATTAACAAAAAAAAAAAATTGGGGGAATTGAGGCATAGAATAGAACCAGGGGATAAGACCGCGAACACAGGGCCAGGTTTTCACTCCGTTGGGTAATTATTATATTGAAAAAAAGAGCTAAATAATAGTTTGTTGGAATTTAGATATCGGTTTCACTAGACAGATGATTAGTAACTTCTTGAGTGAAAAAAAATTGAAAAAATTGAAAAAATTGAAATTATAAAGCAGATAAGAGACAATCGAGCTAAGGCCCGTGGTTCACCGAAAATCGAGAAGTGATATAGCGCACTAATTTTAGCATACTAAAAATACACTAATGATGTGGGTCCACTAGTTTGACCAATCGTTTTTCTGTGTTTGACACTTTTGGACCTACTGGATCTGACGTGGCAAGTATTAGAGTATTTTTAGTGTGCTAAATCATTTCTCCCGAAAATCTCATTCCGATTACGTCCACGTTGAACTCCAAATAAATATTGACTACTTACATTAATCATCGAACCAAAACCGATCCAAAAATCCACAGGTATTACAATATTCCACAGAAATAACCTCAAAAATAGATCTGTTAAACACGGAAATAAGTTTGCCGTATAACGGTGACAATAGGTCACCAAGATCCAGAATTTGCCGGTAGAAACATGGCGGAATATTACAACAAAGGTCGAAAAAAAGAGATTTTGAATAAAAAAAAAGTCAGAAGCATTTCTTCACATAATTTTGACTTGTAGGCTATTTACTTGCTTTTTAAATTCAAACATACAAAGTAAAAAACAGGTATTGCAACAGACTCAAAAAACTAAATTTATTTTTGGCTACAGTCCATTATGATAAGGCCATAATGTTCAATGATAATAATAATAGGGCCCAGCCTTTTGTTATGGGCCAAAAGGTTCGCACTAATTAATAAATTAAGCCTAATAATTAAATTATCGCCATAATGTTGTCATGCAATCGCCATTGAGACAAGGCTCGGTCCTCCTGCGCTGTAGATACTGTGCTATTCACGCTCTACCGACCTTTTATCAGCACGGATCACTGCTCGCATTTCCGCCACGGATTCTGTTGCGAAAAATATTCTCCGGTTTCCCTCGCCGTCGATTGCGCTCTTCTGCTATAAATTCAAGAATGGGATCGGTCTCCGTCTTCGACGGGGTTGTACAGTATCCCGCCGCACGAAGAGACGAGTCTGTGTTGGATAATTATCATGGAGTGACGGTGGCGGATCCTTATCGATGGTAATGATTCCAGTGGAATAGTTTGGGAGAAATAGACTTGTAAACTGACTTCAAACTTATGGAGAAAAGGGAAAACGTTTAAATTGATGGCTCATCTCCTAATTTAGGTTGGATTGATTTGGGGAAACTTAATTTCTCTTTCCGGGCATGTTTGATTTTTGAATATATGCGACCGATTTGACTTGGCACTTTGAGAATCTTACTTTTTTTTTTTTTGGGTAATTTCTAATGTAGCATATATTTATATGATGGGTTTGAACTAATGTGGTTAGGCTCGAGGATCCTGATTCAGAGGAGACAACTGAATTTGTCGAAAAGCAGATGGAATTGACGGAATATATTCTTAAATCATGTGAAGCAAAGGAGAAGCTTCGTGAAAAGCTTACTGAATTATATGACTTTCCCAAGTACAAAGCTCCATTCAGGGCTGGTGATAAATACTTTTATTTCCATAACACTGGCCTACAACCACAAACAGTTCTATATGTTCAGGTTCTTTATCAAGATTGTATCTTTCTTTCTAATTACGAAAAAGAAGATTGACTCGGTTTGATATTTTTATAATCCTCTATAACAGGATAATTTGGAAGCCAAGCCTGAGATTTTGCTTGATCCAAACGCGTTAAGTGAAGATGGAACTGTCGCATTGAGTACGTATGTTGTTAGTGAGGATGCAGAATATTTGGCCTATGGCACTAGTTCAAGTGGAAGTGATTGGGTTTCTATTAAAGTTATGCGGGTTGATGACAAAACCATCGAACCTGACAGTATTTCATGGGTAAAATGCTTGAACTTTTATGATGGTTATTTTATCCTGTTTTAGAGGGGAACTTACATGTTATTGTTAATAATTTGCAACCATATTCTAGGTTCCTAGTTTCTTATTAATGAGTATTGATATATATATATGTATATAACAGGTTAAGTTTTCAAGTATTAATTGGACTCATGATAGCAAGGGGTTTTTCTACAGTCGCTATCCTGCTCCTGCGTAAGTGTTTATTTCACAGCAAAACCTTGCTTGAAATTTGTAGACTTGCACTATATGAGACGAAAGATTTACTATTAACCATAACATTGAGCTTCCATTAGTTGCAAACAGTTTTGGTTGGTTTACAACGTGAGCTGCAAAGGAATAGTGAAATTTTCTCAAAACATTGGTGTATCTATACTTAGGAGATATTACTAGTGTATTTTATATGCATCTTTCAACAGCAGGTCTGATCTTCATATCTGGTGGTTTGTTTTAAAGGGATGGAGAGAAATTGGATGCAGGAACAGAGACCCATGCTAATCTCAACCATGAAATTTACTATCACTTTTTGGGCACTGATCAGTCTGAAGATATCTTATGTTGGAGTGACCCTGAAAATCCTAAACATACACATTCTGCTTCAGTGACAGAAGATGGAAAGGTAATGAAATTCTAAGGCCAATGATCAGAAGGGTTGGCGACTAGCGTGAATTCAGGATTAATATTTTACATCTCGTGAACTAATTTTCCTTTACTTTTTGTCACTTGCAGTATGTGCTTTTGTACATCACTGAAAATTGTGATCCTGTAAACAAGATTTACTACTGTGACTTATCACTCCTTTCCAAAGGGCTTGAAGGTTATAAAGGAAGCAAAGAATTGCTTCCCTTTACCAAGCTTGTTGATAACTTTGAAGCTTCTTATCACTATGTTGCCAATGATGACACAACTTTCACATTCCTCTCGAATAAGGATGCTCCAAAATACAAGCTAGTCCGAGTTGATCTGAGAGAACCTAGTATTTGGTTTGAAATTCTTCATGAAGATCCAAAAGATGTTTTGGAATCTGCTGTGGCGGTAAACAACAATCAAATTGTAGTGAATTACTTGAGTGATGTGAAAAATGTTCTGCAGATAAGGGATTTGAAAACGGGTAACCTTTTGCACCCCATACCACTCGATATTGGAACAGTATCTGATATTTCTACTCGGCGCAAAGACAGTACACTCTTCATTGAATTCACAAGCTTTCTTATCCCGGGTATTATATATATGTGCAACTTAGAAAGAGAGGTCCCAGATATGAAAATCTTCCGGGAAATAGTTGTCCCAGGTTTTGACAGGACGCATTTTGAAGCTACTCAGGTAAACACTTGTTTGTTGGAAATTATCTTTTTCGGTTGGAGACACATATGGAAAATATCTTGAAATTTGTCATCTTGTGTTTATTTTCCCGTTTGAAGAACCTAATTTATATCTGTATGCTCGTATCTTTCCCTTTGATTTATGAAGTCATTATGTTTATCAAGTTGTCTAATTAAAGATCTTATTTTATCCAGAAACATTGTCAATACGTTTCATCTAATTAGTGAAATTCAGTTCTTAATGCCTTTACTAATGATGGAGACGGACTGGAGGACATTGATTAAAAACACCGTTTTATATTTCTTCTGCCTTCTGCAGGTCTTCGTTCCCAGTAAAGATGGAGCTAAAATCCCAATATTTATAGTGGCAAGAAAGGGGCTATCACTAGATGGATCACATCCCTGCTTATTATATGGATATGGCGGATTTAATATCAGCATCACACCTTATTTTTCTGCTAGCCGTATTTTGATTGTCAAGCATTTAGATGCCATATTCTGCATCGCTAACATACGCGGAGGAGGCGAGTATGGAGAAGAATGGCATAAAGCTGGTTCCTTAGTGAAGAAGCAGAACTGTTTTGATGACTTCATATCAGCTGCTGATTATCTAATCTCTGCTGGCTACACCCAGCCTGAGAAACTGTGTATTGAAGGTGGAAGTAATGGTGGGCTTCTTGTTGGGGCGTGCATTAATCAGGTAAATTTCTTATCATTTTTACATGCACTCATCTAAAATTGTCAAGTAAAAACTTCAAAGTTTTTGCTATTGCAGAGGCCTGACCTTTTTGGGTGTGCTCTTGCCCATGTTGGTGTCATGGATATGCTAAGGTTTCACAAGTTTACCATAGGTGAGGGATTGATTATGGAGGATACTTGATCACTTATTCTAATATTTCTCAAACTTGGTTATGTTTTTCCTCAATCAGGCCATGCATGGACCTCCGACTATGGCTGTTCAGACAAGGATGAAGAGTTCAATTGGCTTATCAAGTGAGCTACTTCGACATCTCATTAAATTAACATGAACATATCCATTCACTAATGGACAGGCTTAAACAGAATAATCTTGGTTTCATATTTACTTCCTCTTTTTTCCATCATTAAATTCATCTGACTGAATTCTTTTCTCGGTATAACTGCAAAACCTGTATTCTTCAATTTTTAAGAAAACACACAAATCCTTGTATAAATATTTCACTTGTTTTGTGTTGTCATCTTTTTAGGTATTCGCCTCTTCATAATGTTAGGAGACCTTGGGATTCACCTTCCGGCAAATTGATTCAGTATCCTTCTACCATGTTGTTGACTGCTGACCATGATGATCGCGTCGTCCCTCTGCACTCACTTAAGTTATTGGCGGTAGTAGCTATTATTTACTGACCTCATGCTTCTCTTCTGTTATTTTTGTTCAGACAGGCGGCCCCCATTATTGCAAACTTTGGATTTTGAGTAAATATTAGCTCACTAATGCATTCATTTGCTACTTGCAGACCCTGCAATACATACTATGCACGAGCCTAGAGAATAGTCCTCAAATCAATCCAATCATTGGGCGAATAGAACAGAAAGCTGGGCATGGGGCTGGAATGCCAACACAGAAGATGGTAATGAATTAATATTGTTCCCATACCATTTGCTTATGTCTTAAGCTTCATGGGTGCTGATATTACTTAATTAACCTACGTGAATGTCAGATTGATGAAGCTGCAAATAGATATGCCTTCATGGCCAAGGTGGTTGGTGCAACCTGGATTGACTAGACAATGCTGAAGCAAGTCCCTTCCTTTTGCGGATTAAGGCACAGAAATGGATTCTCTGTGTGGTTTTTCTTCTCCCTTTCAAGTTTTAGCAGATCTGTGATTCTTCGCCATTATCTGCAGCTGCCTTGTACATTCGGCCTTGTGCAGAGTCCATGCCTTGTACATTAGGATTTGGTAGGCAAACACAATCCTAGTATATACTCAGGAAATTAGTATTTTCCTTCTTGTTCAAGGAATATTTGTGAAAGTGATGATCAAAAGCTGGATACTCTCTAGTTAGGAGCCGCCCCCGAGGTTTCAGAAAAAAATATAAACTAACTTATAATGTTAAGATTTTTTTGAAAGTAACTTGCATTCATTTGTAAGTTACTTATACACATACATTTGCGCTTAGAGCTCGAACTCGTTTATTATTGATCAGGTCTACTAAATTATATGATATCAAGCCCATTAAGATCCAAAAATACCTAGTAAAGATTAAAAAAAAAATCTATGAAATCCACAATTGCACAAGCCTGCGAATAGTCCACATTTAATTATAAGTCGCCTAATATATGCACTAGCACATACATGGGTCTAATAAATTTAGACCCCACCACCACCCTATTTTTTTTCAGCCAAAATTGGTTATATAATAAAACTGGCTCTGCCATGGTCTCTACTCATTTAAATAAAAGTTGGAAACTCTCTTTGTTTCTTAAAATAGTTAAAATATTCTTCTCTTCAGTCTTCCAACGCTTCACTTGTACATAGATACCTGTTACGATTCGTTATGCGGATCTTTTAAAATGTAACCTTAGCAATTTTGTTAGTAAATAATCAATGAAATAATATGTTTGCAGAATTTAAAGAAAACAGTAAAGGGGCAAGATATAATGCCCATAGTTCGGAAGAGTTAATCTCCGTATTTCGCGTTGAGCTCCGAAATCGGTTGCCCATGTAGCCTTTATTCGATTTACTGAATTTCCTCGGCTAATAATACAAGTGGTACACTACAAACTTGAAGTTTGAGCATAAACGGTTGCTCTTGCTAATTTGAATTAAAAAAAAATTATCTAATAAAAGAATATAGTAACAGATCTGCAAGTATAAACTTGAGGTCCGAGACTATATCCATATTTTGAGTGTGAATGAAGAAAAATGCAGAGTTGACGAATGTTGTGATTTTCTGATCAAAACGAGTAAGAAATAGCAGTTTAAACTTGAGATTTGAAGAAAAATTTGAAGAATATACAAAACACAATCAAGATCCGAAAATTTGATTGAGGATGTAGAAGTTTCGGTAGATTTTAGTCGAGATTGACTAAAATTCTATATGAAACTCGATGAAGATGAGAAGAGAAAGGTGAGTTTTAGTTGAAAGAATTTGAGAGATCTGAGTTGAAGTTGTAAAAATGAATGAATTTTTTTTGTATTTCAAAGCATAGAGAGTATTTATATTTTACTGGTTTTAATCTTGCCCATCAAATTTAATGAATCAGACGGCTTGTTTATTTTCCTATTAGTGGACAAAGCTGACGGATTTATGGCCGTTGGATGAGTTTCGCACAAGGACGTCTGGACAATCGAGGCGCGAAACTTGCAGATCACCGTCGGATCAGTTGGCACACGGACGGCTGGATCTCTTTGTTCTTCTTGAGGTCCAGCTTTCAATAGCATCCATTGGATTTGGATGGATTTTTGCCTCATGAATGGTGTGGATTTGTCACGACAGACGAGGCATCAGATTTGAACTTCTCGAGACAGTGCCCTACTGGACTGCTTCTTGAGGCACCAGCCATTGGATTAATTTGGAAATCAATGGTACAGATTTGTTAGCTTTCCTTGCACAAGGATCGACCACCTAAGAAGCATCCGGCCGTTGATTCTTCATTTTTGTTTAACGGCCCAAATGTAATCTTCATTTAAGTTCGGATTTAAGAGTGTTGGGCTGGATTCGACGGCCCAGTTACAACAAAGTTATGTAAAAATTCAGCTGGACCAATTAGTTTACAAAGCCACAGAATTTGGACAACCCAATTTGTTAGTGCCAGATTAATACTTCCAAATTGTGTTTGTGAGTTCAATTTTCAACACAGCCTAATGGAGCGTTTTGAGACTGCATCAAATGCCGCTGCTGTAAACGGTGTCCTGCCGGGGTCTCTGGCATCATCATTCGGTAAACACCAGAACAACCTGATTCAACCTCCAGTGAAGGAGCTACTAGAAGAAAGTTCTTGGTGGATAGTTGGCAAAAGCAACAAAGCGCATGAGAATAGCAAGCCTGTTTTCAAGTCTGGCCCCTCTAGGGATTACATCGCAAGGATGAGGGAGGAGTCCATCTCCTATTGCATCACTAATTTCATTAGATTTGGTCCAGTGCCAGATGTGCACATTCCGAAGGTGCTGGATAGGAGCAGTCGCCGATATATGTTCGTGAGATTCATCCCTTCCTAGAGTAGCTTATCCCTAGAGAGTACGCTGAATGGGATAGTGGTCGGCTCGTACGCGCTACAGGTGCGTTTGGTGAGATCTCTCCTGACGGATCATCTTCAAAAGCAGCAGTGTGCACGAACTACAACTAGTAACGCAACACCGCCAGTCACTCAGCTATCCTACGACCTAGAGACAAAGCAAATACACAAGATTGAGTACAAGGTCGTTGACCTTTCATGGCTCAAATCTTGCCTCATTGGCGAACTGCAGAGCCCAGTGGAGCAGGCAGAGGTGTCACTACGCAGTGCAGGCTACCCTAGTGTGGAGATGATCTCAATTGAATGGGGAGAGAAACTGATCCGCCTGCACTCTTTTTTCACATCAAATTAGACCCCACATAAAATGGATGGATGAGATTAGTTGGGTGCTGTGTTTAACACATAATGGGTGGATGTGATGAGTGGGGCCCACCAAAGAGTGTGAAAAGAGTTTGAAAAAAGAGTGCCATATATCATTTCTGCGGACTCGGAGGCATCAAAATCCCAGCTCCTTATGGATGCGAAAGCTTGGGTGGAGGCGGGTCTCTACAAATTGCGAGATGGCTTGACAGGAAAGTCCAGCGGCCGTGCAGCATGGATCTGCATCCATGGCACTCCGCTCCAGTATTGGGAAGAAGGGCTATTCATGGCAGTAGCGGGGTCATTCGGTCGTGTGATAAAGGTGGCCTCTTCCACAATTAGCCGAAAAAATCTTCTATTTGGCAAGGTATTGGTGGCTGTTGACGCGGTTGAAAGAATATCAGCCATGGTGGAGGTTGACTTCGGCGAAAGCTCGGCCCAACTCTTGGTTAAGGAAGAGATGGTACACCAGCAGCCATCTAAACTATGGTCGCTGAAGAAGAATGATGCTGGTGGGATGAAAGCAGAAAGAAATGCGACATGAAAAACTCTAATTTCAGAGGAATTTCCGCCGTTAGTCCCAAACGCGGCGGGAAGACATTGGCCCAGTTTGGCAGTGGTGAAAAGGCTAAAGTAGAGGAGGTTCCACGCAATCACCGTGGGGTGGAACTAGAAATAGCGTCCACGAGAAGATCAACACCGACGATGTACTGCCGTTCACGCCTGATACGGTTGATAGAAGGACACGGTGGAATCAGCCTCCCTCAAACGACGGTAAGGATTTACCTCAACCGCAGGTGATAGCTTCGACCGTACCTTCTCCTACTGATAGCTCGGATTCGCTGAACGGATGCGATATCTCAGTGGCTACGCTGCCCGAGGATCATACAAAAACAGCAGGCGACCTGTTCGACATATTGCCTCAGCCAAATCTCGCGCGGGAGGACGAAGGTGCGGTTAAGGAAGCTGGGCCGACCCAGTTAGAAGATAAAGTAAGGTATGGGTTGATGGGCTCAGCCCATATTGAGCTGGGATTGGGTGCATTGGTTCAAGGGCCGAACGTGTTGGGCTACAAACCCAAAAATAGAAAAAGAAAAAGAAAAAATAAGTATCTATGTTAGAAAATGCAGAAAACAACGAGAACAACTCAAAAAAACACTGGATTACGACAGAGATATGGCATTTACTCCGAAACAAAAATAGAAATTAGGGAGGCTAAGCGCCTTGCATAGCTATTAAAATCTAGCTCTGAGAAAGACAAAGTTAGACACCCCATATCCCCGACTCCCCCGCTTACATGTTGTTCTTGAACCACTGGCCTTTTAGGGTGTTATGTACTTCTTTCCAACTATTAGAAGCATAACCATTTCTCCTTCTCCCCCCTTCTTCTTGCTACCCCCTCCTTACCTCCCTCAACTCTCTCCTACCCAACTATTAACAGCCCCTTTCTCCCATATTTTGCTCTCAGCAAGTCCTTCCATAACCCTTGGCTATCAATAAGGATTTTACCCCCCCCAATTTCCTAGCATGGACTTGTTACAAGCCTCCATGTTCCTTATCCCTAACCCTCCCCTATCTATTGGTTGGCATAATTTCTTCCACGATATCCATCATATTTTTCTCTATTCTGAAGTGCATCCCCAGAAGAAAGAAAATTGTCGGCTTTCTAATTTTTGGAGTACTGTCCTAGGGGCTAGGTAGTAAAGAAAATAGTAAGATGGCAAGGCTGCTAAAACCGAGTTAATAAGCACTATTTTACCTACTGAATTTAAATCAAAGAGAGGGCTCAGACAGGGAGACCCCCTATTCCCATTTCTGTTCATAATGGCGGCTGAAGGACTATCAGCAATGGTCCAACAAGCTATCCAACTAAATTATTAACACCCCTATAAATTGGGGAGAGGAAGATAGCATATCACATATTCAGTTTGTAGACGACACAAAATACTTCAGGCAAGCAACTTGGGAAAATGTAAGGGCAATTAAAGCAGTACTACACAATTTTGAGCTACAGCCAGGGATGAAAATCTAATTTCAACAAGAGCCAATTAGTGGGAACCCGTGTTCTAGCAAACATCCTTGAAGAAATGGCTACATATCTACAATATAAGAAAGGTGATCTGCCCTTCACTTATATTGAATGCCTTCCGTACAATTAACTACAGATTTTCTTAAATTAATCCCATTTTAAATCCAAGAGTACATACCATTATGAATTCCTGCCAAACTCATGAAGAAAGCCAAGGAAGAAAGAGAGCAAAGAAACAGAAAAAATGAGATCAAGAAAATAGCCAGTAACAGTAGCCGCTACGTCGCATTCATGAAAAGGTGTGCCATGCTTTTCAAGAAAGCCGGCGAGCTGCTTTGTGGTGCTGAACTAGCGGTCTTCGTGCTCTCACACAAGGAAGGGTGTACACATTTTCAATCCAAGAGTAAACACCACTATAGGTTGATAGTGTGGTTGACAACTTGTTTCCATTGCAAATAGAGTTGAAAGAGTCATCATTGACAATTTTTTTTTAGCTTTGTACTAATAATGGACTAGACCAAAATGGCTATATTAAATTCCAATGCTTCAATTAATGAAATTGTTGGAATCTATACATCAAATAACACAATGCATTTTGGGTCGCAACGGAAACAACATCTTTGCATAATAACAAAGGTAAGTCTACGTACATTTGACCCCTCAGCCCCAACTTGGTTGAGAATATACTGGATAGGTTGTGGTTGCGGTTGTGGTTGAAAACTTTTCCAAAAGTATTATTTGACATAGAATAAGTAATACTTTTTTGTGCTACTGAGCAAGGAAATCGGAATAAATTTAGGATTAAAAGATCGAGTTTATCCTACATCATAAGAAAGTAGAAGTGCCATAACCCAATGCACCAAATGACTCAAAAGCATAAATGGAGGACTATTTGGACTATGCATAATGGGCATAGGCGGAGCTGGGTGGACCAGGGGGCCATGGTCTTCCCAGGAAAAAAAAACAAATTTCATATGTATTTTTTATTTTTATTTTTATTTTTATTTTGCCCCCACCCCCTTTTGATGGACATGGCCCCCCAGGAAAAAAAACAAATTTTATATGTATTTTTATTTTGCTCCCACCCCCTTTTGATAGCTTAAGTACTTAAGCTTAACTCCACCAATTCAATCCATTATACATTTATACTAAAAACTATTGGCCTAGCCCAAGCCCAACCCATTTAAAATACAAAATTATATTTACAACAAAGGAACCAAACCATTAACCAAACCTGTTGACTGTTGTTGCCGACTGTCATGAACTCGTGAAGTGAAGACTGAAGGAGACTGGAGAGGCATAAGTTCTTGAACATAGAGGTATCAGCCATCAGGTATGTTAGGATTTTAAATTCGTATTTCGTAGGCTAAAGAAATCTCTACTTCTCCTAATCTGTCGATCGTTGAATTCTTCAATAAAAGTCGCCGCTCTCAGCTCCGCAAGAATGCTTGTCTGCTTGATCTTTGGTGGTTCTAGTTGTGTTGTGTGGATTGAGTATTTGATTTTGATGGGTTGTGCATGTGAATTCTGTTTAAACATCTGGGATGATGAAGGTTGAAGATAGAAATTGGAAAATGATAGTAGAAAATTTAACTGAGTTTTCAATTGACCAGTTACTGAGCCTCAATAAAACATATTAGTAGATTTGAACAAGGACAAAGAAGTGTAATGTTTTAACTTATCATTTATGATTTCACATTCTCTTCTAAGTCTATCCCTTTTCCAGAAGCTACTTCTAGGAACAATTTAGTGATAATTTTCAATTCTGGTAACATGTTTTGTGAAGTGGAAAACTATGGTCATTGACCTAACTAACTTTTGCAATAATGGTAATAACAATCTACGCATATCTATAAGATGACCATTCTATATACGGTCATAGGTTATAGCTTATATCCTCGGCGTCGATTCTTTTTTCTGCTATTACATTATATGTTTTAGCTTTGGTAAAACTATGTCCACTAAATCCATATCAGGCATGCAAACAAGATTAGAAGATTTATTCAAGAAGAAATTGCTAATTACAAGTTTTGCAGTGTTGTAGATGAATCTAATAGGGGGCAGATGGGTATCATTCTAAGATTTGTTGACAAATTGGGACTTATTCAAGAAAGATTCTTTGATTTATGTCATGTAGTTGATACGAAATCAATTACTTTGCATAAGAAGATATGTGGTGTTCTTTCTACACAAAATCTTAGTTTGAGTGATATAAGAGGGCAGGGGTATGATGGTGATAGTAACATACGGGGAGAGTAGAACGGTTTGCAAGTTTTGTTTTTAAAAGATTGCCCATATGCTTACTACATTCATTGTTTTGCTCATCGCTTACAGTTGATATTAGTTGTTGCTCTTAAAAGTATTCTTGTGGTTTGTGATTTCTTCAATCATTTATCTCTTATTATCAACATAGTTACTTCTTCGACCAAGCGCCATGATGAATTACAGATTGCTCAGGCAATCCAAATTGAAAATTTAACTTCAGCAGATGAACCAGAAACTGAAAAGGGCAAAAATCAGCTTGGAACCCTACAACGTCCTTGTGACACAAGGTGGAATTCACATTATAGATCTCTTCATAGTTTACTTCGTTTGTTTGATCCAATTCTTTCAGTATTGCATAGAGTGATAAATAATAAGAATGCTCAACATAGAGCTACAACTAATGGACTACATGATGTGATGAGGTTATTTCAGTTTGTCTTTGTCTTGCATTTTATGATTGAGTTGTTAGGGAGGACGGATGATCTTTGCATAATGCTACAAGGCAAGTTTATTGATATTATAAATACAATGGATACTATATCAATTACAATGGAAGCCCTTCAAAAGTATAGAGGCAGTTAATGGAAATTTACTTGAAATGATGAAAGTATTTTGTGTGAAACAAGATATTGATATTCCTAACATGAGTGCCCGTTGTCGATCAATAAGTATAGGTCGTGATAGAAAGGATCCTATTATATGGGAGCATCACTATCGATTGATATATTTAATGAGACAATAGATTGCATTTTGCAAGAGATAAAAGATCGGTTTAATGAACATACATTTGAGTTGTTAAGACTTAGTTCAACTTTGGATCCTAGAAATGAGTATAAGTTATTTGATATTGGAGTTATTTGCAAGCTAATTGAAAATTTTTATCCAGCAGATTTCACAGCTCAAGAGCAACTCCATCTCAAGTTTCAGATGGAACATTTTGAAATTGATATCTAAAAGAGTAAAGTTTTAAAGAATCTTTCAACACTTTCAGAATTGTGCAAAATTTTGGCCTACACGGGAAAGAAAATTAATTATTATCTTATTGATAGGTTGATTTGGCTTATATTAACTCTTTCAGTTTCTACCGTAACATTTGAGTGTGCATTTTCTGATATGAAGATTGTGAAAACAAGATTTCATAGCAAAATGAAAGATCAGTTCTTATCTAGTTCATTATTAGTCAATATTGAAAAAGAAATAGTTCAATCATAGGAGCTTTTTGAAGTTATTTTTAAGCAACTCCACAAATACTTTATTATCAATAATTTGTACTTTTAGCGATTCTTGCAAACGCTCCTCGAATCCTTTGCTAAACCAACATGGAGGAGATCATCACACAAACACAAGTTGTTTTTTGGAATTGGTTCAGGACATGAGCCAAGAACTGCTTTTTTTTACTAGAGGTAGGCATTCGGGCTAGGCCAAATGGTCCAAGCCCAGCCCGCCCGCCAAAAATGGGTAATGGGCCCGGTTCGCCCAATTTTTAAATGGGTGGGTCAGGCCATGCTGTTGAAAGCGGGCAGGCCGAGCCCACCTATTTTTTTGTTGTGTCGTGCCTGGCTCAATTTTTTAGCCCGACGGTTTGGCCCCTGTGCCGATTTTTGTATATATAAGAAAAATAAAAAATAAAATCCATATATGATTATTTTTTTCCAAACAAAAATTAAAAAGATTAATAAAATAAAAATATCCGGACAGGCCTGGCCTACTCGAATTTTTGACAATCCGGACCTGCCCCATTTAGGCAAAATAGGTAGGCAGAACTGAATTTTTCAACCCGTCAAGCAAGCCCGCCCATTTGGCTACCTCTACTTTTGGCTACCTTTACTTTTGGCTATATTTTGTAGATTGGATCACCCGACCAATTATATGCCTTCTTGTGTGTAAAACAAAGCCTTTTCTGGCCTAGATCAACTGGTTTATATATTTCACTTTTCCGTCAACATCCAAACCCTATAAAAAAAGAAATTAATTGATATCTTCCTTACAAATTTTGTTAATCAAATAGTAAAACCCTAAAGTTTGCCTCCCAAATCTTGATTTTTCCTAATTGATCCTACATTCAGGTGCAGGTCCCTTTGGGAACCTCCATTTATCCCTACAATAATCATACACCATATGCTTCTGCTGCAATTTCTTCAACTTAGCCCGGCTTTTCGGATCCAACTCCACCTTCATCACCGGCTTCACAACCAGATCCTCCGCCGTGCACGACGAGCATCTCTTCAGCTGCGACCAAATGCAACCTTCCAATGTGAAGTTCCGATATGATGCTATGAATGGAGCCAGTTTCCAGTAAGTCTTCACCTTGTCTCCTTGCACCACCCAGTCGTCGGCGTTCATAAACTCGAATAAACCCTCATCGGTTGGTGTTTCGCAAATGGAACACGTAATCTCTCGACGTCCTTGAATTCTCTTATGGGGATGTTGTCCACGTACCAGCTGTGCAGAATAAAGAAAACCTTTTAATAGTAAAAATCGGAACAATATGTTTTTTTTTATTGTTAAAGTTTTTATGTTTTTTAAATAAAATGCCCAATGGGCCAAGTTGCAAAAAATAAAGTTGAGCTGGACTCATAAAGGGTCCAACCACTGAAAAAACACTGAATTAGGTCCAATTGAGTTCAGATTGAAACTTTAATTTTGTTATCCCAATTTGCCTCGAAAAATGCCTTCTCGAGCAGCGCAACTGGTTGATCATATGTGATAGGTGACTTGACGCCACCTATCACGGTCATTGTCTCAAGACAATGACCAGTTGAGGCCTCCATGCTTACGTGGGGGCTGATCTTGGGCGGTGAAGCCAGCCGCGCATGGCGGCTCAGCGGTGGCCAACTCCAGAGGGGAAGGGACGTGCTACGACGATAATGAGCCACACAGGGGCGGGACAGGTAGTGGGTCTCGCTGGGGGAAGCGGCGGTGGGCCACGCAGGGGCATCAGCGGGAATGGGTCGTGTAGGGGTGGCAGTAGAGGTGAGCCGCGTAGGGACGGCACGGACGGTGGGCCGCGCAAGGACGGCACGGATGGAGAGTTTCCCTGGGGGCAACACGGGCAGAGAATTGCGCTAGAGGCAACGACGCCAGTGAGCCGCACAGGGGCGGCAACGGCGGTGGACCGCACTGGAGAACTGGATATGGCAGTGGACCGCACTAGAGAACTGGATCTGGCAGTGGACCGAGAAGGACATTGGACTACACAGGGACAGTGGACCGCATGGGCAGTGACAGACGTCAGCGTCACTAGAGAGAAGCAGGTCGCCGGGACCTGACGGATCTAGCGGAGGACGGTCTGGAGATGCCCGAAAATGGCTGGATCTTGCCATTTTCGGTCACGAGCGGGGCGGTGATGGCTGAGATCGGCGGGAGACGGAGGAGTACGACGGAGGGATGCAGGAAGGATCCACGCCCCTCCGTCCACTGGGCTTGTTACGCGGTGGTGATAACAGTATGGGTTAGTCTATTAATTGTACCATTACATCTCCTTATGAGTTGGATGATAATTCTCTCTCTAATCCGTGTGTGACAATTACTCTAAAACACATGTTACTAAGGTTGTTAATAATAAAAGTGATGAAGACTTGCATTATGGACTTTGTGTTCCATATAATAGAGTATGTATGAAAATCTTGAGTTGTATCAAACCAGAGAAAGAACTGCTGCTCTCTTTCTCCCTTTCCTTGGCTAAAAACATTTGTATGGAGTGTATAAGGATTGCCACTTGAATTGCCAATAAACTCGAAATCTATCTCGTCATGATGATCTCCTTCTGAGGAGAACTGAGGCATTTTTATATCAAAGGAATAACAAATAACACTTCCAACTTCAATGACTCATATCTAAATCATTCTCTTATAGATTATAATAAAAACTATGATGTTATTTAACATAACTCACATGGATAAGTTTGATTTTCATGTCTATTCTTCCGAAGAGCAGTTCTTTCCTTGATTGGAAGCAGGAGCCGGAATTCTTGTCAAGTCCGAGTGAGAAGCTCACCATTCTCCATTATCCGAGCATTTCTCTTGCCCCAAGTGACAAGAAAGATACGATTGAAAGTCCCGTTTCTGACGATAAATGGTGGCGGACCCGCCACTTCTTCTAACTCCCTGACAAAGAGTATAATGAATGACTTAGTCGTTGTAAGAACGGTTATGGGTTTAAACCTTAACATTTGTTCGATTAGATGAAGAAGAAAAAAAAAGAATATTTACACAATTCACATATAAGATATTCCATCTCGAATAGGCTCATGTTGGAGGTATCCTATTGTCACCCTGACCTGTGACCAACCATCATGTTTGTTACTTGTTACGGATGTACTAGTCCTATATTTTCCATGAGCACATACCTTGTTGTACTGATTTCTTGTTCACGTCTGGCAGCAAATATCTTCTGGGAAATAATGACGTCCAACTACAACATATAAACAACCTGCAAGTGTATACGTACACGTATACGTAATTATGTATGTATATCTTTATACGCGCAAGCGACAACCTTGAAGACGAAGATGGCAGAAAAAAGGATGAAAGCCAAGTAGGGAAGGAACTTGTTGGGACGAGGTTGAGGGGCACTTCTTGGGGGCATAACGATGAATTTATACAAACATAATACGAAGAAATCTGCAGCATTTTACCAATTACTCTCAACGATCATTACCATATTTGTCTTGATTTTAATCATGTTCAAGTTTCATGTTCTAGTTTGGTTTGTGGGTGTTTCTGAAAATTATTTTCCTTATGTTGTGAATGAGAAAGGGATGGTCATCCATATGTCTTGGAAGTAAGTGGTTTGACTTGAAAATAAATTCTGTTGAAGGAAAGTTTGTTACCCGTCACAATTCTATTTTTATTTTAATACTAACATTTTTTGGATACTGTTTTTTTTATCAATAATACATAATCTAAATTCCAAAAACAAAAAAAGCATCGTTTCTCAAATGTTATCACGTATAACGTGGTCTCAATTTCAATGGAATATAAGATTGAGAGATATAAACATCTCTACAATCACTAGATCGACGCTACTTGTTTGACAACGCAGGATAATAATTCTGTCATCTCATTAATTTATTTGTTGATTTATCAAAATAACCCTCTTACATTATTTATACGAAAAGAACATTATTTACTTCCAAGAGAAGTAGCAATCGAGAAATGATATAGCGCAAAAATTCTCCACAAGAAAAATGCAAGAAACAGTGGGGCTCACGTGAATGGATGGTTGAGATGAGTTTAGGTTAATGGGTCCCACATAAATAGATGGTTGTGATACATATTTTGCATTTTTCTTGCATATGAATTCTTGCACTATATCATTTCTTGTAGCAATCATTCCAAGTCTTTGCACCAAACACCTGGCCTCCTCTCTCAGCCACCACTGCAAATGTCTTCAATAAGTGGACTAACTGCGAATTTGAAATTTTTGCAAACATCACAAGAGAAGTAGCAATCATGCCTCCTACAAATTCAGTCTACAAAGACGATAAAATAAAATAAAACCTTAACTCGAGAATTAACTATTGTTGTTGGCATAAACTAGCAAAAGCTTGTGACTAATATTGCAAATTTTTGCCTGAAGGGGTATTCAGCTCCAATATTGAAAGGGCCTCCAAGCACTTGTCACTCACCCTAACTATCCCAAACAAGCTGAGTACCAAAAGCAGCAGCAAGGAAGTAAAAGAAAATCCTCCCAAGATGTTTTGATCTCCCTCAACAACAAATATTACACATTTTGTTCTCAACCAACATAGTAAGATGTCGGCCCATAGATATTGATGTTGTGAAAGTAGGTTGCCTTTGCATCTCCTTATTGTAGCCAATTTATCCTAGACTTCTGGTATAGAATACTTTCATGTTGGCTTGTTAGGTTATGGAGTTCCTCTTCTTGGCAGTGCACTGTGCATTATAAGAAGGAGTTTCCCTCATATCACTGTTTTCTGCCTCTTGTTCCATTGCTTTAGAGAGTCCAGTAAGGTTTTTCTCCTTGTTGTCAAGTCACAAGGATCCTTCTTACTCCATTTTCGAATTTCTGCTCTGAGCAGCTGTGTTTTTTGTTTGATTTTAAATCCTGCATAACCGTAGATCCCCGTATCAGTCCATACCTTCCTGACAAACTCATTGAAATCTGCCATCTTTATCCAGAAGTACAGAACTTTTAAAGGTTTGTGGCCCCAGTTTTGCTCTTGAGAATTTATGGATACCAGGTAGTGGTCAGAGTCATCTTTGTCTAATCCCGTTAGTACCCAGGATTTGCCATTTCCCAACCATTTGTCGTTTACCAAGAATCTATCTAGTCTATTCATTGCTTTAAGAGAATTTAGATATCAGGTAAACTTTCTTTTGATCATCCCAAGATCCTGCAGTCCCATATCATTAACAAATTGTCTGAACAACGGATTTCACTTTCACTTGTATCATTTGATCTTCCCTTTCTTTCCTTTTATGTAAAACCACATTGAAGTCTCCCATGATACACCATTTATCTTCTTCTTTACCCTGCTTTAGACTTATGATCTAATTCCATTGCCTTTGTTTATCCATCAAAGATGTCGGCCCATAGATATTGACGATGTGAGACATCTCTTCTTCCTCATCCCACTTACCAATTACCCCTAGTGCACTTTCAGATTTCATCATGTTGATTCTACTGAATTTATTTTTGCTCCAAATGCACAACAACCCTCCTAATAAGCATTTTAATCCCTTATAGATCCAATCAAAGCTGTCATCATACCAAAGAGATTCGCATACCTTCCTGCTAATAATTATTTTCTTTGTCTCTTGTATACTTAAGAAATCAATGTTGCGCCGGGATACTAACCTTCTGGGTGTTCTTCTCCTCCCCTTGTCTCCTAGTCCTCTACATTATAACTAAGGAGCTTCATTACTCACTGTTTTGATTTCTCTTACCTTCAGTCCTCTTTGGTGTGCTTCTGCTTCAGTGTTGTTCCTTAACGCAATTTCAGTTAGGTCATTGGTTGTATGTTCTTTATTCTGTTGCTAATGTATTCCCAGATCTAGCCCAAATTGCAATATGGCCTCAGCCTGCTTTCTGCAATGTCTTAAGTTTGTTGCTTCTATACTGCTGTCAGTCATGGAGCTAGTGAAGTTTGGACTTCTGTTTTGGGTAACCTGTGGTATGCCCTGTGTTTTTTTGGGGGGGTTGCTAATAGAATATCCCTCCAGTCTTCCGATATCTGATGGTTACTGCTTTTCTAAGCTATTTTTCTTTCTTATTTTGTTCTCTGCTTTACTCAGCCTTCCCATCGGATTTGAAGGAGTGTGAATATTGTTGGATCTAAGGGACAAGATTTCACAAATCTTGCAAATTTCGAACAATACGTAAAATCGAAATCAAGATCCCAAGCAAGTGTTGATTCATGTTCTAGAAGTATAGGTAAGCCTTACATACCATATGTCGCCGGATGTCGTCGAACCCGCCGAAAATCGAACAAATCACGGGACAAAACCGAGATCACAAGTCCCCAAAGAGGAAACCTCTACCATGTGCGCTCCCTGGGAAAACTAAAGGAGTTGCTAGACTCCAAAAACCGGCGAATCGGCGGCGAGATCGGTCGACGTTTTTCTTCCTGTCGGTCCGTCCGAATGAGAAGAAAACGAAGAGCAGAAGTCATTGGACTCCTGGACAGAGAAATCGCATACTTCTTCAACCGACAAGATGATATTTATATCATCTTGTATTTGGGCTTTTGGCCCAATGGAATTAATACTCCATTAATTCTTAATTGGGCTTCACGGCCCAATTGATATAAAAATCATTTGGGCTCGAATTAATTCGAGCCCAATTGCAAAATAATTCTTTGAATTTAATCTCATTAAATCCAATTAAATTGCAATTGAATTGGGTGGTCTCAC
>JAOWBN010000019.1:287522-299573 GCA_028565015.1 Pinguicula moranensis | reverse complement strand
ATAAAGAATATATTCTTTGATAATTAATAATATCAATTCAAATTCGATACCCTATTTTGTACCAACAAAATTAGAAAAAAAAATTGGACCAATAAAAAAAAAAAAAAAAATTGGACCAATCAGAGTTGTCCACGTCACATTCCAAAAATACCAATCAAACAAAATTTAAAAAAAAATAAAAATAAAAATAAATTAAATTTGGACCAATCAGAATTGTCCACGTAATTTTCGGTCTGCTGAGGTGGACCAACGCCGCATCTACTTATTATTTCTTATTTTAAAAGTTGTGAATGTTTGAAAAAATTACTAAAAAACAAAAGAAATTGTTGAAATGGATTATTTTCACAAATTTAAGTTATTTATAGATTATTATTATAAGTAAAAGTATATAAAAAAAAAAAGTTGGCCACTATCTACTTAAAAAAATGAATTAGAGTTTTGAATTAATGTTGTTGAAATAATTTTTAAAAAAAAATAGAACTATAATTATTTGTTGTTAATTTTTAATAGAATTAATTGTGAGTCAAGGCCAAGAGGCCAAGTAAAATACAATCTCTATACAATATTTTATTTGTTAGTTTAGGCCGGTGAGCTAGTTAGATGTCGTGTCGTTACCAGTTTAGATTGATCGTTTTTCTGTTGAAACCTACAAAATTAATTTTTGTCGTTATTTGTACTAAAAAATCAAATACAATTAATAAAATAATATTCTCCAGGTTGAAAAAAATGAAACAAAGTTGATCGATTTCTAATCAGTAAAGCAATTCTAACCGATGATTCTGAGATTGGGATGACCAAAAAAAATATTGATTATTTAATTAATCGAAAATTGATGGATAAATTATTTAAAAAATTAAAATATTTGATTATTCAGTTCGTTTTTATTTATGATTTTTCGTAATTAAAATTATTCAATTTAATTTTTTATTATAACTTATCAATTTCGGTTGTAATTGAAAATTGATAGATTTTTTTTTATATATATTTTTTATGTTTTTAGAACGATACCATTTTCATAAATAAATAAATAAATAAATAAATAAATATGTTCGATTATTCTGTTAACTGAGAACCTAGCCAATAACAAAATAATTCAAAAATTTCGATTATTCGGTTCATTTTGTTATAAATATCATAAGCGAACATTATTCGATTCAATTATGGTTATGATTATAACCTAACCGAATAATTGAATATCCAACCGTGGTACGAGGCCTAAGAGTTTTGAAAATTTGGAAATTGTATCTTATTTGGAAACAATTCATAGTTGAACTTGAATCTAGATCAAGTAAATAGTCCGTATTGAATAACTTATAATATGATTGCCGTGGAACTAATTCTTTGATCTATTAGCGCACACAAAACACATTTTTTATTTTTTATTTATTCTACCAAAATATCGAACCGAAAGTTCTTATTTATTACTAAAACTGACTCTAATACTTTCGGCCGATGGGCCACGCACATATTACTCCAAAATCTACTTGATTTTCCCATATTTAATATAATTTAATTAATTAATATACTAATTTAAATAAATTAAATTAGTTACTTTAATAATCTAAATTAATTTAATTAATTATTATAATAATTTAAATTCATTTAATTAATTATTATAATAATTTAAATTCATTTAATTAATTATTATTATGATTTAATTTAATATATTATTTAATTCTTTGAACAATTTATACCTGATGTATTTGTAATAAATGAGAAGTGCAAGGGCAATTTAAGTTTTAACCACGTCAGATAACTGATGGTTTACGTAAACCTTCCTGAAAAGGTGGACAAAAATATTGGAGTTGTCCACCTTCAAACCCTGCCCAGTACGTTATTCGATGGGCAACGGAACGAGACAGTTTAATTACCAAACAATTGATTAGGAAATATAACTATTGATAACAAACAGCTTACTATTTGCACGCACCCATACACTTCATTGTCTCGTCTCTGCAAATTGCTCAATATCATGAACTATAATCTTCTGTGTCCTTTGTGTTCATCAATAATCCCCCTTGTCCATCCCCCGATGTGTCTGAATGCAATTCACATATGGATCTGTCCTAATTTCCATATCTCATTATTGCTACGAAACACGGAAACATTAATTAATGACAGAAGTTTCGAATTGGACAACATTACATGCTATGCAGTAGGTACTTGGAAGAACAAGAAGAAAAAAATCTATAGATGTTGCACGTCGCTATGTGAACATTATTCGGTAGATGTGGCACGTCGATTCGATGTGTGTAACAATCTTTGAATATGAAGACTTTGGACGCAACTCTTTTACACAGGGTTACGGTGGCCCTAACAATCTCCTACATCTGGACATATTGGAGAAGAGACCTCCAAACAATTACAACTTACATTTGTCGGAAAATGGAGAATCATGGAATAAGATTGAAAAAATATCTAGAGACGTTGTAATGAATGATTTTCACGTGTTAATGACTGATTAGCTTACATAATTGCGAATGACGCAGGACTTAGCTCACAATACAACCTGATTATAACCACCGGGATTGGTCTGAATTGACTGGAATCTCAGGGTATGCTTAAAGATTCAGTATTCGAACCCTGCTGGCAACCAATCTCGTAGCCACATCCTCAGAATGGGTAGGTGCCAGGGATTTGTTGAAGAGGGTAGTCGGGCAGGTAGCTGGAGCTGAGGGTCTATAAAAATATCACGTTATGTATCAAATATAAGCAAGAAACAAACCAATAGATCATTTTATCTATTTCATGATTTCAATCTGATTTCATTGAGTTTTTAACATGGTATCAGAAATATGAAATCCAACGTTCACTACTGTCCACCGCCACTATCTAAATGGAAGGCCAAGCCACTTTATGTGTTGATTAATGAATTTAATGACTCCCGAAATCTCGTCCTCGGTGTAGAATCTCAAGGTTGTTAAAAATATGTGAATAAGATTAAAAGAAGATTATTATAGCACATGGAATTAATTGAGAAAGTTTCATATTCGATTACAAATAGATTCCGAGACACAGAGAGACAGACCTACACAGGAATATACTATTTGTCTACGACGACTATGTGCATCTCTGAAACACTTTCTGCCCCTAGCGGGTTTTTCTACGGACTATCCCAGTCGAAAAGTTCGGAAAGAAGAGAAGACAATGAAATTCTTATGAGCGCCGGACATATACCCGGAGATTACTCGGGTGATAAGTCCAATCCCGGATACCTCCGCTAACCAAAACAAATACAACCTGATTATCGTTAAATTTCCATCGTGATTAGAGTCCGAAAATGAACATGATTCGAAATTCTAATTGTGGGACTCCTATGGGGCAATACACTGCGTTACACGGTCCCACCTGTTCTATACAGGCCTATACAAATGAGGGTGCACCGTACGATGCACCAGCTTCTTTAGTTATTGCCCATTGGTGCAATGCATTATGCAAGCATTAAATGAGATTGGTATTCCTGTAAATACTGTAAAAAGCAAGGGGTATTTATTATTTATGAATGACGTCTTCTGCCCTTTTTCACAACCTCGGCCAAGCCGTCACGTCTGATTGAAATCGGGGATATATTCCCTGTTGGGCAAATGCCCGAAAAGGGTATATTCGTCATTTATACGACGGTTTCGTGGAATTTGTATGTATATGTATCTCTCTCTCTCTCCTCTGTACTGTATGTATAGGTCCTTAACGTCTCTCTCTAGGTTAGCAGTTAGCTGTAACAGTGCAAATGCAACGCCGGCTGATTTTACTTTTACCGCAACTTCTTTCCTTATCTCTCTCACACACGACACGCACTCCATTCAATTTTGGGTCTTTGATTTTGGGCTCGTCGATTTGTATATTATTCAGTTTCCTTGTTTATTCATTGAAGCTCAAGCTCCTTTTTTTCTTCTCTCTGTCTGCACACATTTCTTATACTGGTTCTGTTTTGGTTGAGATTCCCACATCTTCTCTTCTCCTACCTTCTATTCTACCAGCTCATACCAAGTTTTCTTCTTCTTTAGTTGGAAGAAAATTGCGCCGGAGGAATGCTGATGAAGATGTAATTCTCGGCTTATTATGGGTTTTGCTGCTGTAGTTTGAGTTATCAGTAGCTATTTTGCTTGCCCAAATACTGAAACACATCCAGCATATTTTCCCTTCAAGGAAACGAAAGGAAAAAAAATGCCGAACCCACTGTTATTTGCAAAGCCAGCCGAAAGCGAAAAGAGGAATGTAAATGAGGAATATTTAGATAGAGCCGAGGGAAAATTAATTGACAGCGCTGCTACCACAACCACCACTCCGAGATCAGTAATTATTATTCCGAGAAGCAAATCCCAGGCGACATGCCGCAGAGTGATGCCCACGGAGAGTGATTCTGGCAATATTATCGAGAAGCATCTACCCAACGGGGATCTGTACATCGGAACCTTTACCAACAAAACACCACACGGATCTGGGAAATACTTGTGGAAGGACGGGTGCATGTACGAAGGGGACTGGAAGAAGGGGAAAGCCAGTGGCAAAGGAAAATTCTCTTGGCCGTCGGGGGCCACTTTTGAGGGGGAGTTCAAGTCTGGACGGATGGAGGGCATGGGGACCTTTTTTGGTCCCGACGGGGACATGTATAAGGGGTCCTGGGCCGGGGATCGGAAGCACGGGTATGGGGTTAAGCATTATAGTAATGAAGATTATTACGAAGGGCAGTGGAAGAAGAATTTGCAAGATGGGCAGGGGAGGTATCTGTGGGAAAATGGGAATGAGTACATTGGGGAGTGGAAGAATGGGATGATTCATGGGAGGGGTGTTCTGGTTTGGAGTAACGGGAATAGGTATGATGGGGATTGGGAGAATGGGGTTCCAAAAGGCCACGGGGTATTCACATGGCCCGATGGGAGTTGCTATATTGGATCCTGGTCGAATGATTCAGGGAAAAACAGTAGTACTGTACAAATGTTGACCGGTGCTTTTTACCCAGCCAAGCTTGGGAATGGCGGAATTGGGAATGAAGAAGGTCCGACGGGGGGATGTTTTGGTCAAAGGCTATCTGCACCGCTGATGATGGTAAGTGACAAGAAGAGCTCCTCCGTTGTTGACGAAGGATCGATGGAGAGGGCTTTTCCAAGAATATGCATCTGGGAATCTGAGGGGGAAGCTGGAGATATCACTTGCGATATTCTTGATAATGTGGAAGCTTCGTTGCTATTTAGAGACGGCTTTGCGTTTGATCGAGATTCTATTAAACAGTTCAGGAGGAATCCTTATTTTTGCAGTGGCGCAGAAGTAAAGAAGCCGGGGCAAACAATATCCAAAGGGCACAAGAATTATGATCTGATGCTCAATGTCCAGTTGGGTATAAGGTAAAATTCAAACTCTTGTTTGATGGAGTGGATTTTTTTATATCCCCAATGATACAATTTTGCTAACCTATTCCCATCAATTAATCCAGGTACTCTGTCGGGAAGCACGCTTCAATCAACCGTGATCTGAAGCCGAGTGATTTTGATCCTAGGGAGAAGTTCTGGACCAGGTTTCCCTCTGTAGGATCGAAACTTACTCCGCCCCATCAGTCTATTGACTTCCGGTGGAAGGATTACTGTCCTGTGGTATTCAGGTGATTAGTCTTCTTGGTGTCTAAGTTTCATCAAGATTTTTAGATTAGTTAATTTGGGCTGGCCGGTTGAAACCATCCTCAGAATTTAGTATTTCTTTATTTGGTTATTAGGCATTTAAGGGAGTTATTTCAAGTGAATCCGGCCGATTACATGCTAGCCATATGTGGAAATGCTGCTCTTAGAGAACTCTCATCTCCTGGGAAGAGTGGGAGTTTCTTCTACTTGACACAGGATGATCGATTTATGATCAAAACCGTGAAGAAATCAGAAGCCAAGGTTGGTTTATCTACCTTATTGGCTCGTGAAAGTTACCAAAAGTAAATATGTTATCTCAAGATTGAAGTTCGATTTTGTTTCTTTAGGTTCTTATTAAGATGCTTCCGAGTTATTACCAGCACGTTCATCGTTACGAAAATTCTCTTGTTACAAAGTTCTACGGGGTCCATTGTGTGAAGCCAGTGGGTGGTGTGAAGGTATGTTATCACAACAGTTCCTATTTGCTAGTTACAATATGAGTTTCTTTCATTCAACTGATTTTGAGTACGTTCTCTTGCAATTCAGACTCGGTTCATTGTAATGGGAAATTTGTTCTGCTCGGAGTATCGGATACATAAAAGGTTTGACCTGAAAGGATCATCCCACGGGCGCACAACTGATAAGCCCAATGCGGAGATTGATGAAACCACAACTCTAAAGGACCTTGACCTGAACTATGTATTTAGGCTGGAAACAAATTGGTATCAAGAATTGATCAAGTTAGTATTTCATGTCCATTATGTCCCTGTTCATTTTTCTACTCTAGTACGTTGGCATATTTCTGATTTTCAATATATTTGTTCAGGCAAATTGATCGTGACTGTGAGTTCCTGGAGACAGAAGGAATAATGGATTACAGTCTCTTAGTTGGTCTTCATTTCCGTGAAGTTAGTACTGGGGAAAAAATTGGATTGTCACCTTTTCTGATGCGTGCAGGTAAATTTATCAGACAGTATTCAAACCACATGCTTTCCTCATAGACATGTTATATTATTATCAACTTTACTGAAATTGAATCCTTTGGTCCTCAGGAGAGAATGATTCATATCAACATGAAAAATTCTTGCGTGGCTGCCGATTCCTAGAAGCAGAACTACAAGACAGAGATCGTGTTCTATCTGGCAGGTACTTATTCAGGCACCATTACTTGCCCATGAAACATGTGAAGTGGTTTCCTAACATGGGATCTGTCGCTATCATCTTCAGCTAATAAGATAACATAAACCTGCATTATGAGAGTTTGATTTGTGTAGGTTTGAGGGTCAAGTCATTCTCCTTCCATTGAATCTGAACGTGGTAGTTGAAAATAATTTAAGATTATCTCTGTTTGTGGGCACTCCAACTATTCTTTGCCTGACACTAGAGGATCCCTGACCAAGTTCTATGCATTGGTTGTATTCTTCTGACTGCGAAAGGTTCACTCTTTTTACAGGAAGCCTTTGATAAGGCTCGGTGCCAACATGCCTGCACGAGCTGAACGAGTTTCCCGAAGGAGCGATTACGATCATCACTCTCATAGCAATTTGTCACACAACGCTGAAATCTATGAAGCAGTCCTCTACTTTGGAATCATTGACATTCTCCAAGACTATGATATCAGTAAGAAGCTCGAGCATGCATACAAATCATTGCAAGTCGACCCCTCCTCTATCTCTGCTGTGGATCCTAAGCAATATTCCCGAAGATTCCGTGACTTTCTTGGTAGAATATTCGTAGAGGATCGGTGACAGTTTGTTTTCTCCATAGATTCTTCCCTACTGAATTATAGTTTATGGTGGTTTAGCACATGGCCTGAATTTTTGTTGGATCAGCCATTGCTGCCAGTTGAGTTTGCATTGTGTACAAACATCGAGATAGTGAGAGAGGAGATAGGTACATAGGTAAAAGAGGCCGAGATTGAAACTGCCTTTTGAATATATGGGTCTTTTAATAATGCAAGTGTACAGCGGTAACAGGGTTCATGTTCGGCTTAGTTTACAGGTAAAAAACAGTTTGTTGGCTGATGAAATTATTGATTTCTTTTTAATTTCCCTTTGAATAATTGAGAAGGACGTTTGCTTTTCTTTTGAATGCCTTGGCCCTTGAAAGAGATAGAGACAGAGTGTTGTTGGTTTGCACTGCACATCAAAAGGAGAGAAAGCAAATGGGGAAAAAGAAGGAGAAGGGGATGCTGTGGGCCTTGGTTGGCCAAATGGGTAAGTCCGGGTATTGATAATATTTGGATTTTTTGTCCCATTTTTAACCCTAATTTTTGAATTTTTGTAAAATTTGGGGAATTTGGGTATTAAATTACTAAAATCCGAATCTATCATTATTCTCGCATTACTCATGGCTGTCGAAATTCCTATTACAATATCCAATTTTTTTTCGATTATTCAACTTATTTGATAATCGAAATTTTTGGAATGTCCGTTTGATCACCCTGGTTTCGGTTACTTTCTTCTTCCCCCAATCCCCAGGCTTTGCCTTTGATTTGGTTATATTTTTAATGAAATATATTAATTAATATTGGAGTAATTTTGGTTTGGCCTCCTAAATTGCCACGTGTCAAGTGTCACGCTGGATCACTCCGACGCAATTGAATTTCCAACTCGCGGGTCAAAGTTTGATCCCCAGTCTCCTGTGGGTCCCTCTTTCCTCTTTTTTGACCTTTAGCGTTTTTTCTTGGATCTCTTTCTCTTCCCATCTTTTGTCTTTTGTATTTCCCTTTTTGGACCCCCATGGCAACGGGGCAAAAACGTAATTCTTTGGGTTTCTTTTTCGACATTTCAAGTTGTGTTGTTCTTGCCAATCCACTGAGAAATTCATAAATATAGTATCCGGGGCACGGCAAGAGGAAGAGGGTTGGGTTACCCAGTTGACAGTGTTCAACACTTTGATAAAAATAATTGCTTAACATCTATTGTTTTGCATTGTCATCTCATCCCAATCAAAATGTTATGGTGTAGTATTTAAGTTCAGTTTATGACTCCAACACAACACCAATAACTTTGAATATTGATACTTTCTGCATATGTTGTTTGCTTGTCAAACAAAGCCTAATCTAATCTAACCTTCTTGGCATTGACATGGCTTTGCACTACGATGGCAAAGACTTGAATCTTTTTGGTATTATATGCCCATACTATACATAAGCATTATTGGCTTTTGATGCTCATTGATAGATGCATAAACTTCAAACAGTTGACATGGATAAGCCTTTTGGTTTAGCGTAGTAGATAGTATGCCCCCCACGATTAATCAACCTCATCGTCTATATAATGAAAACATTTGTAAAGTCAATAAAGGTGATGGCTTCATTACTTTCTAATTCTTAGTATGCCTAGTGTTCAATCTCGATAATTCAACTTTATAGACTACGAATACGTGTTCACGTAGAACCAACCATATGAATACGAAAAATGATATAGATCACGAAAAGTGACAAAATAATTGTTTTGCTCATGTGTTAAATAGGGATGTTGTATTTAACATAAAGCCAAAACGATCATTTCACTCCTTTTCTTGAGTTTCGTGCGCTAAAATTTCGTGCGCTATATCATTTGTGTATGAAAACGTTCAAGCAATGGCCAATGAGTCGACCCAAACAAACTGAGATTCCTTCTCACTTCTTTGATTTGATGCCCCAAAAGTATGTACTGTGTAGTTATATATATTTATATATTCGAGGGGAAAACGAAGCAGCCAAACTGGTGCAAAAGATCTTTGATTAATTGATTGGATTGGATTTTTTCAGTCCAGGCAAATATTCAGCCATTGGATGACACCATTTTTCTGCCCTTCTTTTCCTTACTTTTTGGCTTTAATTCCAGCCGTCGATCGCAGTGCTGACATATTAAATGATGATGGAGATGGAAAAAGGAAGGAGGGAGATTGATTAGCTCATTTCTCCATTAGCATCGGGGGGTGTAATGTCACTGTGCTACTGCTACTTTTCAATTTTCAAAAGATTCATTACGATTACGAACTATACCAGGCTACTGTAACATCGAAAAAAGAGGACTGAAATGAGTTGTTCTCAAACTCTCATACACACACGAGGGGTATATAGATTCGTGTTTCTCAATGTGTTTTCAAATTTTGTTTGGAAATACATGACAAGTGGATCGAAAAATACATAGAGCACGAATCATAGACAGCACTAATGCTCGAAAATCAAGAAAATAATAATATTCCTGTATTAAATACTGACACAAAATCGAACATATGAGTATTTTAGTCATTTCCTTTATTTTCGTGCGTTCGTACTTGATTCATGCGTTATATCATTTCTAAAGTGGCATGATATCAGTTGCATTTAGGTATTAGTCTGACTTACTGCTGTTAATATAGACCATTTTTATGTGCAAAAGCAAACCATCACCTTAAGTGATGGTTTTATTTTATGTTTTGTATTCAAGTTGGAATGGAACAGAATGTTCGGCAAAGGGAAAAGTTGTTTCCACTCCATTTCTTTTTGGTGATTAAACAAGATGTTTTTTATGGGTAAATTTCCACTGAACTTTTGAAATTTTGGTATAAGGTGTCGTGTCTGTCTATACTCGTTGAACATACCGTGCATTAATTATGAATTGTGCCATCATTTTTATCTAGAATTGTTTTCGAATCAAATGTTATTGTATTGAGCAGCTAAAACCTATCTCATTAATACTTAGAGGATACCAATATATCAAAAATCAAATCATCTAGAACAATATATGAGCTAGATGATAGACTCATAGACCTACCTAATTCATTCTAGACTTCCAACGACCCGGCCTAGATATACATACCATTGGGTTATTTGTTTTAAAAATACATAAGTCCAGGCATATTTGAATCCAATAAAATAATAATAATAATAATAATCATCGTAAAAAACCAAAATCTTTGTCGAAGGGGTCATTAAAATTTAAACCATTTTTTTTAAAAATACATCAAAGCTACGATCCATCCACCCTTATTTATAAACATTTTCAAAGAAAATGAATTACTATATATTTTTATAAAAATAAAGACAACAAGCAACTTCATTAATGATCGTGCCTTTTGGGGACGTTTCCATAATGCACTGTTACTCACATTTAAAACAATTATATTAGCAATCGCATAAGTCTATTGTGACCAATTTCAATAAAGTTGTAAAAAGTGATCATAATTGTGTTTTGTAGTTCCCCAATGAAATTAAGTTTTAACATTCCATTTGTTTCCTCATTCGGTAGGCTTGCACTTGAATCATTTTCTTGATTTTTTTCATTGCGTTGTCCAACTGTAGATGCACCACTAAACTCTTGTTTTGTATGGTCCCATTAACAAGATGGCACGAAAACTTATCCCCACCAAACCAGATGATGTAGGTGTGTATTGCGCAATGTAATATGTAGACGTGTAACTTTCCCAATTCATGTAGAGGCTCAAGTCAAGTTCAACATGAGGTTTGTGTATAGGGGGACAAATGTCCAACCATTCATTTTCATTAGCTGCTCCTTTATAACACAACAAATAATTCAATACAACTTTATGAGCCATTATTCTACAACCACCCCCTACCCTAGAGGGTAGACAGGACAGGAAAGCACGATAAGGACGGTGGAAAAAAGTGTATGCAATTTAATGGCTTGACATATTCTTCTTTCATGGCAAGCTAAGAGCCTTTGGATCTTAAAATGGTCACCAAACATACACGTTATAATATGATTTTTCTTCGAGAAACTTCGGTTATTAGCAATTTAAACTGCGAATATTTTTATTGGAATTTGGAGTGGATGGTCTCTAAATGCAACAAGAACGTAGTTGTAAGCTACTTGGGCTTACAAAATATTCTGCACACGTTCGACAATCCACTGCACAGCCCAATAGGATACCCAACCTTTTGCCAGCAATAGCCCAGTAAAACATATGAGTAATAGAACGGGCTATTTGTTGGTTAAAGAAGTTCTGGTCTACAAGAAAAAAAATGGTCTGTTCTGAGAATTGCTGACTAGTGTGAACATAAATGAAAGCACAAAAGGATGTGATTAGTGACTAGTGTGACTCTGAGGATAAAAAAACTGGCCTGGTATATCAATCCATACCCACCCCACCTTCACTCGTTCTCTTATACCTTGTGTCATGTGTGCCCTTACCTTACTTTGCTATACCACATAAACAAACAACTGCAGTTCATGCAATTCATATTGTGTTCTTCATTCCAACACACAGAGTCGAGCCGTGTACTAAGAGTAGTAGTTACATTTTACTACAAAAATAGAGAAGGAAGATCCATGAACAGAAGACAGACCTGGTTGTCTCACTTCTTCTTTTTACCAGGTATGGCTACCCTCTTTCCCTTGAGAGTCCTGCAATTATTCTTGGTCCGCTGTCCTCGACAAGGCAAGCCCTGAATATGCCGCATACCTCTGTAGCACTGTATCTCCTTCAGCCTTCTAATGGCAAGTGC
>JAOWBN010000019.1:277080-287422 GCA_028565015.1 Pinguicula moranensis | reverse complement strand
CTGCTAAGTTCTAGCCCATTTGATTAAAGAAAGCGCTGGGGAAATTTCTGGAATTCCCCAAAAACAATCGGCGTCAAGCTCTACGAGCCTCGCACTCGCACCAAGGTATGTTTTTGCAGTCCTCATCATTCAGATATCCAGAATTTCTTTTATGCAATTTGTTGTTTGTATGGATTGTTTCAGATATTGTTCATCGGAAATAATTTAACCTAAATTTCATATAAGTTATAAATTAATCCAGCACCTTCGTTGAGGTATGCCAATCTCTGTGATACGATGCTCTACTGGTTTCGCCATCTGTCATATTAATTTGTGCTTAATTATTGATTATTTTGGTCAGATCGTAAACTTGTTGTCTTTTATTCTTAGCTAACTTCGGATATATTTGGTTTCTACTGGAGAAGTTGTACAGAAAGGTGATGATTTAGTTGTTTGGATATGTTAAATTGCAAAACTATGTGGGTCTGTTATGTGATTTTTCTAGCTGGACTCAACATGGCATACCCAAATCTGGGTTGCTGAAACTCTAGCAGTGTTGGAGATGCTCTTTTGTTGTCTCGAATTCTTGATTTACTGCGTGCTCCTGGTCTAGCTAACAAAACAAAATTAACTTTCTTTTTTTTACAATTATTTTTGTTATACGTTGTGAAGTGGACTTGCTTATGTATCTAATTGCCTTGATTTGAACCTACTGACTTACTAGAAAAAACTTTTTGTTTGGAATATAGAACATTTCATATGGGTTGGCTAAAATGAAAACTAGTTTTGATTGATGTGATTCATTCATGGTTTTTTGGGAGCTATGAAAGTCAATGTTTCCTGCATCTGATAAGTTTAAAGAAGTTGTAGCTTATGGAGTTCTCAAAGCCACCCAATCATCAGAGTCTAATTTATGGATGTTTTTCTTATGTTTAGTTTTGATATGCTTGGTAATGTTCTCGTGCTGGACTTGTTTATCTGATGCTGTCTTGCTTTTTTTCGGTTGTGACTTTGGCTAAGCAAAGATGGGTAGAAAAGCTGGCGGTCTTTATATCAATCCAAAGAAATTTGCAAATCTTCAAAAACCTTGTATGAAAGAGATGATGTCATTTCTTAGTTGCTTTGCTCTATGTCAAGGCAATGATGAAAGATGTAGTCGGCAGAAGTCTTTATTGAGCGCCTGCATGGAAGCTCAGGTAATTTAGGACTTGAGTCTGCATAATTTGAGTATGCACTGGTGTTTCACATGTCTATAAAATTGCGATGCCTCAAATGTCATGAAAGTTTCATGATATTGTACTATTGTAAACTATCGTCTACTTTATTTGCTGTTAGCATACCGATTCTCTCTCATGTCTCTGCAGACTAGCAATAAAAGAAAGCCTTTGGGAAGCATCAATTATCACCTTCAGAGGCTTAACAGGGGAAGGAAGTAGGGTTCATGACATCGGATGCGCCAGAAGAATTCCATTTCCAATTGAACTGAAACAACACATTGATATAGTCTTGTGTAGTCTGTTTGACGCATGTAATTTACTGTTAAGTCTGGAATTGCTACTTAATTTGTCCAATTTAAGTCAAACAACGATCTTAAAGATTTCTTGTGTTTTCTTAGTCCATAAAGGGTAGACTAATCCTACTTGAAACTTGATAGTTCTTGAGGGCAGATAATTATTTCCAGGGAAACGCATGAGCATTTGTATTCAATTACGCATGACAGCAGAGATTCTACCTGTTATGGTGAGCCGTATTTTGACCGGTTTTCTATCAGAATCATCATACTTACATTTGATCGGACAGGACTTGAAGACTGTCATAGAGAAACATTCATTATGATGTGTTAAGCTAATAAAGAGCCCCCATCAGAGTGCATTTTACTGGTAATTTTCGTTATGCTGCTTTAGAAAATAGATAACAGATTTTACTATACTGTCGTTATTGGGGAGGAACGGAATTTTCTGAGTGTTGACTGAATGAGTTCTAGTTCCAAGCTTTTCAGTTCCTCCTCCTTAAACCTTCTCTTCCAAAGATTCACCTCGTCTCTGCCCGACTCCAGCGACAACGCCCTCTTGATCACTGGAAACGGTGGATCCATGCTACCAACATCCACCTGCTTCACCACCGGCAACGGCAGGTTCGTTTCCCTTACATCCACCTCCTTCGCACAATCTTGATCACGATCATGATCACTCACAGTGTTCATCATCAATCTTCTCTTCTCTGTTCTACACTTTCTACCTGCACTTCTTGAGACTATTGCTGTGAACATGGGGTTTGGATTCATGACGGTAGCGGTTGGCAGGAGGGGTTTGCCAGATAAGTTCTTTGCCAACTTTGTGTGTTTGTGTTGGTTGTTGCTGATTGGAAAGCCGGTGATGCGGTTGTTCCTTTTGACTTGACCGGTGCAGGTGACTCTCGGAGACAAGGGTTCAGTGCCGGAGATTGATGAACTCCTGTGATTGCTTACCTTCACGTCTGTGATGGACAAACGGCAAAGCTTCGGCAAGAAAACTTTTTTTTGAGGTAATTGGCTCCCATGATGACCATCATATCCATTGCCCATCTCTCTACTTTTCTCTACTTTTGTGTGAAGGGATGATCAAGGTTTGAGCTTTTTGGGAGTTTTAAGGGAGAGAAATGGAGAGAGAAAAACAAATAAAGGACCACTAGATCGAGGGCAAATTATATAGGCATGCACATACTAGTACTTTAGGTCCATTCTGCATTCAATATAAAGTGGTCGACTATTATTCACGCGATGATACACGTAATATTATTCCAGGCCCCATTCTATTCCATTGCATGCTAAATTCTATATATAGGTTTTCACTTTATATATCCCGAGTGTTCACTACTTGGTTGGATATAGTCCTACAAATGTTGTCGCACAAACCAAGCAAAGATCGATAGATGTTATGATAAGCTGAAAGGGGTTTGACCTTTCCTTGAATCCCCCAGTTAAATGAATTGTAGCTTGTTGTTGGTTTATAATAAATCCGAAACTAGACCAACCAGCCACTAGGTATGTCTACTGATCTAGACTGCACGTATGAAATTTTGGTGTAGGAAACATCTCATTAGTCATTACCAATTAAGTCCGTCCATTTTGCTGTGTAGTTTTTAACCAACACAATGGTGATTGGTGGTGTTTCGTATTAGTATTCTGCATTCTCCCTTTCACTTTATCGAAATCTGTGGATGATGTTTCCTTTCTGTTCTGTTTTTTGTTAGGAGCCGGAATACTAACTACTTAGCCTTGGACTTCCAAAGTCATCATCAATACATACTATTTTAGGGTCGGCCACTTACAACGTATCTATTGATGGCCAAACCCAAGCGGATCTTGTTAGCTCAGCCTATACAGGTAGGTAGGTATTCCTTCCGTAGCTGCGAAATATGGACCCTCACCCAATTATGAGGAGTGGAGGCAAAATAGAGTTACACGTCTAATCGCAGTCATCCACCAAATTCTATCAAATAAGTTTGGCACCTAGCAACAAAACAATAATACTTACACCCACTGGCCACTCCTGATATATTCTTTGGGGTACTTCTATTTATGCTCCCCTACAAAATTATGGATGCAATATCAAGGAACTTGGCGGCCCCTTTCCTTGATTCCCTTCTTGGGCTGATTCTCATCGTGTCTGCTAACTCCATGCCCACCCGCCTCCTTTTAACTTCAAAGGATTGTTGGCTTCAATTTAAGAAAGACTCGAGAAGATAATCTTATGAAAGTTGCTTCAATTGGTAAGCTCACCATATATATATATATATATGCGTGTCGACTTTTTGTAGAATTGGCCCCCCTCCCCGTCCTGCTGGTGAGCCTAATGAAAACTTGTCTTTCTGCTTGGACCACGATGAGAAAAGACAGGTATCGGAACGGAAGAAAGGAAAAAGAAAAAGGATTGCATTCGATTCGAGCCGAGGCAGACCGCAGATGGATAAAGTGGTTATTTAAATAAGCCCAATTACCAATGCCCATTAACAAGCCCAATTAAAAAAAATTGGAAGGTGAAAGTGAATTGAATTGATGTCCGTCCGGCTATTATATATCTATCTAGAAATTGTAATGTCGTTTGGAGATTTCCGATTTCAGGTTTTTGATTGAATACCTAGGCTAGGTAACTGAAGTCGATGAATGCTTCTCCTCTTTCTTCTTCTTACGAACTTGATTTGATTTTGCACACGATTCGTATTCTCCAGCCCCGGTGCAAACTGCAAGTGTGGAGCCGGAGACCTGAACCGGCATCAGGGGATCACGCTCGTGGTGATTGATGGTCCACCCCCAGCCACGGTACGAAATTAGTTTGAGATAAGTATGTATACAATATGTCCTTTGACGTGAAACCAGATGACTAACAAGTTGCGTTTCGCTAGTTCCTGCACAAATATGTGGTAGAAGATGAAGAATAGCAAGCCAGGAGGAGACTGTTGGGCGATTGCGGAAACAGAAGGGTTACCATGCTATAATCCTGCATAATTTTGGGGCAAAGCTTTTGGAACATGGATTCTCAGTCCAATGTTTGGAGCGTGATTTCTGTATGTTATTTTCATGCTTTTGTTTTTGAAAATTTCCCTCTTTGTCGTTGTCGCCTCGGTACGTTGGATTTTACGTCGGGTTAGGTCGGGCCGGGTCGGGTCCTCTATGAATTATGATCTATCATATATTGTTTTCTATTGATCCAATCTATTCTACTATTATGAAGTCATGAAACGCTGGGTGTGAGGGAAATGCCGAAAATGATACCAAACCCTGAAAACCGCCTCTACTTTCGCGGCTTCCCAAAAACCCTTGACAGAGCAAACTCTCTTCTGCCTCTCCAACCTCTTCAATTTCTTCGTCTGGAGCTGGACTATAATTACTCTCAGTGATTCTTCGTCTTTGAAGTTCGGCATTTGTAACTTTTGGAGGTGGAGATGCGCCGGAATTATGCAGAAGCTGATGCCACGAAACCCCTACGCCTCCGGCCCCCAAATACTGTCGCTTAACGCCACGTTAGCTCTGCCTCTATACACAGCTTCGTTTATTTCTATGGGCTTTTGCGGCGGCCTCCCAGAACTTCGACAAATGACGTGTACTTACACCACTACTACTCGCCACCCTCACCCGATAAATCAGCCCAGGAATCGCTTTTCAACTGCTGTTAGCACCCTCGGCGTTGCTAAATTGCCTGCCTCCGGTTTTCGTTCATGCGCTTGTTCCGCGGAGAATAACGGAAGGTTCGCAGCGCTTAGGTCTTCGGTTGTTTCCATGGAAAGAAGAAATGGCGGTTTGGTTGCGGCCCACCGTTTGTGGTTTGCTACACAAGCTGGCAATAACGGCACCGGTGATTATCTGGTTGCGGTTGAGGGGAATGAGGAAAATGAAACGGATAATGTGAAAACAAGGTCAGCAAGGAGGCAGAGGAGTGGCACCGGAGGCTGTGGTGCTGTAGTGAGAAGTCCGGATCTGTTGACAATCCCTGGCGTTGGGCCGAAGAATTTGAAGAAGCTGGTGGAGAAAGGGTTTGAGGGTGTTTCCCAGTTGAAACAACTTTACAAAGACAAGGTATTGAAACTTTTAATGCACACTTTTCAGTAGTCAGAAAATAGTAAGCGATTTTCTTATTGTTGAATCCTTACCTTTATATTAATTGAATGGTTGTTGGTGTAAGCTTGAATTGCTACCAAAAATAGGAAGTAGAAGTTGAGGGTACTGGACTTCGGCAGTCAATATGCAGCACTAGGCCGAGGTATAACTGCAGGACACTGTGACTGAGTTTGGGCTTCTCCGTTGGAAATACAATAATTGTTTACTTTTTGTTTTGAATCTCTTCTTATGTTTTCAATGTAGCTTGTATCCAGCTTCAGTTTCGATAATTTCTTCACATATTTCAGAAAATAACTTACAAATTGGGCTATGGATACTTTCTTCTTGCAGTTTTTTGGTAAATCAAATGAAAATATGGTGGAGTACTTGCAGAGTTCAGTTGGGATAATACATAAAAACCATGCTGAAAGTATTACTATGTTTATCAAGGAAAGTGTGGATGAGGATCTTAAGTTGAATGATGGGAAGCCTTTTCAAAAGAAGCGGATCACTCTATGTGTTGAAGGAAATATCAGTGTTGGCAAGACTACATTCCTGCGAAGAATCGCAAATGAGACACTTGAACTTAGAGATCTTGTGGAGATTGTTCCCGAACCAATTGACAAATGGCAGGATATTGGACCTGATCACTTCAACATATTGAATGCATTTTATGCTGAGCCAGAGAGATATGCATACACCTTCCAAAACTACGTTTTTGTTACAAGGGTTATGCAGGATAAAGAGTCATCAGGTGGTATTAAACCGCTCAGGCTTATGGAAAGGAGTGTCTTCAGTGATAGAATGGTAACTCTTCTAGCTCATGAGCTTTCTTAGTGATAGGGGTTTAGGGTTCCTTGTTAATTTACCAGCAGCATTGGACACTATTTTTTTCCCATCTAACAACACGGAGTATCTATGGTCTGATTGTAAAATGACAGTAACTTTAACATCTTCTGGAGTTTTAAGTACGCACTTAGAACTACTAATATATCTAATGCACTTCTGAAAGTTCCTAAGGTCAGTCTAATGCGTCATCATTTATATAGTATACTATTTTCTAGTTGTATTGAGTAGTCCTTTTTCAGTTTGTCAAGTTGAAGTTTTTCATAATGTCAACAAACAACATTGTTATATGAGCCATACTTTTGTTTCCACTTTTGCTTTAAATTTTGATGAGAAACAGAAGTATTTAGATAGATTGTAGTTATCTTACTTTTCCCGATTCAACATAAGAAAGTACAAGAGACTTTGTAACAAAGAAACACAATTCTTTAGCATAGCTGGGTATTGTCACTGGTTCTAGAAATTTGATTGATGCTTCTGGAAGATATTGCATGATGCTTTTTGGCAAGGGAAAAGTTGCATCAGCTGTTGATATTGTTTTTACAGTTTTCTGTATTAAGAAATTACAGCACCTATCCCACTTCAACTTGCACTTATTTGCCAGTGTATTTTTTATTTATTACTAGAATCAAATGATCTACCTAAATTCTTTGTTGTTACTTAGTTAGTGAACAGATGTGCACTAAGAAACTTAATGAATTGTTTTTTTCTCTAAATTGTGCGTGAAGGTTTTCGTTAGAGCTGTTCACGAGGCAAAATGGATGAATGAGATGGAGATCAGCATTTATGACTCGTGGTTTGATCCTGTTGTTTCCACCTTACCTGGTCTTATTCCTGATGGATTTATCTATCTTAGAGCTACCCCTGGTACATGTCATAAACGTATGATGTTGCGCAAGAGGTCAGAAGAGGGTGGGGTTTCTCTTGATTATTTGCGCGACTTGCATGAAAAGCATGAAAGCTGGCTTTTTCCCTTCCAAAGTGGAAATCAATGTGTGCTTTCTGTAAGTAAGCTACCCAATGATGTTGATTGGTCTTTGCTTCCCAATATCAGGGACCAAGTGTTCTATCTCGATGGTGATCATATGCACTCAAGCATTCGAAAGGTTGGCCTCCTCTCCTTTTCAATTGTTGAATACAATTGTCGTCGATTTTTCAACATTTAATTTCAATGACCTTTGTCCTTCTATTCTTCTCTATTGTTGGATATAATTATCATTTATTTTTCTGACGTTTAATTTCTATTAGCAGGTCCCTGCTTTGGTTCTCGATTGTGAGCCAGACATTGATTTTAGTAGAGATGTAGAAGCCAAGGAAGAGTATGTTGACCTTTTCAGTTGTGTTTGTGTTGAAAGTTATAACTTGCTGCAAATTCACTCATCACGCTTTCAATAATGACTTTCTAGAAGTTTGATGCTTATGTTTGTTACTTAACATACCTTGGTTTGTCATCTTCTTCATAGTCGTAATCTGTGTTAGCTTATCTTTTTGTGGTAATTTTTTAACCATGAAGGTATGGACGCCAAGTTGCTGAGTTCTTTGAATTTGTGAAAAATAAGAAGGAAGTTTTGCCTTCTGATAATGGAGAAGGTGCTGCTAAGGCCAATCAGAATCAGGTATTGCTACCTCATCGTGGAAAGTTATGGTTGCCCGGTACGCCGCCCATTCCAGATTCAGCCCTCAAGTCATTGGATTTCAGACGAGCTATGTCATTCATGTCTTAGTAGCCTTTCACTTGATCTTCCAAGGTAATGTTATGCTTTTGTCTTTGTGTACAGGAAGTTAGCCGGTTTGGACTTTTAGGTATCTAGGTATTAAGGTTGATGTTAGTTGTGCATTGTAGTTTGCTGCTTGGTAACTAGTTCGTCTGGATGTTTGAAAAGAGCTGCAGTTTAACATGGGATACAAGTTTAGGGGCGTAGTAGTTTATCAGTTCAATATTTTAACAGTATAAAGGAAATTAAAAAACTTGCTGAAAAGGGAAAACTGCACTTCCCTGGTGAGAGGGACCTGACCCGGCACACCAGGTTAATCAATCCGGCGTCGAATGGCTGGCTAGCTTTTTGCTCTCGGACTGTTAAAACTCTAAAGTCAGTTTCAACCGCTCTTGTTCAAGTACAACAGCGTTTCATTTTCATACTTGTGATTTTGTTGATTGTTGCACTGATGGAGGTTTTGATTTGCTTGATTCAGTGATTTATTCATATTTGATATCATGAGTATGTTTCACAACAGTTTTGCTTGTACATCTGTACATGATACAATTTTTTTTACCAAACATAGATAAAGTGACTGATTAAAAACTCTTAAAATCAGTTTCAACCGCTCTTGTTCAAGTACAACAAGCCCAGAAAATTCATTTAGAATCGATAAAATCAGCTCCTCCGAAAAAAAGACCACGGGCATCCTCACTCCTCAGCCCATTCCGACAGTCTTCAAATCCGCCCTCTAAACAAATTTGCTCCACAGACGTACGTTCATGCCCAGGCTTGTGAACGTCATGATTTTTCTCGCAATAGTTTATGCAGTACATACCTATCTTGCAAAAGGGCACAATGTTTATTGCCCAGTTGGTAGATAGATTTGCATGATAAATCATTATCTCAATTTTATTTTCAAATCCGCCCTCTAAACAAATTTGCTTCCCAGCATGACGTACGTTCATGCCCTGGCTTGTGAACGTCATGATTTTTCTCGCAATAGTTTATGCAGCACATACCTATCTTGCAAAAGGGCACAATGTTTATTGCCCAGTTCGTAGATAGATTTGCATGATAAATCATTATCCCAATTTTATTTTCACGTCATCATATTGGACTCAAACACCAAGATCAAATGATGGAGAGCTTCGCATTCCAACATCTTTCGGAATCTCACAAGCTTTCCCTGTTGGAAACTTTGATTTGTATTCGATAACTTTGGCTGCTTCTCTTTCTACCGCATCGAGATCTAGACCTTCGTAGAAGTGATCATCCTCAAATATATCTCCATATTCCTCCACCCTCTGCATTTGTATCTGCGTTGGCGTGTTTTGGATATCATAAGCTAATGAAAACTCTTCCTCTAAATTAAGTATGGGAATTGAGTCCACTCGGCGCAAACATTTTCTTTTCCTGCTCTCTGGACTGACAATCCTCGACAGAGTCCTCTTACACAGGACATGGGCGGAGTTTCTAGCAGTTGACTCTAAACCAGTTTGAAGAATGTGAGGTTGTTTTTCTCCTGACGGGCTCCTACTTTCATCTATCCCGTTACTTTGAACTGCAGAATCGGGGTCGGACTTGGTAGCAGAAAAGGGAATCGTTGGGAATGGGGATTGACTCAGCAATGATCGCCTGTAATGAAGAAGAATGAGTTCCCAACAGCTTAAGTAGTTTAAGCGCTTCTGTCAAAATGAGCACGTTTGAGAAACAAAATACCTGTCAATTTAATCAGTTTTTAGCTGACAGAAAATAACTCAGTGTTGAACATTTCAGGAAAGCCAAACGAATAAATCAGTAGAAAGAGGATCTTATGAATTTGGTTAAAACCTGTAAATTGCCATCATCTCCGCCCCACCAACACCAGCTTGTGTATCAGATATGGGATTCGAGCCATCATATATGAAGCTATCCTCATATGAACTATTATCTTCGTCTTCCTCATCACTGGAAGTTGCAGAATGCAATGAAACCCTACACCAAGTGAACTTTAAAGTGTCAGTCGAAGCGATGAGCATAATTCACAATCGCCACAATAAAGCATATGGTATTCTAAGTCGCGTTTTGAAGGAGAAACTAATATATTGATGCATCCCCCCTCTCATTTGGTCCTAAGGAGAAATCAGGAACTACAGCACCGAAAACCTATGATAGGGACTTACTCTGCTTCCTCTTCAAAAAACATAGCAGCACATGGGTCTCGCTTCTTCCCAACTGCAAAAAAATAAATATTAAAACAAGT
>JAOWBN010000019.1:256089-276528 GCA_028565015.1 Pinguicula moranensis | reverse complement strand
GTAACAGAATAGCGAATAGCAGTAACTGTAATGGAACCGAAACCTCCATACGCTATCATAGCGATAACGGTAACGGATGAGGTCATTCCGTTACCGTTATTACCGTTATTCACCCCTAAAATGAGCTCAAACCATTTTGGCTTGGATCGGACTGTTAAACGGGCGGATTCAAGGGCGAAACTAGCCCTAAAAATTAGGGTGGACTAAAATATCCTAAAAGAATTTAGGAGCCTTTTTTTTTCATGGCTATTTTTTTTGTTCAAAAATATAAATATTATTTAAATATTAAAAAAAATCAAAAATATTTAATATAATATAAAAATAACACAAACTCTACAAAAAAATGACCCTAAGCTAAAGCTCGGGCTAGCCCTAGCGTAAGTCCACCATTGGATTAATACGTTTAGGATTATAAAATGGGCAATCTATGCTAAATTGTTTACTAAGACGGACAGTGCATAGTTTCTCAACATTTGGCCTGGGTAGGGCAAACCATTTTTTTATTGTTTTTTTATAATATGATTTTTTATTTTTTTGTATTATGTTGTTTATAATAAAAAATTTAACCACATAATTATTAGAATAATGAATAATTTCAAAATTTTAAATTAAATTTAAAAATAATTAAAAATTATTTTTAAATATAATAATATTAAAAAAAATTAAAAAAAAATTAAATCTTTTTTTTATTAAAAATCATATTTCTATCATATTTCGTTTAAATAATTATAATATTTTTTTTTTAAACTTATACATATAAAATATAATATTCCGAGTTTAAACATATATTGTGAAATTAGGGTTTAGGCTTAGGGTTAAGATTTTGAATTATAAGAATATAAACTTATAAATTAATACAACATTTATATGTATAAATTTACAAAAATAAACTTATAACTTATAATATAAGTTTATAATTTATAGTTCTTCACACCCTAGCTCATATATGTTTATAGGTGTATAAGTTTATATAAGTATACAAGTTTGTAAATTATATATCTCTATACCCTAAGTTTATATATTTTATAAATTTATAGTACAATTTATTATTTATACATTGAGTTTAACTGTTTATATAAAGTTACGATTTCATACTCTCAGTTTATAAGTTTAAAACATTGTAACTTAAGAAAATAACTTATAAACTTTATAATTACAGGCTAATAAACTTATTAACTTTGGGTATGAACTACAAATTATGGTATAAACTTGTAACTTATAAACTTACTTATATATATATATACCCCTATATATATATTTAAATTTTTATATATATTTAAGTTTATAAATATATATATTTAAGTTTATAAATACCGGGCCCGTTCAGTTTACATGGGTTATTACATGCATTTGTACATGAAATCTGGGCCGTCGATTTGATTAGAAATCGACGGCCAGGATCAAAAGAAGACAATTGTTTGGAAATCGCGATTAAGGAAACGAATAGCTTCGCGAAGCAGAACGATATTCTTCGCGACAACAGAACTTCTGCCAACAAACCCTCGACCAGAACGAACAGACCAAATCGCGAAATCCAGCGAAATTTGTGTTCTCAAAATCCTCGCGAATCCAACAAACCCTCGACCAGAAGCAGAAATCGCGCACAGGAAGAGGCCAACAACAAGAAGAGGGTCGCTCGAAGCAATCATCCAACAAATCGCCAGCAGAACCCTCGTCCCCAGTTTCTTCAATTCTCCTTCATTTGGCCTTCAAATTTTCCTCTGCCTTTTGACGTCAAATGGCGATAGCCACTGCACTGAGATTGAGAAATCTTCCAGGCTGATTAACTCATCTCCATCGATTGTTAACAAATCAGGTCTGAACGTTTGATCTGTTTATGATCCGATTTTGTTTAACCCACGCGATATTTGGTCGGATTTGATCGATTGATTTTGATTTGCTTTTTCGATCGAAAAATCCGAAAATTTTAAAGGATTAGTTCGGAAAGATACTATTTTATGCGCACGGTGTATGGGTTGTTTAATGGCGCTGCCTATCAATCTCGTTTCTTTCTTCTTTAGCTTAGATGAACTCAAAGGTCGATCTTGGTTGCCTTGCAATTCCTTTAATTTTCGGTCACCGTTTTCAGCTGTAATTCATGAGAGGTAAAAAATATCCATTTGGATCAGCTCAATTTCTTTTTTTTTAGAAAGGCCCAAACTGATTATCTTGTCTTGAATGTTTGATTGTATGTAAGACGTGGTTGATAAACATAAACATTTCTATTCATAGATTGTGTGTATATACGTACAGTGTCTATAGGGTGTTGTTGGAAGACATTTTTCGGGCTGCTAAATTATGCAGATGATGGAGAAGCCTGTAAGGGCAGTAAAAGTTTGGTTCATGATTACAATCTCAGTCTTGTTGGTTTCGTATTCTTCAGACATTTTGTTTTCCTTTGCAGTGAATAGAGGGATTCACTCTACCAGCTTAAAGGAGATGGGAGGTGGACATGGGCACGATGAGCCTTTCTACCTTCATGCTAAGCACATGTACAACCTAGACAGGATGAAATATCAGGCACTGAAGATGTCGCTTGGTGTGTTTACTGCATTCAGCATTGGTGTTGGAGTTCCCATTTATGCAGTCATCTTTCAGCAGCAGAAGACATCTTCGGGTTGATCTCCCTCTAGTGCCCCAATACCATGGATTACTTAAAATGCTTTGTGCCACAAACTAAGACTCGACCAAACATTGGATTTGTTGTTTGCTGGTTGGCCTCTTTATGTCTAAAAGTAGTCATTTTGTCCCCTCAGTTTACCAATAACCGTATCTCTTTAATATGATCAGACCCTGTAGCTGGATTTTACTCAATAAGAACATGCATCTACTTTGGTCATTACATTAGATCAAAGCCCTAGTTGTTTTTTGTGGGAAAGTTAATTTCATGATGGACCTATCATTTTGTGAAGTACCACTAATACATTGAGGCAAATCTGATTGTATTATCCATGCATTGTAGTAAGCAATATTTATCTTGATGTCTCACAGCCTATACCTCATGTGGCCTACAGTCGATAGTATTGACCAAATTGGCAGTTACATGTTTGAATTGCCTTTACCCAACCCGGTGTTACCTGTGAGTGTTGTCCGTTTGGTTAGCAACAAAGGCATTATTGTTGCAAAATATACATGCATCGTGTTGAGATACTGATGGGCCAGCTGATATTTGTTCTGGGAATCGTCACCCTGTTTCTTCATGCGGATATCTACAACAATATGCGTGGCCGGCCTGTATTGTATATATATTATGTATATGACCAACGATATTGGAGAGTTGGCGGGGTAAAAGTTTACTGTTCCTTTTGCCTGCCATTTTATGCACTGCAAGATTCACACCCAATGAAAGTGAAGTTTCATATATAATACAACTCTCGAGAAAATTGCATTGATTCCAGTCCAGTCAGTTGTTTTTTCCAGGATCAGGTGATTAGAGTTTCGTTGAAAGTTCCATTTGATTATCGGATATGAAAGATAAAATTTAAAAAGATCAATCATCCCATTCCCAGACCCCAGTAGAGTGTCTGATTTTCTGCATTAACGAGAATCCTTCCTAATCAGCCCCTGATTCTGGGGATAATCAATCAATCACACACATCCCACTGGCCACAAGTACCCAATTCTTAGCTTCTTTAATTACAAATCCAAAAGTAAATGGATCCAATGAATTTCTTGAATGGGATTGGTCAATAGGGTAAGGGAATCAAAGTCCAGAGAAAAAGCAGTGGCGTGCTTTTCTCAAAATAGGCTGAAAAAAAAAACACTCCAACAAAACAAGGTGGCCTTTCTTTATTTCCATTGCATCTCTCTCTTCCTTTTTGTTGCCATGAACTGGGAATATCGGGAAATGATATAGCGCAAGAAGATTCAACGCAAGAAAGGCAAGAAATTACCACGTCAACAAAAAAAATAATAAAAAAAACCCCAAACCCTCTACGCCTTTGGATTTCTCTCGCCATTGTTATTATTCTGAAATGAAATCTCTGATTCAGGCAAAGAAACTCCAGTTCGTGATGCAAAGTTCACGAACCACGCGTTTGATTTTCTTCTCACAACCCCCCTGGACATCAGAGGAATCTGTTGCAGCCAACATTCTGAAATGAAATCTCTGATTCAGGCAAAGAAACTCCAGTAAAGATGCAAACTTCACGAACCACGCGTTTGATTTTCTTCTCACAACCCCCCTGGACATCAGAGGAATCTGTTGCAGCCAACAGTAGAGGGTTTGGGGTTTTTTTTATTATTTTTTTTGTTGACGTGGCATTTTCTTGCCTTTCTTGCGTTGAATCTTCTTGCGCTATATCATTTCCCGGGAATATCTCCTACTGCAAGAACCATTCAATACTCAAAATAGCTTAGGTTTTGGGACCGATTAGCTCCCCCCGGACACATCATCTCCATTAGCTTTTTACTGCATTCTCAGTTTTACTGTCTTGACAACGTGTTGGGTTTTGTGTGAAAAAAGTGTCGGTCAGAAGGCAGTGAGTGACCCACAATGTTCATAAGCTAAAAAAGTTTTTGAAGTCCTCTTTCCTTCGGAACGGAACAAGTCAAAACAATTATAGCAGAAGACTCAAGTCTTACTGCCTTCATAACTCAGCTTTTTAAGCACAGAATGAATCAATGCAGTAGGCACTAGGCAGCAAGTAATAATAATCCATAAAATTCACTCATACCAAGACTTGGATTTTGCACTGAAACTTTAGCACAAAAAATGAGCTATTTCAAGAATGAAGAAGAAATCATCAAAGCTGGAGCCTGGAGGTCGGAGGAAAGAAGCAGACGCGAGAAAGAGCGATTATTTTGTGTGATGATGGCAATACTTGAGAAAGAAAAAACTAAGGTACAAAAAACAGTATGCGCACAATCTGGGAAAGCTAAGAATAACACTACACGCTAACACGCATGGCAGGAAGAGAAAATAAGAAAATGAAAAAGCTGAAGTTGAAAAAAGAATGAAATGCGGGGAAGGTACTCGCGAAACCCAAATTATTGGGAATCTTTCGGATCTTCATCACCACCGCTGTCGCTGTTCTGCTGCTGACTCTGACGGTGACTCTGGTGGTGGTGGTGGTGGTGATGCTCCAAATTCATGCCCAGATCAATTCTGCTGTTACTACTGTTGTATGCATTGAGAGAGGCCAGCATTCCCATGTTGGTAGTTTCTGTGATACCTAAGCCCAGCTGTTGAACTGCCGTCTGCGGTTGCTGCAGGACCATTGACCCTAATTGAACCGAGCTGAAGCGGCCGGCTCCTGGGAACTCGAATCCCCCAATTCTCTGCATGGATGGAGCCTTATACTGCCACTCTTGCTGCCCCACGGTCGCCGTTGCTGCGCTTCCGGTAACCGGAAGCATCCAGAAAGCGTTTCCCACATTCGGTGCTGCCGGAGCCACCGCCCACATGGCGTGAGCCGGGATGAAATTCGACGGCTGAGCAGAACCCTGTTTAGAGTCCGATCCCGGTTCCTGGTCCTGAACACCACTTCTCGCTGCTTTAGGTGATGCCGCGCCGCTCGTATCTTCTCTGAAACGTTTTTTCATGTAATTCTCCTCTGGTTCGTGGCCGAAATTGGGGTTTGAGGTCAGCTGGTGGTGGAACCCTAGCATGCCAGTGGGTCCGCCAAGGAAGAGCGGAGCGGATTTCGACTGAGGAGCCGAGATGGTGGTGCCACTGCTACGCAAAGAGACATTCAGAGTCGAAAAGTTAGCCGGAATCGTGCCCGTACCCGTGGCGGCGATGATGGCTGGCTCCGCCTGATGCAATAGCCACTCAATCGTTTCGCCATCGGACTTGTGGCCTAATTCTCTCGTCAGCTGGAAAACACGGGCCGCGCATAAGGCCGGCATCCGTATCCGCCGGCCGCGACCGTCGACTTTCGTGTGTCGGTCCTTGGAAGGTTTCTTCGGAGGCTTTGAATTGCCGACGCTGTCTCCGCCGTTATTGATGATAGCGGCGGCCATGGCGTTTGAATTGTTGTTTGTGTTTGTGGATGATGATGATGGAGAGGATTGAGCTAAGTTTGTTGTTTGGTGCATGGCTATGGAGCCCATGAATGGCCCATGGTGTGGGGCTCCGGCGGACCCGGAGCCGGTCTCGTTTTGACTTTGGTGGCGACGGAGGTGGTGGGAGGAGGAAACCAGTTGTAGGGCTGATGCCGGGTCATGCTGATCTGAGCTACTCCTACTAGTTGGATTCGTTCCTCCGGAGTTGTTGGCGTGAGGCTCCATAAATTCCATTTTTTAGCTTTCTTTTCAAACCCAACTCATCTGAGAGAAGAAGAACACGAAGACCAAAAACCAAACCAACTCATCTGGTATTCTCAATTCTGCATCTCTCATCTATTGAGCCAAACTGAGAAAGTGGGAGTAATTGGTGAGGTTGACTGCTGTCTTTGAGAGAGAAAAGAGTGCGTGTTTGGAGTGTATGCGTGTGTGAGAGATGCAAAAGGATGTGTACAGCAAAGCTAGTGAGCATCAGTGTGTGTTGCCTGTTGGGTGTGGTGTGTGGGGACCTATCAGAGAAAAAGATGAATAAATAAATGTTTGCAGAGAACTGAAGCCCACTCGTGGGGTCTTTCTTTTAAGGACTCAGTACAGTACAGTGCAGTTTAGCTGTATACAAGGAAGGCCAATGCTGTGGCCTGTTGCGTTGTGTGTGAGTGCACACAAATATCTAAAAGAAAAGAAGAAAAAAGGCAATTCCTGATTGGAGACATGGACCCTTTGTCGTCCTCTGTAGATTGAATTATTAGGAGAATGGAGTGGAACGCTACTATTTTAGTTTTTACTGCAGGTAAAAAAAAAGAAAGGGGTGATGGATGATGATGAGGTCCTTTTCTAATCTATTCATTGCCTGTTTTAACTTATCCAAGCTTTGTACCTGAGTCAGGCCACAGATCTTTCGACTCGTTGGAACTTAACCAATGATGTGAAGCAAAACAGAGGGGAGGTTGCAGTTTGCTAGGGAGAATTGGTAATAAAGAGTGAAGGAGGACAAGAAATGCGAAGTGAAGTAAATGAGGGGCTTTAATATTTCCAGGTAAAAAGCTAAGGAGGGACAGCTCTGGTAAGAAGACAGCATCTCTTCTATATGTAACAAACAAAAACAGCTCATGTCCTCACCTAACTACTAACTTCATTTTGTATGAAAGAAGAAAAGAAGAGAGTATAAACATATTTATCTGATTATTTCTTCAGTAGGGTTGGTTACAAGTCACAATGTCATATCCATTTCAGCATTAAAAAAATACTCGTCTTTTGGAAAAATTTCATTACTCACGGTCTGTTTTTCTGGATTTCCTTGATAATTCAGGGATCAGGATGGTGTGGGGCTTATCTACTTCTACTCTGGTATTCGCAATTCAGTATGCGGGATTTCTGGTAAATATTCTTCCCCATTGGAAGCTTGATACAAACAACAAATGGCCAAATGGGGTTGCTGCTTTAAGGAGAAAACTAGTATACATAAAAATCAAGCATTGCATGTTGCAATAACTACATTGTGAAAGAATGCGAGCATTTCAGTGTTAACCAAACAAAATGGCGTCTCACCTTTCTTCTCTGATAAACAACTATGTCTGGCTGGCTCTTTAGCAAGTCCATGAAGAGGATCTCTTGATGAGTGGCTTCATTTGCTTGTCCTCCTCCAGAGAGATCATACCCAAGTGGGAAGGATCCTCCAGCATCATCTTGGCCACAAGATATCCAGCAATGGACCAGGTTTGGTATTTTCGAGCCTGTTTACCGATGTATCGTCCAAGCTTTCCGTCGTAGTATTCTGGCCAGCTATCCTTCAGCAAACGGCTCTCGGCAAGATCAATTGCCTTTCTTGCAATTTGTGGGCGTCCCGTTTTGATGCAGGCAGCAGTAAGCAGCCATAGAAGCACTGTGTAGCAGCAAATAGATTGTGAGGCAATAGATGCTGTAAAAGAATGAGAAAAAAAGGAGGGAAGTTGAGGGAAGAACCTGGCCAAGATCCTCCATTATGATAACTCCATCTTGTGTTCTTCGGATCACAGCCTGTTACAATTCGCCATTCGTGGCTTTCAATGGCGGGGTAACATATTTTTAGAGGCATTTCTCCTACCAGTTCCTCCCACCTCTCCTCAATGAGGTCCATGATGGCAGAAGCTTGCTCAGCCGTGGCAAGACAAGACAATATGGCAACACAGTTGCCTAAAGCAAACCATCTAAAATCCATTCGTGCAGGACTAACATTTCCAATAAAATAGCCACCACGAGTCGGCATAAAATCGAACACCCATTCGGGGATAGAGTCCGGTATTACATTGAATTTGTTAACTGCAGTATGCGAGTATTCCTCAGTTTTGTAGCGATATATATCATTTAGCTGCTGAAAATCGAGCCAAAAATAACTCCTCATGTGAAAACTCAAGGCATGCAAACGCTTCACGATCCTCTCGATAAACTCCTTCCCTTCAGCATCATGCTTCAACATTACCAGAGCGCATCTCAAGGACATAAAGAAGAGTGCTTGAATATCGATGGGGTAGCCGTAGATTCCCTGAGGAAACAATCATGTATATGAGAATCTAATTTAATGTCAGTTACTAGACATATACAAGATAACCTCACCATTCTACGATCTATCATGGAGCAACCATCCGCACAAAGCAAAGTAGGAAATGTGTCGAAACCTTCCGATAGACACAGGGACATAATAAGTCTCATCCCCTTTTGGCACTCTGGTGTTTCAGCAAGAGTTAGATCTCCAGTAGATTTTGTATATGCCCGAAGGAGAATGATCCACCAGAAGCCAGAATCAACTGGAGCCACTCTTCCGATAGCACTCTCTCCAAAATCTGCTACTATAGTGTCTGTTTTTCGAACTGGATCATGAAGTACCTTGAAACTCGCTGGCATAGCTCCCTCACCGAGCTTGAATCTATCTATTCTTTTTTCCCATCCTTGAAGCTGAAGAGTCTTCAGTAGGAAATTCTTTACTATATCTGGCTCACCATTCATTAAGAAGGCCAGGGCACTAGGCACAAAATCCCGGACGAAAACCTGCCATCGAAATAAACAGGAAATCCAGTAAGATGGAAATCCAATTTGGTAGAAACACATCGCTAGTGATTTACCTGATCATAGTTCAAAACCTCCTCGGAAGCATGATCATAAGCAGCAATTGTGCCGACAGGTTGTTCACGAAAATACACTAAAGACCGACGAAGAGCTTCCCAAGCGTCTGCAACCATAGGATGTGGCTCAAATGAATTCCTGGTAGATGAGGCAGGTGTGTCCAATGCTGATCGACCAGGTGAGTATGCACTCTCATAATTGTCTAAGCCTCTTGTCAAACCGATTGATAACTCGCTAAGGGACCTCTCATCAAATGATCGCTGCCTCTCAATGTTTAATCTGGGCTTATCAAGCAACTTTGAAAAATCAAATTCATCTATTTCAGATAGTGAGCACTGGGAACTCACGTTTTTAAGTCCAATTTCTCTCGATCCATCCGCTCCACCCCTCATACTGTCAAGAATAGCCTTAACACTATCCATAATCCGCTTCAGGTATCAGGACAAGAGCCTCTGCATCACAGACAACAATTTTCATCAGGCCTAATTAAACATAGAGAGCAGAGCACAAGCACAAATAATCCACACACGCAAATGTGTTCCCATATAGCATCTATACATCTAATGTCTAGAATCACAAAGAAAATATTCAACGCTTAATATTGCTATGATAGATATCCATACACAAACACGGGATGGAAAGAAGAAGCTGGTTGCAGAAATTTCTAGATGTAATTTAATCTTAACCACTAAGATGTCAAATTGAGAAACTAGAACAGCTTGTGTTTCATGTGGATAAGATAGTTCTCACTAAATTAACATAAAAAAAAAGCCACTTCAGCTCTAAGCACCCTTTTTAATCTTGTGGATCACTAAAATGCAGAGATGGCAAGAAGCTGATCTCGTTAGTTGGCAAAAGTAACTGCACGTGGAAAAAAGAAGATCTCACCAACCACGTAAACTATAGAAGATTTCTGGAAGAACAAGTCTTCGAAAAGGGAAGAAAAAACAAATAAATCGGGCTCGGATTGCGCAGATTTGGAAAATTTTCATCTTAGAACCGATTCAGGATAAAGATGCTGTAAATCGAGATAGAGCCACGAAGAAAATTATTGGATAAAAAATAAACCTTGCCAGGTGTGAAAACAGGAATCAAAAACTACATTACAAAAAATCAAAAAGAATAGTTGCCCAAACCCAACCAACTGTACAGGATCCACTTCAAACCAGCTCGAGCAAAATGGGAAAAGATGAGCCTCAAAATTGAAGAATATTTGGAAACAGTATCGACGAAAGAATCAAAATACATCAATGTGTCGAAGGATAAACTCTCCAATCTTGTGCAAGCAGAGTAGATCTAAAGCAACGGATGGAGGGACAAGACAAGAGATATATTAATCCAGAGCCGACCTTGAAGATTTATGTTCCAAAACCAACAAGCGAGACTCTATGCGGAATATTCCGTCGTCCTCGACGTCCTTCGAGTTCGCCGTTTGCGCAAGTACAAGATCGAAGGTCGTCAAAATGGAGAAAAAGGGGAAAAAGTTTCATCGTCTCAGAGCTTCAATTTATAGCCCCCAACCAACCCAATTCGTGAACGAACCATCTAGGCAAGGGCAGTGTTTGGTTTGGTGTATGAGAGAGGTGGACCCTCGGACAGCACAGCACGCTGTCCGAATCAGATCATGATAAAGTCTTATTTTTTCCGAGAGATTATTCAATGAAATTATCCTCAATTCAATTTTTTTCTTTTCTTGTCCCACTAGAATTTAAAATCAGTTACGTCATAAATTAAAGTATGTTGGTGAAATAACTATAACAACAATAGAATAATTACAGTAAAGTACAAACAATAATATATAGATGTAGATAATAGAAACAGAAATAACAAATCCTCTATTCATCTCTACTAATGTGGCTCAACAACATGATAACCTATATTGATAGGTACAAATATAAGTATTGGAGAATGAATTATACTAAATGAATATACATAAATCTATGAGATTATAGATACATGACTGCATGCAAATACACAAGAAAAATTATATTTATATATTTGGAATCTAAAGGGTCTACCACATTTCAAGTATGTAGTAATTTCTTTACCATTGAAAGTTTGTCAGAATATCACTTATTATTGGATCATGAGCAGCGAGAACACATAGCTAACTTCCTTTGGGTCAATAAATGTGTGCACTAATTTAGTCGCATTCATTTTTCAAATGAATTGTCTAATGAACATCAAGTTTATATATTATTGGAGAATCCCAAGTTATTTAATGATAATTTATTTTAAGAAGTATTTTTCTTCATCGACTTATTTTCTCCGAACATTGCCTATAAAATGATCATTGACAAATGACAGAAGTTTGCCATAAATTTATCTCTAAACAAAGTTTTAAATATTTGATTGTAGGTGATGATCAATGTCCAACATCTCCTCAATATTATTTGAGGATCTATCTTTGTGCTATAGTGATGGAGCAATTAGTAATCAATCACAAAAACTTATTTGATGCGCACTATTATTGCCACATAAATATGCACATCCCCTGACCAACAAAGGAAGCTTATGCATTATTATATTTGTCCGCCAATATGTTTATCAACGATTCAACTAGATCATTTTATATATAACATAAGCAACATGATGTTCATTACTTATTCCAATGAAATGCAATGATCTTTAAAAGCTTTTGATAGATATTCACCATAATTAATCAAGACAAATATGAATTTTTTACCCACAAACTGATGATAGCCTTATCATCAATATTCAAGTGGAACATGAAACCCTAAATCCTAAAATTCTAAACGCCCCCCAATTTTCTACTCCACCCACCACCTGATCTTGACAAGAAAGAAGCAACCTTGTTCATTTGCAACATTTTTTTTATTAATTGAAGTACGAAAGTTCTGAACTCTTGATTTAGATGATTCCAACATTACCAAAAATAAATTGATCTATCATTTGCTAATCAATTTGATATGATATGTGACGTTGCAGGGCGTCCAAGTATGGTTATTTATTACAAGGTTCGAATTTGAATCCCTTTGCGATGAGTAGTTGACTTGATACGCTTGTATGGTTCGGACATTACTCCTCACAGAACTGTAGATACCCTCTTCGTTGGATATCTTCGATCAACTACTCTCTTCCACATGCCATGAGATGGGAGGGAATTCTTGAGAAAGTAAGCGCCACTCAATTCTGATCCACAAACTTATCTCGTTGTTGTGTGTGTGGCTTGAAAATAATTGCATGCAAAGAGAGCATCAATGGATTCTATTGGCTAAGGCACCAATTGTTCGGCGATGATCTTTACAAACAAGCAGTTTTTCTGTTGGTAGGTGGAACTTTCTCGATAGTCGTCGATCCCGGAAAATCTATCATGTTCATGAATCATGACCACTACGGCAGATTTGTTTGACTTTGCACCAAGCTGGAGAATATTCAAACAGAAGTGTGTGTAAGGGCATGGACATCATGAAACACGAGTGCACATGTTACATAACGTGGTTCATTTTATATTCTGAGAGTGGACCACCACGAACCCTACTTGTTTCTCATCCATCCATTCACACAAATAAAATACGAGACAGGTCAGGATCACTCTTCTTTTTCCCCACAAAATATGGTAAGGAATTTGATTCAGTGTAAATGAAATTCTGTGGGGCTATAGGGTCACGAGATAAGAATGAAGGAATTAAAGAACATTGGACCGCAAAATCCTATCTTATCATCTAAAGAATAACTAGGGGTGTCCAGTGATAGCCATGGTAACAGATTTCCACCACCATTACCGTCACCATCATTACTGGTGGATTGCGATGGCAGGTAACGGAATCCTTTTTGTCAGCTCCCAAATTAGCGGTTACGATGGTGGTGGAGTCTTTTTTTAACGGGTATTTCGCCACCATCATTTAACAAAAAAACAATTTTGAGATTTATGCAATTTTGACTTACAACTTATGATTTCATGTTTCTTATTTGATTTCTTTGAGTTTTTTACAACTTCGACATCGACCTCTTAACTTCACCTTCAATATTCCTTCCCTTAATTGACCAACGTCCTTAGATGTATGGAATCAAATGAGATCAAGACCCAACTATTGTCGATCCAACTGGGGTCTTGCAGTTTATTAGTGGAGAACGTATCCATTAATGATAGGATAGTTATATCTTTTGATTAGTCCGTGAGGAATTTTAACCTTATTAGAATTCTTACATACAAATACTCTCATTCCTATAGTACTCTATATATCAAAATATTACATTGAAATAAAAAATCCTAGCTGCCGTGGAAGTAGCAAATTTGAGTGAACCACGTAATCTGTATTTTTTTTCGTTTTCGCATTTTTCTTTGATTGATGGTGCAAAGAACCCAGCAGACATGTTAACTAAAGGTGTTGATGCTAGAAAACTAGGTCTTTGCAAGGCCTCAGTTGGTCTCGTATAGTGATATGGAAGATGATGCGGTTAGGGATTTGTAATGAGTACATTTGACATTAATATCAGAGTTGGATGATTGTTCGATCAGTCTCCAAGTAGGAGATTGTTGATGTATGGAGCCAAATGAGATGAAGACCCTATTATCGCTGATCCAACTGAGGCCTTGCAGTCTATTAGTGGAGAACATATCTATTAGTAGAGAGACAATTATGTCTTTTGATTAGTCCCTGGAAAAATTCTAACTTTATTAAAATTCCTGCATATAAATACTTTCATTCGTATTGTGCTCTGTATTAGAAAAAATTGCAGTGAAATAAAGAACCCTAACCGCGAAGTAACCAATTTGGGTGAACCACGTAAATTTATTTTTGTTTTGTTTTCGCACTTAATTTTGATCGTGTGTGCTATTTGATCCTACACTCTTCTCTGTGCTACTCCTCGCAGCTGGCAATAGCTCATCCCCGCAGCTGCAAAACCATATGAATATGGACGTTTTGTGTTACCTCCTAAAAGCAGTTGAGGGGTTCCTCCAAAGCGATACATTATAGAATACGAACCACGGGCATCCAAGTACCCCATGGCCAAACTGGTAAGGGGAATTACTATCTCAGCTGTCATACTAACATGTTCAGGAGACCCAACAGAGCAAGGAATGACAACAAGTAATGGAGGTAGTGGTGGGCAAACAGTCATCGGGCGTCGGGACAACCCGAGGCCCTATTTTTCACGGAAAATTGGGATATCGGATCGGGTTCGGGAATGAGAAAGCAATTCCAAACTTTTATCGGGTCGGGATCGGGATCGGGTTTGGCCCATAAATTTTGGGACAAACCTGAATCCCAAAATTATTTATGTATATAAAAAAATCAATGAAAAGAAATTTTAATTTGACAATTGAATTTCCGCACCGCTCTGCCTTATTTCTTTGTGAAACCCTTCGCTGAATAGCTGTCGCTTCGCCTTATTTCTTCGCGAAAGCCAAAAAAACCTTTGCTTCACGGCCCGCGGCTCCGTCTTTGTTTCTTTGCCGCCGGTCACGCCATTGCTCTCTTCGCCACCGCTGATCACGTTGTTGCTCTCTTCGTCGCCGCCGTCATGTACGTCCTCCTCCCATTTTCTTCATCCAAACTAAGTGCGCCCTTATATATGTTGCTATGCTATGAAGTGAGTTGTGGTTTCTTCTTCTTTCCCCACAAAACTTGCATTCCATGGGTACTTCACTACTTTGACACTTTGTACATTTTGGACAGAGCCAAGAGGAATTTGAAGATTTGGTTTTGGTTTTAGGGTAACCCTAATTTTTAGAAGCAATTTTGGACCTCGAGACAATTCGAGGACTGATCGGAGGCCTGCAGTCCCAAAAGTTTTCGGGACTGTGGGACTTGGGTCGGGATCGGGATTGAGATTGGGATCGGGTCCCTAAATGGGGATGAAATGAGTGCTCTAGAAAAGAATGGTACATGAAAAAAGTGCAAGATTCCACCAGGAAAGCGATCAGTAGGATGTGAATGGGTATTTATAGTAAAACACAAAGCAGATGATACAGTGAAACGATACAAGACCCGACTAGTAGCAAAAAGATACACTCATATGAGATCAATTATTCGAAAACTTTCTCTCCAATCACGAAGATTGACATTATTCGAGTGTTATTTTCTGTTGTTGCAAACTTAGACTGGTCACTACACCAATTTGATGTAAAAAATGCATTCCTAAATGGCCAACTCAAGGAGGAAGTATATATGGCAACTCAACCAAGGTTCTCCAGCAGATTTCCAAACGGCGAGGCATGTAGATTAAAGAAGGCCCTGTACGGACTAAAACAGTTACCTCGGGCATGGTTCGAACAATTCACCTCTACAATGAAGCGATATGGATACAAGTAGAGCAACTTCGATCAAACCCTATTCTTGAAGAAACAAGGAAAATTGGTAACTTATCTGATTATTTATGTTGATAATATGATAATCCCATGAAGCAATGTTGAGGAAATAGCAAAAGTCCAAAAAAATTTGTTCGAAAAATTTGAGATGAAAAATTTAAGTAAACTGAACTATTTCCTTAGCATTGAGGTTCTAAGGACAACATGTGGAATCTTTGTCTCACAAAGGAAGTGTATATTGGACCTCTTGGTGGAAACAAGCCTTTATAGACTACAAGCCTGGTAATACCCCGACCCAAATAACCATAAGCTGCAGATAATAGATGGGGCACCATCGGCCGACAAAGAAAGATATCAACGATTGGAGAAAACTGATTTACTTAGCTCATACAAGACTAGAATTAGCATATGCGGTGGGAGTCATTAGCCAGTCCATGCACAATCCCCAGGTAGGTCATATGGAAGTTGCACTTAGAGTTGTTCGATAATTAAAAGGCTCATTAGGAGGAGGAATCCAGTTCAAGAGAAATGGCCATCTAAAGATACAAGATTTATACTTATGTCGACTGGGTAGTAATCCGATTGATTTAATGTCAACTGCAGGTAATTTTATGCTAGTAGGTGAAAACCCTGTAACTTGGAAGGATAAGAAACAAAATGTTACAGCCCTTTCAAGCACTGATGCATAATTTTGGGAATATCTAGGGGACTATCCCTTGGTTGAGGAAGTTATTGGCAAAAATTGGTTACCCCACCTAGAACGCATGCCAACTAAGATGTGATAGCAGAGCTGCAATTAGCATCTCATAAAATTCAGTACAATATGACCGAATCAAATACATGAAAGTAAACAAATATTTCATCAAAGAAAATCTTGAAGATGGAGTCATCAATCTACCGTTTGTTCGTTCAGAAGACCAATAAGCTGATATTTTGATTAAAACAATTTCGACTCAAGCCTTCTCTAATGTATTGAACATATTAGGAATTAAAAATCCTCCAATTCAACTTAAGAAAAATATTAGATGTCCTAGTTTGGGGGAGAACTTGAATAATTAGCGAAAAAAGAAAGGTTCAAAAACCTTTCCCGGGTCCAACCTCCCCTTAATTCTCTATATTATATCAGCTTTACAAAAATGTCTATAAATATGCACCCTAGAAGCGATTGTAAACACAACAACCTGAAATTAAAAAAAAAAAAAAAAAACATGTAGTGCACAACGCAAAATATTGCCTTTCTTAATGCTTTATAGCGCAAAAGTTTAAAGTTTTCACTTTAAGAAAAAAAAAAGGGTATAAACCAAATACATATTACTCGGTTCAGGGTATAAACCAAATCTATGGACCGAAAGAGAATCTTATCCGAGAAAAGAAACAGCAATGGCCAATGGGAAAAGACGAAGCATCAAGCTTGAGTCCAATTCATACTGTTCTGCTGAGGAAGAATGAAGTGGAGATCTTATCCATATGGAAACACAAAGATATGGACTTCTCAGAATAAACGAAAATCGAACATGGAAAGTGCTGTTGCTTTACATACCACTTTCATATAAAAATCAGACCAACAAAAATAGTCAATCCAAAAAAGAAGGAACCTACTATTAGACAACATTAGGAGCCTGCCATGAGGAGAGAGCTGATTAGACTCAAAATACACGCATCATCCTCGTGGATATATAAATAAGTCTATGAAATTGACAAGCAAATAGGTATCAAGGGTGCTCCACAATTCGAACACAATTTCCTATAGTCTTACCAAGTATAAGCAGATAAAAAATGTTTTCCAGGTCAAAATTTTCGGGTAGGCTTACGATAGAAAGAAGCTTATATCAGATCCAAATACTGGAAAAAGCTTCTTCGAGTGCCCTTCTCTTGCTGATCTCTATACTCCATCCACCGGCTCTTGCGGCCTTTTCTGCTCGGAGTTTCATTTTTTCTTTATCATCATATTCAGTTCCAACCATGTCAATGTCAGACCCAACCGGGATAGGTTGTGGGGCCATGCCCATGGGACGCGGCTGGGCTATTCCAGCACCCACGACAGCTGGTGCGTATTGCCCCTGAGTAGGGTTGCTTGTACTTGCTTGGGAGCCTGAGCTCTGCGTACATGAAGATAGAAACCAGTTTAAAAATCGGGAATTACAAACACATACTAGGATTAGTGCCAGTACTAGTTATGTGTGAGTGCTTTCTTCACCAATTGGTAAAGCACAAAAGCAAGAATTCACATGAAAAGCTTGAAAAAAATGAAGCTGGGAGATTCGATCTAAATGAACATTTCGAATCTCTCAATGATGATGACTGTTTAAAGGTGAGTAAAGACGTTTTATAATTCTGATAGAATTAGAATACATGCAAGAAACTATTTCAAGACCTAAGACACACTCACAGGGTCAACACTTGTCTGTGGAAGCTGTCCCTTGCTTGCAGCTAAAGCAGCTGCATATTCCTCAGCCTACCCAATCGATAGAGACAAGGTAAGCTGTCATACCATTATGAGAAAGAAATAAAAACAAGAAAGAAGAAAAGAGAAAAGAGAAACAGGTAACCTTGCGAGCTTGAGCATTCATGATTTGTTCAGCATTTTCTCTCTGATACTGAGCAATTCTAGCTTCAATAGCGGGAGCATCGTTTCCTTCCACTAAATTAACTACTGCACTAAAGCATCCCTTTTCAATTGAAGATGATATAAGAATGCAACTTATAATACAAGTGATATACTAACTCATATCCTCAACTTCTTCCAGGTAATCATTGTATTCCCTTAATGAGGGGAAATCCTCTTCTCTTTTATTGTATCTGTGGAAGAACGCAGTTAAGAGAGAAGGAGAGTAAGAAACTTATACACTCAAAAGCTAATGGAGAAGGAATTTTTTCTGTAAAGTGAAAGTGGAGAAAGGAGGAATGCCACATTACTCAATGTATACCAGATAACAAGAAAACTGTAATTGCAGATAGCATAAGCAATAAAAACAAAACCGAACCAAGCTTGCAACATTCAGATACAAACACAAATATGGCTAAATTTCAGGAAACATTGTAAGTCATATTATTAGGGTTCCAGGCTAAATAAGACCCCTTTTATTCTTGGAACCCGATGCCAAGCTGTCACATGCATTGCGACATATCGCAATATCACAAAACTTTGGAAAGAAAGAGTTCATTCAACAACTCATAAAGTAATATCTCAGCCTAATAACTATCCTTTATAACTCAGAGTACAAGATCAAGCATAGTTCCATTTGTATTAACCTATATGTGCAAGAATCTCCACTAAAAACACAAGATAACCCTCGACTGAAAATAAGTTTTCCAGTCACAGCATGAAAGCTGAAATTCACCATCATTTCCTCAAAGCCTTACAAGAGAATCATCAGACATTAATTTCCCAAATAAATCAGCGAATGCCTAAAATCCAATGCCTATACGTATAAAATCTATGATACATCCACGCCAAATTACACATACATGCTGGCTATTCGCTTCCGGATCGCCATTTCCTTGGCGAAGGAATTCGTTCCGGAGGCCATCACCATCTCTCTTTATCCTCTGGTCGACGCCCACAGATATCTCTCACAAGAAAATGCAAATGGTTGGAACAGTTCTGCGGAAAAGGGTAATAAACTCGTCAGTTTTTCTCCAAAATTGATACTCTAGCTGACTGAATTCATAAGCGGACCACCGCCTGGAGGCGGAGGATCGCTGGCGGCCTGGGAGCAAGCAAGCAGAAGTTGGGGTCTAGAGACGCCAAGGAGCCGAGGTTGTAAACTGGAACGCGCAGATGGTAGAAAATATATATCATTATTTCAATTTAGAGCCTGAAGTCTTTTCTTTTTGTTCCGCTTATAATTTCATCGTGCCTGTGAATTTTCATATTGGGTTCATTAGGCGGGCCTTGCAATATTTGTATTGTATGAGTATGACAACAAAGCCCATCTTGGTTTGTCAGTTCCATTTCAACGAAGGGGAGGAAAGTACAAGAATGTTGGTCGGAATTCGGAGGATCCATCCGTTTCTTCGTCGAATGGCCGAGCATATGGCAATTGGCAGCGACCCCCTTGAACCACTCTCTTTGGGCGCTTGAGCCTCTCTATTCTCAGGATCTTCTTCTTCGACCAGCAGTGATGCCGGATTCAGCATGGAAATTATTCTCTCTGGTGTGTTTTGGGAAATTTTGCCCTAAATCCCTACGTCGAAGGAGATCGGATTTTGTTTGGGATATTGTAACAATAACAACATGACGAGGAAAATGACGGTTATACCCTTGAGGCCCGCCGGCGACTTCCGACCCGGATTCTCTAGCAATCGAGATGGAGGTGACGCAGTTCAAACTTCAAACTTTGAGCTTATCTTTAAACTACATCCATGCGTGGAAAGCCGTTTTGCTACTACTCGTTTGCAGCCCAAACTGCTGTCTTACTTTTGGCTTGGACATATATACACCTACATCTCGTACAAACTTGTTCAACTGACCGGAACCAACCACACGTGATGCACTTAGGAGATCAGATAGTTCGGGAAGCAATAATCAGATGCGGCGGCCGGCGAGGCATATCGTGAAATGGTGGGAGCCTTGATTTGCGTATCCAGTCAGAATCATGAATCAGAACTGTGGACCTCTCTCTGCTCCTACAGCCTGTTGGGATAGACCCAATTTATAAATCCAGAGGGCCAAAGAAAGAAAGTAACAAGTACCAACGAAGCGGTATCGTTAAGTAATTCGAAGGAAAGATAAAATTTATTCATCTCTATGGATGGCACAAGAAATAGATTAAGTGAATGTATGAAGATCTTCTAGTGATAAAATAGGTTGTGGCATAACTGACTTCTTCCATAAATTTGTTGAGTTGTGTGTCCCAACAGGTGCTTTCGGCTTTTTGGCAGTTTTGGATGCAACGAATTTAAAATATTTTTTCGTTCATTGTATTCTCTCCATTGGTCTCAGATATTGTACAGTTTACATAGTAACAGTGATACAAAAAATGGGTGCTTACCCTTTCTTATCTTCTCTTGTTGGACGGCTTTTGTCTTTTCTTCAATCATTTAGCTCCACTCAT
>JAOWBN010000019.1:196523-208344 GCA_028565015.1 Pinguicula moranensis | reverse complement strand
TAAATATATACAAACTTATAAACTTGGGATATATATTTATAAACTTAGGATGTATATATAAGTTACGTGCTATATATTTAAGTTTAAAGTTATAAGTTTATACCCTAATAATTAGTTCATACCTTAGTCCCTAAGTTCCTAAGTCCCTAAGTTTATAAATTTATAGTTATAAAATTTATAAGTTATATTTTTAAGTTACAAAGTTATAACTTACGGTATGAAATATAAATTACAAGTTTATATAAATTTATAAATATAATTTATGAACTATAAAGTATAAACTCATAAATATATATGAACTTATAAATTTATCTTAAGATATGAATATTAATTATAAATTATAAATTTATAAGTTATAAGTTTTTTTTGTAACTTTATAAGTTATAAAGATTTAAATTATAAAAAAAAATAAAAAATGAAAATAATGCGGTCTAAACGGGTTCCGCCCGTATCCGCCCAAATCAAAATTTGATAAACCCTATCCGCCCATTTTACTAAACGGTCTAGCCCGGACCGCCCGTTTTGCAGTCCTAAACCGCCTATTTTTAAACCAGGTGGGCACGTAAATGATCCGGACCGGACTCAAATGGTTTTGATTCATTTAGCCCGAATGCCTCTCTCTAGTTGTCATTCCTTTCTTCCCCACCGAGCTCACATAATAGGCATTCATCATTGAAGAGCACTCAACGACTTTTCAAATTTACCTTAGTTGACACGCATAATTCATTAATTAGGTACAAAGGTGCCTTGAAAATTACTACAAAGCACCATGTTCGAAGCTCGTATGACTTTCCAAATTTTCATTATACTCAGAAAACAAAACTACAATGACTTGCTAAAGATGGACACCAATTTATCCCATGACACATCTATCAAGTTGACCTTTGCTAAGAAACCAAAGCCATACAACATTTTTCGATATGTTCCCAGCAGATCCCTGGTTTGAAAAGCCCTTGAAATATAATTTCCATAGAATTTTGAATTTCTCCATTTGGATGTTTAAGCAAAGAGTTATGCTTAATTGAATAGAAGCTATCCGACTGTTCTAGGTTCTTATACTTCTCAGCACATATCCCATCTTCAGGATTTTGCTCACATTTTTTCAGGAAGAATTTTAGATTATTCAAACTGAACTATTATTTTTATTTAAATAAATAGTGAGCAATTATGTTCTCCCCAACTATTTGATTGATTATAATTTCTTTTTTAAAACCAATCTATTCAAGATAATAGTAAAGCCCGTAAACAATAGCCCAATAAAAATGGCCCGTCTAAGAGCAAGTCGGTCAATTTTAACCACCATGTTCATTTACCCACTATAGTTTATATAAACCTCGGAGAAGATATTGAGTGAAGTATACTCGCTCTTCCAAACCCTTCCAGTCTAGTCTATGTTATATTTCCCCAAATCATCAACACGGTTCCATTCAGTAGTTTAGGGTTCCCAATTCCTGCAACTTCCAGACTTTTATGATCTCGTGAGGATGTATAACGGGCAGGATATGTGGAACCACAACATTCCAAATCCAGCTCCTCCGGGGACGACCGGAAGTGGCGGGGCGGGAGCTATGCCGCCAATGATGATGCCTCCAGGGACTGCTGGGATACAACCTGTTGCACCACCTCCGCCGTCGATGCCACCGTCGTATACTGTCGTGCCAACTGAAACGCAGCTCGACGAAAGAGCGAGGAAGTGGATGCAGCTCAACACAAAGAGATATAGCGATAAGCGGAAGTTTGGATTTGTTGAGACGCAGAAGGAAGATATGCCTCCGGAGCACGTCAGAAAAATTATTCGGTATTTTCTTCTTTTGGTTTAGATATTATTGTTGTTCTTTATCGTCCTTGCTCGTGGTTAAGAAGATTCATTCCCGCTACGAGTTGGTTTGGTTAGACTTTTAAGATATTGGTACATGTGTGAAATTTCACCTACTCTATTTGTTCACTCTTGCGTTTACAATTGCCTCAACGAAGTTATTAATTTGGGGCTTGATAATTCTGAGTTTTCACCATTTGTTTAGCTCATAAATGTATAATCAGTCGCCAATTCCATTACTTTTTTTGAGCGATAAATTCCTGTGCAAGATGCTTTCTCTAGATTCCTGTAAGTTGAAACACCATGTTAATGGTGGAACATTTAACGTATTTTGCGAGAACTGGCAACCCTTTTAGTCTTCATTTATGTATCTTATGCAAACTGGAGCCAGTAAATTCTGTGTTATGAGCTATGGATTATTGGGTGAATTCAGAAGTTTCTGTATATATGTTTCATATGAACTTGAATTCACTCTGACTCGTTTTTTTATTAGGGATCATGGTGACATGTCCTCCAAAAAATACCGCCATGATAAGCGGGTCTATTTGGGAGCTCTTAAGTTTATACCCCATGCTGTATACAAGCTCCTTGAAAATATGCCTATGCCCTGGGAACAGGTATTTTAAGTTCTCTGGTCGCTGAACTTTCTTCCAAGATATTGTGATCTATTATACAAGATTGTAATAAGTATTTTAATTTTTTGATGCTTAGGTGCGTGAAGTGAAGGTTCTTTACCATATTACTGGAGCTATCACATTTGTAAATGAAATACCATGGGTTGTCGAACCAATCTACCTGGCTCAGGTATTCTTAATTTCCTCAACCTATGATCACTTTTATCCTTGGACATTCTTAATTTGTTCTTTTTGTGCCATCCCTTTTTACTTACAGCTAATACTTCCTTTAGATTTTATAAGTTAAATTTCAAACTTTGTTCTCTGGGATATTTGAGCGTTTGTTTAACTTTTTTTCTTTCTTTCTATATGCTGTCTCAATTCATGTGCTTGTTTCCAGGCCACCCACTTTCCGTACTCTTAATATATTTATATATTTATTTTTTAAAAATTTCTTTTGTTCTTTTTTCTTTGCAGTGGGGTTCTATGTGGATAATGATGCGAAGGGAGAAGAGAGATCGACGACATTTCAAGAGAATGCGTTTTCCGCCTTTTGATGACGAAGAGCCTCCACTGGATTATGCCGATAATCTCTTGGACGTGGATCCTTTGGAGCCCATCCAGTTAGAGTTGGATGAGGAAGAGGATTCAGCTGTTTATACTTGGTTCTACGACCACAAACCTCTTGTGAAGACCATGCTTATAAATGGGCCCAGTTACCGGAAGTGGCATCTGTCCCTCCCCATAATGGCAACGTTATACCGGCTTGCTGGACAGTTGCTTTCAGATTTAATTGATCGCAACTATTTTTATCTTTTTGACATGGAGTCATTCTTCACAGCTAAAGCCCTGAACATGTGCATACCAGGTATGCCTGGTTCTGAATATTGTTTTATTTTTAATGAGCTTTTGTATTATTCTATGCCTTCTAGTCTGGGACATTTTTCTGTTCCCTGAATTGGTTATATGCTTATTTTTCTAATTACACATTTTCAGGTGGACCTAAGTTTGAACCTCTCTATCGTGATATGGAGAAAGGAGATGAGGACTGGAATGAATTTAACGACATTAATAAACTCATAATCAGGTCACCTCTGCGGACAGAGTACAGGATTGCTTTCCCTCATCTTTATAATAACAGGCCCAGAAAGGTGAAGCTGAGTGTATATCACACTCCGATGATAATGTACATAAAAACTGAGGATCCTGATTTACCTGCATTTTATTGTGATCCTCTACTTCACCCCATTACAAGTACAAGTAAAGATAGGCGAGATAGAAATATCTCTGAGGAAGAAGAAGATGATGATTTTGATTTGCCTGATGGAGTTGAACCATTACTGGGCAGCACTCCAATATATACCGACACAACTGCTTCTGGCATTTCACTGTTGTTTGCTCCTAGACCATTCAACATGCGTTCTGGTCGGATGAGGCGTGCCGAAGACATACCCCTTGTATCTGAGTGGTATAAGGAACATTGTCCTCCAGCTTATCCTGTCAAAGTACGTGTCAGCTACCAAAAGCTATTGAAGTGTTTTGTGCTGAATGAGCTGCATCATCGGCCACCCAAGGCTCAGAAGAAGAAGCACCTTTTCAGGTCACTCCAGGCTACGAAATTTTTCCAGTCCACGGAACTTGATTGGGCTGAAGCAGGCCTCCAAGTATGTAAGCAAGGGTACAATATGCTGAACCTGCTGATCCATCGGAAAAATTTGAACTATCTCCATCTTGACTATAATTTCAACTTGAAGCCTGTGAAGACTCTTACCACTAAAGAACGCAAAAAGTCACGATTTGGTAATGCTTTTCATCTTTGCCGTGAGATTCTGCGTTTGACAAAGCTCGTTGTTGATGCAAACATCCAGTTCCGATTGGGTAATGTGGACGCATTTCAGTTGGCTGATGGATTGCAATACATTTTTTCACATGTTGGCCAATTAACAGGTATGTACCGGTACAAATACCGGCTTATGCGACAAATTCGAATGTGTAAAGATTTGAAGCATTTGATTTACTACCGATTTAATACTGGGCCAGTCGGGAAAGGTCCTGGTTGTGGGTTTTGGGCACCTATGTGGAGAGTATGGCTCTTCTTTTTGCGTGGCATAGTTCCCCTGCTTGAAAGGTGGCTGGGCAATTTGCTTGCCAGACAATTTGAAGGGCGACATTCTAAAGGGGTGGCTAAAACTGTGACAAAGCAGCGTGTTGAAAGTCACTTTGATTTGGAGCTTCGTGCTGCTGTTATGCATGATCTCCTTGATGCCATGCCAGAGGGGATTAAGCAGAACAAATCAAGAACTATATTGCAGCATTTGAGTGAAGCATGGCGTTGCTGGAAAGCAAATATTCCCTGGAAGGTACCCGGACTTCCTGTTCCTATTGAGAATATGATACTCCGATATGTGAAATCCAAAGCTGATTGGTGGACAAATGTGGCGCACTATAATCGGGAACGTATTAGAAGGGGAGCAACTGTTGACAAGACTGTTTGTAGGAAGAATCTTGGAAGATTGACGCGCCTTTGGTTGAAGGCCGAACAGGAACGCCAACATAATTACTTAAAAGATGGTCCATATGTCACACCGGAAGAAGCTGTTGCCATATACACGACAACTGTGCATTGGCTAGAATCTAGAAAATTCTCCCCCATTCCATTCCCTCCATTATCTTACAAGCATGATACAAAACTTCTCATCCTTGCTCTGGAAAGATTGAAGGAATCATACAGCGTGGCTGTTAGATTAAACCAGTTGCAGAGAGAAGAGCTAGGGCTAATTGAGCAGGCTTATGATAACCCACATGAGGCTCTGTCTCGTATTAAACGTCATTTGCTTACTCAACGTGCCTTCAAAGAAGTGGGGATTGAGTTCATGGATTTGTATAGTTATCTAATTCCTGTTTATGAGATTGAGCCGCTTGAAAAGATTACTGATGCATATCTGGATCAGTATTTATGGTATGAAGGTGATAAACGACACCTCTTCCCCAATTGGATTAAGCCTGCTGATTCAGAACCCCCTCCTCTCCTGGTTTATAAATGGTGTCAAGGAATCAACAACTTACAAGGCATTTGGGACACTAGTGAGGGGCAGTGTGTCGTGATGCTTCAGACTAAATTTGAAAAGTTCTTTGAAAAGATTGATCTAACGATGCTGAACAGGCTTCTGCGTTTAGTTCTGGACCATAACATAGCTGATTATGTCACAGCCAAGAATAATGTCGTTCTGTCATACAAGGATATGAGTCATACAAACTCTTATGGGCTCATTCGTGGTCTTCAGTTTGCTTCATTTGTGGTGCAGTACTATGGCCTTGTCCTGGATCTTCTGCTTCTAGGCCTGACCCGGGCCAGTGAAATCGCTGGTCCTCCCCAAATGCCTAATGAGTTTATTACTTATCATGACGCGAAAGTGGAAACACGACACCCAATTAGATTGTACTCCAGATACATTGACAAAGTACATATATTGTTTCGCTTCAGTCATGAGGAGGCTCGGGATCTTATCCAGCGTTATCTCACAGAACATCCAGATCCTAATAATGAGAATATGGTTGGCTACAATAACAAAAAGTGCTGGCCAAGAGATGCTAGAATGAGACTAATGAAGCATGATGGTATATCTTTCTTCACTTCATTAAATTTTAATATATACCCCAATTTAAGTCATACTGTGGGCTGTTTTTGATATTTTGTGGTTGCTTACTAACCTATATTGTGCAGTCAATCTTGGTAGAAGTGTTTTCTGGGATATGAAGAACCGTCTTCCTAGAAGTATTACCACTCTTGAATGGGAGAATAGTTTTGTCTCGGTGTACAGCAAGGACAATCCAAACCTGCTTTTCAGCATGTGAGTAGTTCCTTTTTTTTCTGTGCTCTTTCATTTGTTTTAGAAAATATATTCTCTCTTCTACGGCAACCATCTAAGATGTAGAACTGCTCGTTTGGTTTAGGTGTGGTTTTGAAGTTCGCATATTGCCCAAGATAAGGATGACCCAAGAGGCTTTTAGCAACACAAGAGATGGTGTCTGGAATCTGCAAAATGAGCAAACAAAGGAACGCACAGCAATTGCTTTCTTAAGGGTGGATGATGAGCACATGAAGGTTTTTGAGAATCGAGTAAGACAGATTCTCATGTCTTCGGGTTCTACAACATTCACAAAGATAGTTAACAAATGGAATACAGCTCTCATAGGTAATCATCTCAGAACCATTTCTGCCTCAAATTACTTGCAGCTAGTTTGCCACTTTGTCCTTTTCATGGTGCTATGCTCTGAAAGCATTTGGTATTCTGCAGGTCTTATGACGTACTTCCGTGAAGCAACAGTGCACACACAGGAATTGTTGGATCTCCTGGTAAAATGTGAAAATAAGATACAGACTCGTATAAAGATTGGGTTAAACTCAAAGATGCCTAGCAGGTAGTCAGTCTACTTCGTTTTTTCTTCAAGGCTTCTTGTACCTTCTTGTATTTGGACTGACAAATATCTGTAAATCGCAATGCAGGTTTCCTCCTGTAATCTTTTATACACCCAAGGAAATTGGAGGACTTGGAATGCTCTCAATGGGTCACATATTAATTCCCCAGAGTGATCTTCGATATAGTAGACAAACTGATATTGGGGTGACACACTTTAGGAGTGGAATGAGTCACGAGGAAGATCAACTGATTCCTAATCTCTATCGTTATATACAGGTATCTGGGATTTCTGCTGCATTATCAATACAGTTATTATCATTATTACTTGCTGTTCTAGGTGTAGCCAGTGAAATTTTTGCCATATTCAAATTATCTTGTTGCCATATTCATATTATCCTCCCGACTTCGACCTTATGCAGCCTTGGGAGAGCGAGTTCATTGATTCCCAGCGTGTTTGGGCTGAATATGCATTGAAAAGACAGGAAGCGCAGGCCCAGAATAGGAGATTAACACTGGAGGACTTGGAGGTTAGTTTTCTTTTGTTTATTGGACTTCTGTCTTCTTCTCTTGCTGAAGTTTTGGCCTGGGGATATGACCCTCAGAAAGGGGTCTTTAATTTGGTATTATAATTGTTCTTCTTATTGATAATTTGTATTATGCTGGAAAAAAATTGATAATTGGTATTATTATTCTTCTGATTGGGCTAGTCAGGCTGCATTGATTAATACCTCTTCATCTCTGTTGAATATTGTAATGCTTCTCATCACATTCCTTTTAATCTTCCTCTTTTAATTTGTAGGATTCATGGGATCGCGGGATACCTCGTATAAATACTCTATTTCAGAAGGATCGCCACACCCTTGCATATGATAAAGGGTGGCGAGTGAGGACAGATTTTAAGCAGTATCAGGTTCTGAAACAAAATCCATTCTGGTGGACTCACCAAAGGCATGACGGAAAGCTGTGGAACTTGAACAACTACCGGACTGATGTTATTCAAGCTCTTGGAGGAGTAGAAGGAATTCTTGAGCATACATTATTCAAGGGAACATAGTAAGCCCTTCTGTCTTGATTCATCTCAATTGGATTATATTTGTTTGTTTAGTAGTCCCAGATAGCCTTAAATTATTAAAGTGAACGTAGTAAGCCACTCTATCTTGATACATCTCAATTTGATTTTTTGTGATTGTTTATTGTCTCAAATTTTTATTGCTGATAATTCCACAGGTTTTGGAAAACTAGTTTCTTACCGTCATATGAGTTTTTGTTCCTCGAGCTGATGTGATAAAGTTTTAGCAACTTTTTAAATTCATTTAAGTGATGGTTGTTGGGCATTGTAAAACAAGAATCTGATTACCTGTCCTTGGTTGCTTTTCTGCCATGCAGTTCCTTCGTGTTTATACAAGTCTTACTATGTTTTACTTTTCAGCTTTCCAACATGGGAGGGCCTTTTCTGGGAGAAGGCTTCAGGTTTTGAAGAGTCCATGAAATACAAGAAACTGACTAATGCGCAAAGGTCTGGACTTAATCAAATTCCAAATCGGAGGTTTACCCTTTGGTGGTCGCCTACAATCAACAGAGCAAATGTATATGTTGGTTTCCAAGTACAGCTGGATCTCACTGGGATTTTTATGCATGGGAAGATTCCAACTCTAAAAATATCCTTGATTCAGATATTTCGTGCACACTTGTGGCAGAAAATACATGAGAGTGTTGTGATGGATCTGTGCCAAGTTTTGGATCAAGAGTTGGACGCACTGGAAATTGAGACTGTTCAGAAGGAAACTATCCATCCTAGAAAGAGTTATAAAATGAACAGTTCTTGTGCTGACATTCTACTCTTCGCTGCCCATAGATGGCTCATGTCAAAACCTAGTCTTGTAGCTGAATCAAAGGATGTTTTTGATCAAAAGGCCAGCAATAAATATTGGATAGATGTGCAGCTCCGCTGGGGCGATTACGATTCTCACGACATTGAGCGGTACACCAGGGCTAAGTTTATGGATTACACCACAGACAATATGTCAATTTATCCATCACCTACAGGTATGTCGTTGGCCATCATATTTTATGAGAATGTTGAGCCCGTTGCTTAATATTATTTTAACTTAAAATATTTGTGTCTGCCTTCAGGTGTTATGATTGGACTCGATCTGGCTTATAATTTGCATTCTGCTTTTGGAAATTGGTTCCCTGGGTCGAAGCCGTTGCTTGCCCAAGCTATGAACAAAATCATGAAGGTACTCTTTTAAAAGATGGGGACGTGGGGTTTGTAATTTGTTTTAAATGAAGTTGTAGCAATATATGGTCTGGTCACATTTCGTTATGAAAATGCGAACCTCTAATATATTTTTTCTTTGCTGCAGTCAAATCCAGCTCTATATGTTCTGAGGGAAAGGATACGAAAAGGGCTACAGTTATATTCTTCAGAACCAACAGAGCCTTATTTATCATCTCAGAACTATGGGGAGATTTTCAGCAATCAGATTATCTGGTTTGTGGATGATACAAATGTTTACCGTGTCACCATCCACAAAACTTTTGAGGGCAATTTGACTACGAAACCCATCAATGGTGCTATTTTCATATTCAACCCTCGAACTGGTCAACTATTTTTAAAGGTTTGTCTGAGTTGCCTTCTAAATTGGTCTATTTGGTGATTTTTATGCCTAAAATCTTATTGTAATTCTGTGGTTTGTAAAGGTTATTCACACAAGTGTATGGGCTGGGCAAAAGCGGCTTGGTCAGCTGGCAAAATGGAAAACAGCCGAAGAAGTTGCTGCTTTGGTCCGGTCGTTGCCTGTTGAAGAGCAACCCAAACAAGTCATTGTGACTCGAAAGGGAATGTTAGATCCCCTTGAGGTGCACTTGCTTGATTTCCCAAATATTGTTATCAAGGGAAGTGAGCTACAGTTGCCATTCCAGGCTTGCTTGAAGATTGAGAAGTTCGGTGATCTGATATTGAAAGCCACAGAACCTCAAATGGTCTTGTTCAATATATATGATGATTGGTTGAAGAGCATCTCATCCTACACAGCCTTCTCAAGGCTGATTTTGATTTTGCGAGCTCTTCATGTTAACAATGAAAAGGCAAAAATGTTGCTGAAACCTGACAAGACGGTTATCACGGAGCCCCACCACATTTGGCCTTCTTTGAACGATGAGCAGTGGATGAAGGTGAGATTATTAAATTATGCCCCATTTCGTACCATATCATTTTTGTTAGATGAGGTAACTGCGGGGAAGTCAAATTTTAGTAGTTTTAATGTAACCAACTTTTCTGGTGCTATGCAGGTTGAAGTTGCCCTCAGGGATCTCATACTTTCAGACTATGCCAAGAAGAACAACGTGAACACATCGGCGTTAACCCAATCTGAGATCCGTGATATTATCCTTGGAGCTGAGATCACTCCGCCTTCACAACAGCGGCAGCAAATTGCTGAGATTGAGAAACAGGTTATTTTCTATTTCTGATGCCACTAAATAATTCTACCAATCTGAATGTTGGCTTGATCATCTGCTTCTTGTATATGAACTTTTATCCTTGTTTTAGGCAAAGGAGGCTAATCAACTGACCGCAGTCACTACAAGGACCACAAATGTGCATGGAGACGAATTGATTGCTACCACTACAAGTCCTTATGAACAAGCAGCCTTTGGCTCCAAAACCAACTGGCGTGTCAGAGCTATATCTGCCACCAGTCTCTATCTTCGTGTCAATCACATATACGTGAACTCTGAGGATATCAAGGTATCTCTTCTGAAATTGTCAGCAGAAGGCTGTCCCTCAGTTGTGTAACACTTGCTCAGAATTCTAACAGATTTTCTTGATTATTCTTTTGTTCAGGAAACAGGGTACACTTATATCATGCCCAAAAATATATTGAAGAAATTTATATGCATTGCCGACCTTCGCACTCAGATTGCTGGATACCTTTATGGCGTGAGCCCTCCTGATAATCCCCAGGTCAAGGAAATCCGCTGCATTGCAATGGCACCACAATGGGGCACTCACCAAGAGGTCCATCTTCCTTCAGCTCTTCCTGAGCATGATTTCGTGAATGATTTGGAGCCACTAGGATGGATGCATACACAGCCAAATGAGCTTCCTCAACTTACACCACAGGTCTACACTTGTTTTTATCTTTACGGTTATTCAACATCACTGGTCATTTTTTGCTCATCTTTGTTGTTGCCATAACATGCTTTCTTGAATGTCTGGTATATAGGATCTTGTTGCCCATTCTAAAATCTTATCAAACAACAAACAATGGGACGGGGAGAAATGCATAATCCTGACGTGCAGTTTCACACCTGGATCTTGCTCTTTAACGGCATATAAGTTGACCCAATCTGGATACGAATGGGGTAAGAGCAATGCTGATGCTGCAAGCAACCCACACAGTTTCCTGCCAACTTACTATGAGAAAGTTCAAATGCTGTTGAGTGACCGTTTTCTAGGTTTCTACATGGTAAGTGAGAGCACAATGTTTGAAAGTTTTGCTGGATTCTTTGTCTTCCTTGTGTTTTGGTTCGCTTGTTTCTAATGCGAATTTTGTCTCTCAGATTCCTGAAAGTGGTCCTTGGAACTACAACTTCATGGGTGTGAAGCACACCGTGAGCATGAAATACGGCATGAAACTCGGGATCCCGCGTGAGTACTATAATGAGGACCATCGCCCGACTCATTTCTTGGAATTCAGCAACTTGGAGGAAGGGGAAACTGCGGAGGGGGATAGGGAAGACACATTTATATGATGGATTAAATGCATGGTGACATTGATCCACTCATTTTCTCAACTAATCTCTTACTTATTACTAGAACTTGTTGTACGATGTAAATATTTTCGAATCTCTTGAACCCTGTCTTTCTGTTTCACTAACATGGATTTTATGCCCTGTTTTGCGCAGCCTTCTTAAAATTATAATCTTCTTATAATCACATTTTCCGCCAAAAATAACTCTTCATT
>JAOWBN010000019.1:148610-164262 GCA_028565015.1 Pinguicula moranensis | reverse complement strand
TATCTCGATTTTGTTTTATAAATTTGTTTATAGGTTTTTCATCTTTGTTTAATAATATGCACCCTCTTAAAAAAATGGTCCCCTCTCAGATTTTTTTTTCTGCATCTGCCCTTACTTTGGAGAGGAGGTGTGCTATTTTTCTTTCAAATAGGGCTGTCTATGTAGTGGCTGAAAACCGCTATTGTTACCATGATTATATCGACAGTTAATAATGACGGTAGCGGTAGCGAATACAATACCCATCATCCGTTAAAATAGCGGGTAGTGAATTTCTTGTCACCACCACCGCTACAATCATTTATTAAAAATATATATATATATTTTCATTTTTGGGGTAATTTTTTTTTCTTTTGTTCACGACCAAAAATTAAAATTTTAATATTTTTATTATTTAAATGGTAGCTGTGACTCTGCTACCATTACCGCCACTGTGGTGCAGGGTCCATCACTCCACCCGTTACCATAACGGTGACGGTAGCGAGCAACGGCCACCCGCTATTGCTACCGCCACCACCACTGTACAGCTCTACTTTCAAGCAAAGCACGGAGAAAACTTATTATTATTTGCCGTCTTTTTTTGTATGATGCAGATTGATGGTTATTTCCAATGGCGGACACAGGGAGGGCCAGGGCCAGTACCCCGGGGGGCAAATTTTTATTTTTTTATTTTTTTGCTAATTTTGTTTTAGTTATTTAATTTAGGAATTTTTTGAATTGAGTATTTTTATTTTGATCTTTTTTTCTGGCGTCTTTCAACGATAATTTTTATTTAGAGTTTCTTTTGAATTGAATTTCTATTTAGTTATTATTGTCTCAATTCTTTGTTATAACCTGCTTATAGGTTTTTTCATCTTTTTTTAATAAATATGTTCTCGTCTAAATCTGTTTTGAAAAATATTTATACAAACAAATTAACTATAATAAATAAATTAGATAGTACAAATAAATTAGGTAACTTTTATTTTTTTTATTTTTTTAATTGATAAAATTATTATTTTTCATAAATATTGAGCAAGTAAATTATTTTATGTCTCCTAAATTTTTTTTATATGCCCCTTTTTAAAAAAAATTAATCCCCCTTTAATTTTTTTCTACCTCCGTCCTTTTATTTCTGGGGCGGCATGCAAAAGATTATTACAAATTGTATATAATCGGAAACTAGTGATATTAGTTTTGCATTGTAAAATGTTGAATTTGACCGTTGCCTTAGGGGGTGTTTGTGCAGCTTTCTTATGCTTATAATTGGCTTATAAACACTTTTTTTCAAAATATAAAGAATTATTTTTATAAAGATTTCAGAAACTAGGCATTCGCCCTCCAAAGGGTGTTCTTTTGTACGGTCCTCCAGGGACAGGGAAGACTCTGATGGCTCGTGCATGCGCTGCTCAAACCAATGCTACTTTTCTGAAACTTGCAGGCCCTCAGCTTGTTCAGGTATTGTCTTTAGGATTTTTTAATATTCATATACTTTTCCTTTTTTTAGCTGCTGGAATGTAGTTGACCTTTATCTCAGAGATCATAGACATTGTCGTCTATTCATATTCCTTTTATTGTTAGACGCTGGTGTGCTTTTCAAATGAATCAGATTTGAACTTTTTAATAGCTGTATGCTGAACCTGAGTTCTTATTTGAAGAATCGGGAGATGGTTGACATAGTATTTTTTCGGTTTTGGTCCCTGGTGATTCAGTTCTGCTATATCGGTTTTCAATTTGTTATGGTTCCCTTTTCCTCTTTCTTTCTGCTTACAGCATGCAATTGAAGTCTACATAAACAGTCTCATTTCAGATTTCATTAGTTAGTTATGATGCTAATCTAATATGCCAGAATGCATGACAATTCCCATCCTCATTTATGATTTTAGACGGTATACCAACTCCGGCCCCCTTTCTTGTAACAATAATCACTTGTATTTTGTGTATTCAGATGTTCATTGGAGATGGAGCAAAACTTGTTCGTGATGCGTTTCAGCTTGCGAAAGAAAAATCTCCGTGCATCATTTTTATTGACGAAATTGATGCTATTGGTACAAAGCGTTTTGATAGGTGTGCCAGCTATTTCCAGTTATTAAGTTTGGATGATTTTTCTTTAAGCTTTTACAAGTTTTTTTATTCATGTTATTGAGGTTCACAATATGGTAGGTGCGATATTGATACTTATTAGCAATTTCCTCTTTATTGTGCAGTGAAGTTAGTGGGGATAGAGAGGTGCAGAGAACTATGTTGGAATTGCTCAATCAACTTGATGGGTTTAGCAGTGATGATCGGATTAAGGTTCTTATTTGCTTCTTTGGTGTTTCATTACTATTTGATTCGTAGTCTGTTGACGATGTGAGTTAGTGTCATACAACACTGTATTTTTTTACTTGTGGCCTTTGACAGGAGGAGGTACGATTGCTATCATCTTTGGTCACTCATATTAACAGACCTGCATCTATATTAAAGGTTTAATTAGTTTTTCATGTTCCTTGGTCTCATGATTCTCATTTCGGTCTGTATGTTTCTTTTCAGGTGATAGCAGCTACTAATCGTGCTGATATCTTAGATCCTGCTTTAATGCGCTCTGGTAGGCTGGATCGTAAAATCGAATTTCCCCATCCTACTGAGGAAGCCAGGGCGCGAATTTTGCAGGTAAAATTTTGAGATATCATATAATGGTCTTCCTGTTTCGGTTTGGGTTATATAGTGTTTACAAATTAATCATCTCAATGGGATACTGATGTGAATCTTTAATTTGTGCAATTTGTTTTATCGTAGATCCATTCCAGAAAGATGAATGTTCATCCTAATGTTAATTTTGATGAGCTTGCTCGCTCAACGGATGACTTCAATGGGGCACAGCTTAAAGCTGTTTGTGTTGAAGCAGGCATGTTAGCACTTCGTCGGGATGCCACTGAGGTCTGTCCCTCCCTCCTTCCCTCCCTCGCTCCCTTCATGGTTGATATTGTGGTTTCCATATTGAAGTAGTGACTAACCCAATGCATGTTATTCTCTTGTTTCCCCAGGTGAACCATGAAGATTTCAACGAAGGCATCATACAAGTTCAAGCAAAAAAGAAAGCAAGCTTGAACTACTACGCATAAGTTTCAACCACTAGATGTGAGGCTGTGTTCATTGCTCGCATACAAGGTTGACAGAAGCACGAGCACTTTGCTTGAAGCATTCGTCCCAGGGCTTCGAGACTGTCCTTCAGGGGTGCTATTCCATGCGAATCTGTTGAAACTGTATGATGTATCAGGAGTTGCTTTGTCTTGAGTCGGCATTTTGGTGATTATGAATTATTAGGATGGTTGCTTTAATATATTTCTAATTGGCAGCATTCTTTACGACAAGGGTGATAATGAACTTAACGAGTCTTCACACTTTTTTTTCTTCTTTATTTAGTATTCGGAAGTATTTAGTTGTTCCTAGTGCAGTATCGAATGATGCATTTCCCGAGAGAACGGAAGGAAACTGCCAAATTAGAGAGCACATAAAAGATCCAAAGCAACTCACAAATAGTGGAGGCTATGCTGCAATATTCAGCTTGTGCAGAGGATTGAGAGACAATAGATTATTGTTTCTTGGTCTTCCACGATATGCGATATGGGGCAGCACAAAGCTGGATGTACAACTCGATCAGACGCCCAATTGGCATATGCGAAGGCAGTGAGCATCATTCATCAAGTTGTTTTGGGTTGGAAAAAAGAGTTCAAGAGTAGGGCATCCTTTGAGATGTCTGACCACTTCCATGGGAACATTCCAATGACATGTATAAGGTAGCTGCATAAATTTACTGAGCTGTTGGACAGAGTAGCTAATATGATGCAGGATCACCCGAGCCTGGTACTTTGATGGCCCTTGAGTATGATGATATGGCAGATAATGCAAACATTGAAGACGATCTAGCAAGTATGAAGACATGTGAAGATGAATTGGCTAGTACTTTGGACATTGCCCCCTAATTTGGCCGTCTCCTATACAATGGCAACCATGATGGACAAGTTCAAAGTGCACGGTTTTTTTATTTCTTTTGATGAATAATTAGGTAGTCAAATAACCAAAATACTTAGCTATTTTTGGGGCACGTGAACCATATTGTTAGACTCAAATTCTTTCTATATTTTGGGTCAAAAATAGTCATGGAAGCATAACATTCGGCCAAGGAGAGTAGTTCAAACTCTCTTATTTTAATTTGTTAGATTACTTTTGTACTTATATAGCTCCACTTGTGAGCTATAAGGAGACATTTGAATAATTTTATGAAAATTATTTTACCTTAGAGACTTCTCTTGGTATAATTCGGGCTATTACCTTCTTCTTTCTCATTGCAACACTCGAACCATTCCCCTAGTATAATCACTATACTAGCTTGGCATCATAATATCAGGTCCGATGAAACCTAGATACAGCAATTCACCTACAAGGCATGGTACTTGGAGGCATCTGGTAGAAGAGAAGAGGTATCATCACTTATAAGCTTGATCTGTGGAGGTAAAGGAGTTGAAGCATTCTTTGCATCTGTCGAACCAAGGTTTGAGATGATGGAAATGCAATGTTCGAATTTGGGTGGTTTAGGAAGTAGTCTATAAATTTCTAGGTGTGGAGGTTGCAGGTTTGAATCCTGTCTGTCACACTCAAATGAATATATTTTTTAATATATAGGATGTTTAACTTATCATAGATCAAATGCAGAGTTCCTTTTAGAGTAAACAAGTACTAAATTAGCAGATCCTTGAAAATAATAATAATAAATTAATTAGATGATTTTATCCTTTATAATAAATTCAAGAAAAAAAATTGACAATAAATATAATAAATATTAAACAAATAAAATAATAATAAAAATACTGAAAAATAAAAATAAGATAACAGTAAAAATGTTTGAGCAATATAAGAAAATAAAATAAAAATAATGATTTTTTTTATTAAAAATCATGTGGTTTTTATTATTCTAACATATTTATCTATTTTTTTCTCTATCTTATTAATTTATTTCAACATATTTTTTTGTTCATATTTGGTTTAGTATTTTCCATTATTATTACAATTACTTTCATGCTAATTTTATTATTATTATTTTCAAGTTAATTTATTTTTTTGATATTTTTATATTTCTAGTTTTTTATTTATATTTTGTTATTCCTTTCTTTCCTTTTCTTTATTATAAAAGTCAAAATCATCTAAATTTCTTAGTTGAGATGATGAAAAGTTGTTAAAATAGTTGATGACAGTAAAGTATTATTTAAGATAAAGTGTTATTTAGGATAAAGTTTAGTGTAAAATAAACTTTACCCTATTAAATACAAACAAAATAGCCAATACACTTTTTGGGTACAAGAAATCTATAACATATATCAAAAGAGGATGATAAATAACCTCTATATGTTTGATTGAGATATGTTTAAGATGAAAGGAGAATAATTACACGGAAACAATTTCCTGAAAGAGTTTCTCTACCCTTGCACATATAACATACAAAGAGTTGTATTTCCTTCATTTAGGTTTGTGGTGTGGACTACAATAGAGGACACATAACTTTGTGTCTTAGAGTTGAGACAACCTTCCTACAACCTTGAGGTCAAAACTACCAAAAAGATTGGTTACATATTGTACTTTTTTTCTTGAAAGCTATGTAAACAACAAGCAGATACTTGTTCATGGCATCCAAAATTTTTGTATTCCATGTACTTTATTTCCATTGCGCTTTACTTTTAAAACTCGGGTTCCTAGACACCATCTGAGTAACCATTCTCAACATCCCCCCTGCAAGGTGGAGCGATGCAAGCAAGTCCCAAGCCAACTTGGCAATAAACCGAGAGAACAAGGGTAGAGAAACCGACTTGGTAAATAGGTCAGGAGGTTGATGTGCAATGGACATATAAATAGGTTAAGTGAATCCCTTCTTAAAATGATCATGTACCAAATGACAATCGATCTCAATGTGTTTATCCGCTCATTGAAGATAGGATTGACAGTTAAGTGTATAGCATCATGATTGTCACAATGAAGTTGAATGGGAAGAGCAATGGAAACTACCAAATTAGAGAGCACATATGAGATCCAAAGCAACTAACAACAATGGAGGTTATGCTGTAATATTCATCTTGTACAGAGGATCGAGATACAGTAGATTGTTTCTTGGTCTTCCAGGATACGGGGGCAACACCAAGCTGGATATAGAACCCGATCAGAGAACGCCTAGAATTAGGACAAGACGCTCAATATGCATCTGAGAAGGTAGTGAGCATTAAGTTGTTCTGGGCAATAAGAAAAGTCCAAGAGTAGGGCATCCCTTGAGATATTCGACCATTTGCAAGGCAACATTCCAATGACATGTATGAGGTTGCTGTATAAATTGACTGGGTTGCTTGACATAGTAGCTAATTCAGGTCTGGTGAAACCTAGATACAACAATCTGCCTACAAGATTGCAATACTTGGATGCATCTAGTGGAAACAAAGATGTGTCATCACTTATAAACTTGATCTCAGCAGGTAAAGGACTTGAAGCATTCTTTGCATTTGTCAAGCCAAGGCCATAGATGATGTCCAAGATATATCTGCGTGTAGTGACATACATCCCGGAGGAGCGGATCTGTTCGAGGCCAAGTAATAGATGGTTGGTCCAAGGTCTTTGATTTAAAATGGTTGTCAAGTAAGTTATTTACCTTGGTTGCTTCAGCCAGGGAATCACCAGTTACCAAGATCTACATAAACTAGCAACACAACAAAGAAGGTGGGTGCGTGTAGCAAGAAGAGGCAATGATCATGTGTTGATTGGAGGAAGCCATATTTCAGAAGATGCTGTGTGAGCTCTTTATTCCACTGCATGTAGGCCTATTTCAATCCATACCAAGAGTATTCAAGCAAGTAGACTTGCGCTGCCTTACCTTTTTCATGCCCCTGAGGCAATTCCATGAATACTCCTTCATCCAAGTCACCATGTAGAAAATCATTGTTAACGTCCATTTGGATTATTGGCCACTGTATTTGCACTACCATTGCCAGCAACAATCTAACAATGAAAATTTTGGCCACAAGGGAGAAACTTTTTGTAAAATCAATGCCCTCAATCTGGTTGAAGACCATGGCTACCAACCTGGCTTTGTATCTCAAAACAGTGCCATGTGGATTGAATTTAATATTGTAGACCCACTTGCAACCAATTGGGCATTTATAAGGTGGCAAAGGAGTGAGAATCCAGTTTAATTAGCCTCCGAAGCGTCAATCTCAGAGTGCATTGCATGTACCAAATGAGAAAGTTTCTTAGATTGAGAGTACGATATTGACTCTGTTGGCTCAGTAAGGGTAGAGAAAAAACAAGCATTGGCTGGATTCAGAGAGGAGTAATATTGACCCACTAATATATCCTTGGATGAGGGATTTATAATGTAGTCTGAGTGCCATGCAGAAGGTTTAATAGTTCGAAGAATGTGGCTGAGTGTGTACTACATCTGACGCTGAAGGAGTAACAGGAGGCAAAGCAGGCTGAGGGGCTAGAGTATATGAATGAAAAGTGGGAAGAGGAAGAGAATGTGTTGTGGATGGGGATGGAGTGGAAGTTGAAGGAGATGGTGGTGTTTCAATGGAATGGGCAGAGGAATAGGGAGCCAGAGTTGCAAAGCAAAGGAGGCATCAGAATCAGATAGCACAGGAACATCTCTTAAAGGGAAGATGTGCTCATAACAGACTACATCTCTAGAAACAAGAATCCAATTTGTATGTAGATCATACATTTTGTAGGCCTTGGTGATAGGAGAATACCCTACAAAAACACACTTAGATGCTCGTGCATCTAACTTTGAGATGATGATAAACTAGTTGTTTCCACAATTGAAATTCATGTGGTCTCTTCCAACAAAGAGTGATGTGGATAATCTATTTATCAAGTATGTTGCAGTTAATAAAGCTTGCCCAAAAAAAGAAGTTTTTTTTTATATGCCGAAAATCCAATAGAAAGAATAAAAGAGTATGTACAAAATGAAATTAAAATAAAAGCAGGAAGAAAAACATACAAGCCAGAGATGTGAACATCCAATCTTTGAGTCCTTCTAAGTCTATCTTGAACGGTTCTGATTATTTCAGAAGTTGGATAATTGCACCATTTGCCCCAAAGAAAGAAGTTGGCAAGGAAGAATGGAACAATAGTGCTCTATACATATCTAACAAATGTCTATTTTTTTCCACCATGCAAATTCTGTTGTGGTGTATAAGTGCATGTTTTTTGTTGTATAATGCCAAGAGTAGAAACGTTTATGGCAATTTTGATTGACAAATTCTGATTCATTGTCAATTCTTAGAACATTAACTTTGGCAGTGAATTGGGTTGAGATCAACAAAAAACTGCAAAAGCATCAACATGGATTAGGATTTATGTTTCATAAAATAAGTCCCCGAGTTCCTCTACTAAAATCATCAACGATGGTGAGGAAATAAGTTGCTACATTGGTAGAAGGAACTTATATGGACCTCGTACATCTACGTGAATCAATTCAAAAGAATGAGTAATGCTGGAACCATGAATTGGAAAAGATAAACGAGGTTGTCTTGCTAAATGGAAAGCATCACAAGGATGCACATCATTTTTTGCATCATGAACAAAAGATAGTTTAGTCAATACATTTCTTAAAGGTATGAACGAGTCTTTTATGACACAAGGAAGAATAAACAGTTTGATTTATTACATTAGAAGAAGAAGCAACAAACACTTCTTGAGACAAAACAACAGTACCAAACAAACAAGGGGACAGTTTGGTGGATGGAGTTGTCTGATCAAGGATGTAGAGTCCTTTTAAGGCTATTCCTAAAGCTAGAAGCTCTTCAGGTTAGAGGTCCTGCACGAGGCAATAAGAAGGATTGAAGGTGAGGAAAACTTGTGAAACATTACTTAGTTTAGCAATGGATAAGAGATTGAACTTAAAAGAGGGTATATGCAACACATCCTTTAGTATCAACTTGGGATTCATTCTAGATTCACCAATGCTAGCAACTTATGCAACAACACGATTTGCATGCCGAACGGTCATGTCAAATTTTAGAGGCCTTCAATTATCTAGCATACTTAAATCATTGCACATTGATGTGATCAAGGGAAAGTTTCCCTTTGATTTGCGAGATATAACTCCCGAAGTGGAGGGGTGAAACAATTAGCAGATTATTGTGGTATGGGTATGCATGTGTTGCGAGTGAATAAGTGCTAGTGATGCCCCAACTTTAGTCTCCCACAAATATTTATCTATTACGCTGTCCAAATTGGCCTATTTATAAAGTTTACAATGGGTAAAGATTTTGTTTTTCGGGATGTAATGGGTAACCATCTAGCCCACTTATGGGCCTACGTATTATCTCATTTTTGGGTGGTAGAGGCCATTTCTTGTCACATCGGATGGGAACTCGAGCTAGATAAGGCTTGTCGGGGCTGTAGTAGGCTTTTGCTTGGGTATGTATGCGAACACATTTGGGAGGAATCCACAAATATCGGTCGAGGTAATCTAGCATTTCTTCCTCAGATGGCACGCCGGTCACGGTGGCAAACCCTAGGTCATTTTCAGAGGTCTCCATGAGATTTACCTCTGAATTGTTGGTCGAGTTCCAATAGAAGTACCACATTCCTCCGGGAAACAAGTGCTTTTTCTATACCGGGCTTTTTCTACCAAGAGGGTATTTTATCGTCTTTGAGGCATAATTTCTTGAGGGTTAATTATGAAGTGGCAGAAAGTTTTGGGGTGATTTCATAATTTTTGAAAGTTTAGGGACTATTTTGCAATTACCGAATTACTTAGGATTTTTCTGAAAAATCCTAGAAAGTTGCTTGATCAATGGCACATGTTAGACATGCATTAAGACATGTGTTGGGACTTTTTCTACCTCCAAGCATGTTAAACATACATTTGGACAAGTGTTATAACATTTGTCATTCTTTAAAGCATGTTAGACATGCATTTTGACACTTATTTAGACATGTGTTATTCTTAAGGAACTTTGGCTTTTCTATAAATATCTTAAAACTTCTATATGTGAGATGTGGTTGCATTTGAAGCCTTGGTTGAAAATTAAGAAGTCTTTTAGTCTAAAAGTTGAAAACCCAAAAGTTGTTTGGGAAATGATTGAAAATTTGGAGAAATTTTTCATCTTATTTTCTAAGGCTTGAAGTGTAGAGCTATCACTCCTTTATTCACATATAAAGTTATACATTTTGGTGTATAAGCCTCAAGGGAAGTGGTGGTGTGGACTACTCTAAAGGGTGGACATTTGAACACCTCAAAGTAAGGAGCCTACTTGCAAGGATTGGAGATTCTTCAAGAGGTATAAACCTTTTGAACTCTAAGTTGTGTAAATTAGCAAAGATCCACAGTCAAAATATCTCTGAAATTTTTGTTATACTTTCTTAACACGCACTTATGTTTACGCTTCCGCATGTATTTTGCATAATGACATGTAGTGTAGCGTTCGGAGATCTTACACATACCTCGAGTCTTCTTCTCCTCGGGTACTTTTAGCAACAAAATGTGCGCAACTACCTGTGTTTTGAGTGTTGTTTGATGTTTTTAATACACATCGTATTGGCTCAGCTTGAATACCAATGTGAAAGATCTTGTCAATATCTGCTTGAGGGACTGGTTGGTGATAGCCTGGATAGTGTATGCCTAGAAGTAGTGTCGGAACTTGCGAGAAGCAATTATGTGGGAAAACACCCATTTCTTTATAGTCGTGTAGCATCGCTCGGCCCCTTGGAGCAATCGGCTGACATAATATACCGGTCGTTTCAATTTCTCCTCTTCGAGGAACAGGATTGCACTAACTGTGTCCTCGGATACTGATAGGCAGAAGAGGCGCTCCTTACAAATTTTTGGAGTGACGAAGACTATAATTTCTTGAAGGTATACTTTCAGTTGTCCAAAGGCTTCTTGACAACTTTCTTCCCAGTCGGACATTACTTGTTTCTTTAATAGCTTGAAGAACGGTAAAGCCTTATTCGTAGACTTCACGATGAATCGGTTGAGGCCAACTATTCATACCCCAAGTCTCTAAATTTCCTTTCTTTTGGGGCGACTGCATACTCACTATCGCCTAGAATTTGTCCTGGTTTGTTTCAATTCCTTTCTTCAAGATCAAATATCTGAGGAGTTTTCCTCCTTACACAATACACCCTGAAGGTGCACTTGGATGGCTTCAATCCTATTTTATAAAGAATAGTGAAATAGGCTTTCAGGTGTTCACGATGTTTACTTGATTTAAGGCATTTCATGAGTATATCATCGATGTAAACTTTCATGCATTCTCCAATGAGCTGTGCAAAGATTTGATTTGCCATTCACTGGTATGTGGCTCCAGTGTTGTTAGTCTTAAGGGCATAACAACATAGAAGTAAATCCCATGAGAGGTGATGAAGGTAGTTTTCACGTGATCCTCTTTGGCATGAGGGATCTGGTCATGTCCCTAGTGGGCATCCATCAAGCTCAAAAGAGTGTTTCCAACGGTGGCACCGACCATATCTCACAATGCTTGTTCAGGTTTGTGAGTCAGCGCACAGCTTCCACTTGCTTCCTTCTTTCGGTACTAGGATCATGTTGGATAGCCACTCAGTGTATTGTACCTCCCCTGTGTACTTGGCGACTAGCAGATCATTGGACTAGAGATTTGATGATGAGGTCTTTCTCTGAGGAGAATTTGGATTTATTCTGTTGTAGGGGCTTAGAATTTGGATGGACGTTCAGTTGATGCTCCTCAATTTTGGGACTGACACCCTAGAAAGGATAAAATCCCCATGTGAAAATGTCATCGTACTTTCGTAAACATGCCAAAATTTCCTCTTTCAAGAGTAGGTCGACATGTAGTTCGATTCTAACCATAGCTTTAGGATAGTCTGCCTGCAAGGCTATTCGTGGTTGTAACCTGATCGTATTTTATGCACTTCATTCATTTGCAAGCTATTTCTCAGTGGTTTAGGAATTGGGTCCTCTACCACAAGTTATACGTGAGGCTTCTCTGATAGGTTATCTCGAGGAATTTTTCCTGACGATTCTCTTCAACCACTCTTGGAGAACATTGGGGGTTGAAAAACTTCATCAGTTTTTAGTAAGTAAACACGATAGCTTGGAATTGATACAAGCTCGGCCTAACGAGTATGGTATTGTCGCTGAGGGATCGACTATGACAAACCTAACCAGTTGCATGGTGGTCTTTCCTTCCCATCTTAACTTTATGGGTAGCCTGATGCCTCCAATTGGGAACTTCCCTACGACGATGAGCAAGGGACAGTGGTTTCCTTATAGAGTTCATGTAAATGTCGTACCCTAGGACTTTACATTCGGTACTGAAACGGTGCATGAAATTGACCAACAACTCCTTCCAACTGGGCGACATCTATCATGTGGAGACAGAGTTGAAGTTTCTGCTTGTTCAGGTTTTGCTGTTTGATCGATTCTGGGAGGTCCTCAAGGTATGGGCTTGAAAGGTATCATGATCTTTCCTCAGTGTCCTCCTATGGGTTTGGTTTTAGGTAGCTGCCTTCATCGTTTTCATCAACTGTGGCTTTCGGCAAGATGGTTTCAGAGGGTTCTCCCAACTGTAACAACTAAAAATAACAGAAACACCGAAATATCAAACTCATCCAACCTCTCCACTACGAATGGCGCAAATGATGCGACTAAATGAAAGTTCCATTCTGATTTGCAACAAACAACTCCTAGAGTGGAATGGCAGAACAACAAGTGAATTATCATGGTGTGTGTGTGAGAGCGAATAAGTCTTAGTGATGCCCCAATTTTTGTCTTCTAGAATTGCTTATCTATTACGCTGGCCAAACTGGTCTATTTATAGAGTTAACAAGGGGTAAAATGGTCATTTCCTTGGAATGTAGCAGGTAATTGTCTAGACCACTTGTGGGCGGTGTCCACTGCGTGTTATCTTGTTTGTTCGGTGGCAGAGGGTATTTCTCGTTACCTCGGCTGGGAGTTCAAGCTGGATAAGGCTTGTCGGAGGCTATAGAAGATTTTTGCGTTTTGTCAGGGGATGTATGCGGACACATTTTCAGGGAAGTCCTTGGATATCGATTGAGGTGATTCTATTTGACCTTGAATAGCTGAGTCCTCGGAGGGTCTTCTGAGGTCTCTCGAGTTTTCATTAAAGGGTGGCTTGGTGGTATCTCCTTGTAAATAGGCCTTTTGTCATGGGCCCCTTACCAAAATTTGATTGCAAACACTATTTCAATAACTTTTTCAATTTTTCATAGTTTTAGCAAACACTCAAATACTACAAAATTAAAAGGATAAGTAGAATCAAAATGAAAATCAAAAGGAGAAGCAAAATGAGAAAATAACTATGGGTACGAAACATGCCCTAAGTTGGTGAAAATCAATACATTAAATAATGCAATATTTATTAGGTTGCAACTGAAACAACCTCTTTGTATAATTACAAGGGTAAGAATGCGTATATTTGACCCCCAAAACCTTAATTTAATTGAAAATATATTAGGTATGTTGTTGTTCTATAGAATTTGGAGCACTATGAAAACAATTTGTTGGGTCTTCAATCTGGTGGTTGTTGACTCCGAGATCATGACCTTGAATGGATGAACTCTCTTCTTCAGCATGAACATCCCTTGATGAATTTTCAATCTCGTTCATCTTCAGCTAATAAGAAGAAAAATTGAGTATAAAAAGACATGTTGGTTTCGCCGTGTATTCTAGGCGGGTGAGTTAGTGTCGGATGTCTTACATGATAACAGCTAGATTCATCTCTTTTGGCAGGGTTTTTTTCAACATCCTACCATATAGAAATTGAGGCATTATGAAAATAATTTATTGGGTGTTCAATCACCCGATGGGTGTTGCCTTGAGATCAAGACATTGAATAGATGAAATCCCTTCTTTCGCATGAGCATCCCTTGATGAACTTCCAATCTCGTTCATCTTCAGTTAATAGGAAGAAAATTTGAGTGTAAAAAAACAAGTTAGATAAGAAGAAAACAAATATAGAAGTAAGGGAGTGAAACAACAAAGAACACTCCTTTTATTAATGAAAAGGAAGTTGCATCCTTACAAGCTCTATGGCTTGTTTTACACCCGCTGCCTTATATGATAGATTTGACCTGCCAAGCAGTAGTATGGGGGTACAAAAGCATGACTAACACTGCAAACTAAAACCCATCTACAATGATCTAACCGAGTCTAATATTGGGGATACCCCATTTCTCTAGACGCAGTGTTCTCTTCAGCTGTTGCGGCAGATGCGATGGACTCAAATAAGTCGTTGTCAGACCGCCTGCCCTTTGCTTTGCCAGCAGGTCTGCAATGGAGTTTCCCTCTCTAAATTAATGAACCACCTGAAGTCTTATGCCCCTTCTTAGTTCATGAAATTCCTCCCATGCTATCATGAGATTCCATGGGCTGCACCATCCCCTTAGGATCCAACTTTGGAGGATCTGTGAATCTGTTTCAAGTATTACCTGTCTCCATCCATATTGTTGGCATATCCTCGGGCCCTCAGTGGCCCACTTTATCTCCGCTTCTTGCACTGAGAAAGCTACCTTGCAAGACCCTTCCTCGTCTCTAATTATACTTCCACCAGATTGCCCCAGATTACCATAACAGCTGCCATCCGTATTCAGCTTCAGCCATCCCGGTGGTGGTCTCCGCCATGTTACAATCCTACTGTGCTCTTTCACCTTCCAGCTGATACGCGTGTGCAGATGGCTCATGATTCATGCATCATTTATCTGCAATGAAAATTTTCTGTCAGCAATTTCACTGATTAGAACTAGCAACCTAGTTACCTCCCGCTAAACTCCTTCTGCTGATAAGCGCTTGTCCTTGAACCTTGCCTTGCACCTGTGTATCCAAAGAAACCAAGTCAATATGGCTGGTAAAATTAGGGATATAAACCCTTGAAAAGAACATCTCCCTGTTAAGGTCTGCCACACCTGTTCTGGTGGTGTGATTCGATATATCGTCGAGATATGAGGAATGGATGGTGTCTTATTGAAAAGTTCTCTGGGAAAAGCATATCAGGAAGTGGAGGTGGTATCCAAGAATAATCGATTTCATGTCTGGCTATCAGAATCTCAGGATAAATCCATCTCGACGACGGTGATGGAGTACGTCAACAAGACTTCAAACTCGGAATCTGTAAAGTTGGTTGTTGAATTGGAATTCGAAAGGATTCAAAGCCCATCGTAAATCTCTCCGAATTACTCGCCAGAAAAATCTGCTCCCACGCAAAGGTGGCAGCTGATTCGGCAAGGGTACGACTTGAGTTGGGAGTCCGGTTGGCCCATCCCGAACCGCCGTCGGGTCGTCATTTTGGGTTTCTAAGAACTGTTCTTGAACCGCCCGGGTTGGTTTAACCGGCTAGACACTCCAGTTTGTGGTTGAACCTCTAATCCGAATACCCAATTCGTTCCTTCGGGTTACAGCCCGATTCCGGTACAATTCCAACACGGTTGAACCCTTGGTTCGCGTTTAATTTTTTTTTATATTTTTAATATATTTTTTGAAAAGAAAATTTGTTTACTTAAAATATTTTGTTATATAAATTTTTAAGTAAGGTATATAAAATTATACATTATAATTATATAAAAAAGTTTATAAAATTCAACTTTACCCAGTATATTCCCAACTAAGTTGGGGTCTGGGGGGTCTGATGTACGCGGCCTTACCCTTGTAATTATA
>JAOWBN010000019.1:107084-131943 GCA_028565015.1 Pinguicula moranensis | reverse complement strand
AGCAAGATTTGATCTTTCTTTTGCTGTTGATGTGGGATTCTAGGTCTGTAATATAGTAGCCTAACTACTGTTAGAAAACGTTTAAAGTTTTGTTTCTGTCTGCTAACTACACTCGCTGATCGATCCTAGTTTAGCCTGCAGCGAGAGATTCTTCTTCCTTTCCAACTCCACGTTTTGCTGTGTATATCTAGAATTCTGGATAGGCAAAGGAATTAGCTTGGATAGAAGTTTGGATGCTGTTTGTGGGGGCTCCATTGATGTTGTTTATTTTTTGTGATGCTAAAAACCTGCGGAGATGGAGAAGTTGCTTTAGCTTCTTACTTTTCCCCATTTCTGATCTTTATTGGATGTAGAGAAGAGAGGTGCAGTTTAAATTTATTGTTCTTGCAATTCGCACCTTCAATTCCAAGAAGAATTACACTGATTTTACAGCCCAATCAAGGGCGGACCAAGGGCTAGGCCTGGCCTTAGCCCGGCAAGCCCTTCCACAATGTCATTTTTTTTTTAATTTAAAAAATAAAAATAAAAAAAAATAAAAAAATAAAAAAATATTTTTTTTAATTTGAGCAAAATAAAAATAATTATAATGAATAAAATGAATTGAGTGGTATACTAAATGATCAAATAATTTATATCAATTTTTTTTTATGGAAATTCATTAATATGTTTGGCAGATTTAACGAAGTCTGTGTAATCCTAAACCATAATAAAAAATAAGTTTCACCCCCCAAAAAATTATTTTTACTCCTAAATATTTTGTTATCTTGATTATTTTTTATAAATTTGTTTACGTTTTTTTAATCTCTGTATAATCAATTTACTCTGTTCGTGTAAATCTGTTTTGAAAAATATTTATATAAATAAATTAGGTAGTATAAATAAATCAGCTAGTCTAAACAAATTAGGTAGTTTTTATTATTTTTTTATCATTATTTGAATCAATAAATTATTAATTTTTATAACTGTTGAGCAAATAATTATTTTTTCATCTCTAAAAAACGTATATCATTCCCCTCAAAAAATTTATTTCTCCCCTCACCCTCGAAAAAACTTTTATATGGCCTTACCCTAAAAAATTTTAACCCCCGTAAAAAAAATTCTTGATTCGCCGCCCAATACAATCTTATGTTTGTTCAGGGTCGAGATTTCTTTCATTACTTCTTATTTCAAGTTTCAGTTGAGCATTGCCAACAGTTTCTGTAAGAAAACCAATGATATAGCGCAAGACAAAAACAGCGCGAGACAAAAACAACGCAAGACACCGCAAGACAACACAAAATTGACAATTATACCCCATGTTAGTTTGTGTGCCAGTGTTCAACACGAGGGTATAATAGTAAAATTGACTATGTCTTGCATTATCTTGCGCTCTTTTGTCTTGCGCTATACCATTTTTCAAGTTTTAGTTCTAGAAAATTACATTTCTATTCTTACCGAAAAAAACGAAGATGCAATTTTTATTTCTCTCTCTTTAGATTTTCAAGAAAGTTTTGTGAGCAATTTCGCAAGTTTAAAGTTGAAATTGCTGTTAGAGAAACTCGAGAAATTTAAATGGAAGCCGATAAATACGAACCCTCAAAAGAAGGAGAAGGCGATTTTCTGGTACGATCTCGGTGCATATAAAATTCCATTTCTTTGAACAAATTCATCGTGAAAAATTACAGTGAGACCATCGACAATCTGGGATAAAGATCTTCTTTTTGCTCTTCTCCGAATTTACTCGAATTCCCACGTCATTGAACGCTTTCAGAGAGGTGTTGAAACCATGCAAAAGCAATTTATCGCCTTCAAAACCTTATTTGTTTCTCTTCTTCTCAAGTTTCCTCAGGTTCTGACTCGTCGATTGTACCAAGAAAGCCCCCCAAATCCTCGGTGTCCGGCAGCTATTGCGTCTCCCGGAAGATAATGATTTCTACCCGGACGCTCAGTTGAGAAACGTGAAAAGGGAGGCTTTTGCGGTCTGAGAGTGAAGTTGATGCCAAGAAGAAAGTAGAAGAGGATGAAGAAGACAAATATCAAATATGGCCTGAAAGATCCAAAATTGGAGTCGTTTCATCTCGACATCAGTGGGCCTTACGAACCTCTTCCTCTGTCTCTTCCGGGAGAATCTCTCATAGACAGGTAGTTTTGGAAGTACCCAAATTGTCTTCCAATTATTAAATGCAAATGTATCTCTCTTTGTTTTTGTAATGAATCCGCGAGAATTCGAAACTATTGCCACCCGAATCGAGTCTATGTAAGGGATTAAAATGATAGAGTAGAGAGGAAGAAGAAGAACGGCGATAAGAGAGTTGAGGAGGAAAACAGAATTCACTTTCATACCCCCTTGAGGGCACGAATTCCAACAACATTTATAGTCTGACTAAACAAAGCATTAACAACTTAAAATCGAATTACAATTTAACCGGGACTTAAACTAATAAAAACGTGATCTTCTCTTCTCAGCACTTTTGTCATCAAACACGCTCCAGCTATAGTTATAATTGTTCTTTCTGCTTTCTCTACTCTCGATTCTTCCGGTTTCTTCTAGAAGTGGCGCCCCATCCTCCCATATCTGAGGTGAGACCTGGGAGGCTCGTAACATCCCCTGCTCCTTTTTCAAAGCCTTGTCCACAAGGCTTAATAGTCGAAAAGTGCTTGCGGACAAGGGTTGCATCCTCCCAAGTAGGTTGTTCTGCTGTTGAGCCCGCCCAATGGACTTTCCACTACTCCCTAGGTCCATCGCTGCTTGGTTTGATCCTTGAATCAAGTACCTCCAATGGGAATATGACAAAACTACCATCATTATTCATTTTAGGGGGGTCCATCCACCAGTTTTTCTCTCCCCTTAAGCTTTTCCTTCAACAAAGATACATGGAACACAGGGTGAATCCTTGTGGTTCCTGGTAAATCCAGCTTGTATGCTACTTCACCTATCTTTTCCAACACCGTATAAGGCCCATAAAATTGCGGTGAAAGTTTCATATTCCTCCTGAACTGTAATGAGTTTTGACGATAAGGGTGGAGCTTCAAGAATTGATCCCTAACCTCAAACTTCCTTTCCTTTCGGTTCTTGTCAGCATTCAGTTTCATTCGTTCTATAGCCTTCACCAAATTCTCCCTCAACAGACTCTGAATCTCCTCTCTTTTCTCCAAAAAATCCATGACAGTGCCTTCAATAGTACTAGCCGATCAAGGCAGTGGAATATGAGGTGCCGCATACCCGTAAAGAGCCTTAAAAGGGGTCATTTTGGTACTGGAGTGTGTGGTAGTATTGTGCCAAAACTCTGCCAAGGGAAGCCATTTGCTCCAGGAATGTGGTTTCTGATGACACATACTTCTCAAGTATGTCTCCAGGCATCGGTTAACCCTTTCTGTTTGTCCATCAGATTGGGGGTGATAGGCAAAGCTAAGTGCTAGTTTCACCCTTGTAATCTTCATAAGTTCACTCCACAGTTGACTTGTGAAAACTCTATCTCTGTCCGGAATGATCTCCCTTGGTAACCCATGTAGCCTATAGATGTGATCTAGGAACACTTGTGCCACTGCTTTTTGCTGTGTACGGGTGGTGCATAGCTACAAAATGACTGTATTTGCTAAACCTGTCCACAATCACCATTATGAGATGTTTACCTTCTAATTTAGGCAATCCTTCAACAAAATCCATACTGATGCTGGACCAAGGTGAGTGAGGAGTCTGCAGCGATTGCAGTAAGCCTGCATGTGCAGATGAATCTACCTTGCTTCCAACACAAATCATACAGCTCTTCACCCATTCATCCACATCATTTTTCAGCCTTGGCCAATAAAAATAATTCCTTATCCGAGCAGATGTAGCAGCTATACCAGAATGCCCCCAATAGGTGAATCATGTAAGACAGTAATGATCTTAGACCTCAGTCCAGTCCCTTCTCCTACACACAATCTTCCCTTCTTTCTCAATACCCCTTCTTGCAATGTGAAGTCAGGATAAGCCTCTTGGTTAACAGCCTTAGCTTGCATTATGGTTGAGAAAAAACTATCTGTAGAGTAGCTAGCAGCTACTTTAGTAACCCATTCAGCTCTGCCTTCAGAAATATTACAGCATATAGCATTCATTTCAGGTCCAAACCGAGACAGTGCATCTGCGGCCTTGTTCTCACTTCCTTTTTTTTTATACTGAACCTCATAATCATAGCCAAGAAGTTTGGCTGTGAGCTTTTGCTGAGTCATGGTATACAGCCTTTTCTCTAGTAAGTGCTTCAATGCCTGTTGATCTGTGCGTATGACAAATGGAGCTCCAAGCAAATAACCACTCCATTTTTTTTACAGCCAATACTACTGCTAGCAATTCTTTCTCACAGGTAGAGAGACCATGTTGTTTCTGGCCCAGAGATTTGCTGTAATAAGCTACGGGTCTACCATTCTGTGTTAGCACTGCTCCAAATCCTTGGTCAGTTGCATCTATCTCCACAATAAACTTTTCCTTGAAGTTAGGTAAACTCAAAACAGGGGCAGTACACATAGACATTTTCAGGTCCTTCAGGGCATCCTCTGCTTCATCATCCCAATTAAAGGCATCTTTCTTCAATAATCTAGTTAGTGGTTTGCTTATTGTTCCATAATCCTGAATAAACTTCCTATAATATCCAGTCAACCCCAAGAATCCCCTTAGCGTTTTGGGATTGTGTGGCCTAGGCCAATCCATCATTGCCTCTATCTTACTGGGGTCAGTTGCTACCCCTTTCTCCTGAGACCACATGACCCAAATACTCTATAGATTTTCTCCCAAAAGAACACTTCAATTCTTTTGCAAATAGTTCCTGTTCTCTCATTACTGTCAACACCTATTTAAGGTGTTCCAAGTGGTCATCCCATGCAGCACTGTAGACCAGAATGTCATCGAAGAATACCAGTACAAACTTCTTGATGTAGGCTGAAAAAATCTGATTCATTAGGCACTGAAATGTAACAGGGGCATTACCTTGAACTCATACTGCCCCTGATGTGTCACAAAATTGGTCAGGAACTTGTCTTGTTCATCCATCCTTATCTGGAAATACCCTGCCCGCAGATCCAACTTGCTAAACCATATAGAACCATGAAGCTCATCCATTAACTCATCTATCACTGGAATGGGAAACTAACTCTTGATTGTTAGACTATTCAAATATCTATAGTCTCCACACATACGCCATCCCCCATCCTTCTTTTTTACTAGTAATACCGGTGAAGCAAATGGGTTGTGACTCTTCTCAATTTAATCCTGACTCCAATAACTCATTCACAATTCTCTCTATTTCATCCTTCTGGTAGTGGGGGGAACGATAGGGGACTTATTTCTTAGGTATGGCTCCGGGTAGCAAATTGATCTTATGTTCTACTCCACGTCTTGGTGGCAGCGATGTAGGTTCCTGAAAAATATCTTTGAACTCCTCCAGTAACTGCTTCAGTCTGTCCTCATTACCCTCCTGATACTCCCCTTCCTGTAACTCAGAAATCTGCAGCTTCAAGTCTTGGTTGCCTTTAAGAGTAGCCACATCCAAACTACCTTGCTCTACATTAAACAATTCAGCTTTTGTAGTAACTCCTTCCCTTCCACCTTCTTCAGTGTAGACTTTGCCAATGGTAGTAATCATACCTCTCTTGATTAATCTGTTCATTTTATGAGCTGAAATCACTCTCAGTTCTTGGTTCCCTCTGCAGGCTTGCACTTCAAATGGTAAGCCGTCTTTAATGATAGTCACTATTATGTTATTATAGTCATAAAGGACTGAGCCATGGTCCCTAAGCCAGTCTCCACCCAGAATTAGATATAGCTGTTTAAAGGAAAAGTCCTCGGCTGACACACAAAGTTCTCTCCCTGCATTGTCCAGACAAAATCCTTGCATCTGACTTCACTAACTCTTTTCTTCCCATCAACCACTTCAACTGTCATAGGCTGCACATACTCCAAATCACATTTAACTCTATCTACCAATTTCTGATCCACAAAACAGTGGGAACTCCCACTATCAAACAGGATGTATATAGAGTTCCCTTTGAACATACCTTTAACCATGTATGTGTTAGTATTACTACTGCCACTAATAGCATTGATTGAGATGTTACCTTCATGACCTTCATTCCCCACTTCTGCAGTTTCTGTACTATACTCTTTTCCTTGCACTTCAGTTATGGCAGATACCACATCTGATTCAGCCATGATAGCAAACAATTTGGTTGCACATCGGTGCCCAGGTACAAAAGGGGCACCACATTTGAAACAATGTCTCTTCTCAAACCTTTCTTTCATTTCTGCATCTGAAACAAACCTTCTCTTTTCCTTCTCTGGAATTGTCGCCATTTTAGTCCTAACAGTAAGCTGTTGAGGAGGACTCTGGCGATTAGCAGATCTAATATTCATCATCTGGAAAGCTCCATCTACAATTTTGTCCACTAGGTTCTTCACTGTCCTTTCTTGCTTCTTTGTTGAGGCTATGGCTTGGAGTAAAGTAGGGGGGGTTATCTGACTGCACAGTCGACCTCAATTCAAACTGTAAACTGCCAATAAACTTCTCCTCATAGAAGATTTCTCCAAATTCCGGGTAAGCCATAGCTACAGAGGTTACTAGTGGATCAAACCTTCTTAGTAATTCTTGCAGAAATTCATGGGGTGCCTACTTAAGGCACATAAATTCTTCTAGCAGGTTATCAGGGTCTTCACTGTCAAACCTGATCATAACAGCAGCAATAAACCGATCCCAATCAGCCGGTTTGGGGTGCCTCAAACTGCAGAATCATTCATCAGCATCCCCCTCAAAGTGTAACCTAGCAAATCCCACTTTCTCATAATCCTTAATTCCAATGTATATAGAGAAGTAAGCTCTACTCCTTTCAACCCACGAACGAGGTTTAAGCCCACTAAACCTCGGAAAATCAGTATATGGCATTTTTTGCTTTCCTTCCTCTCAATGTGCCCTCATACATATATTCATCATCCCCCCTCTAGAGTCAGTGTAAGTCAGAGGTTGTGGAATGTGATTAGTGCGAGCTCCCAGATCTGAGGTACCAGCAATCTTCCCTGGTGGTTCTCCTAGTATTGATTTGTGTGCATTTTGTTTGTGAAACATCTCCATCATAGAATTCATTTGTTTCTCCATTCGTTGTTGGAATCATAGCCTGCTCCAACCTCTCGGATTGAGATTTAAACCACTCTGTATTATCATGGAGAACGTTAGTAATCTGATCTAACCTTAGCTTCATAAACTCGACCTCCTGTTCTATATCACCAGTGTTTTGCCCTGTGTCTATATCAGACGGTCCAGTAGGTCTGTTAATCTTCTTTCCTGAGCTCACCTCCATCCTCAGACGGCGGGCTTCATCCTGAACAGCATTCACCTTAGATTGAGACATTGTATGTACTCTGATTTGGGGACATCTTCCTTTACATTTAGCAATTGTGTATATTCTCTATATCTTAGCTAACCTCGCTCTGATACCAGTTGTAACGAATCTGCCAGAATTCGAAACAATTGCCACCCGAATCGAGTCTCTGTAATGGATTAAAATGATAGAGCAGAGAGGAAGAAGAAGAACAGTGATAAGAGAGTTGAGGAGGAAAACAGAATTCACTTCATACCCTCTTTAAGGCACGGACTCCAACAACATTTATAGTCTGACTAAACAAAGCATTAACAACTTAAAACCGAATTACAATTTAAGCGGGACTTAAACTAATAAAAACGTGATCTTCTCTTCTCAACACTTTTATCATCAAACACGCTCGATTCTTCCGGCTTCTAGAAGTGGCGCCCCATCCTCCTAGATCTGAGGTGAGATCTGGAAGGCTCGTAACAATTTTCTGTTTCTGAATTATGTTGCTTGGCCGCTGTAGTGGCTTTTGGGTACATGAAAGTTGTCCTTGTGAACACTGGTTCCTGTATGGTGAAAAGTTAACCTTTGTTGCGCCATCTGTATGGCGTATTCAGAATTCGTTGCCGTTGAAGATGTGCCATTGATGAGTTTTCCAAAATTAATTAGCTTTGATGTGTTTACATAAGAACATTTGGTGAATTATCAAAAAAAGAAACATTTGGAGATTTCATAGTTTACTTCCTTGTATGTTCGTATGTTGGTCGTCTGTGTTTGAGAAAGAATTGCCTCCAGAAAGAAAGTAATTTAACTATGTCTGTTCTTATAAGGCTTAGTTCATCTCGTTTGCTGGGATAGATTGACTGAAATTTAGAACACTTGTCAACAATTTCTAAGATTCTAGCATGATCTTTGACAATGTGGCCCAGTTGTCATGCCAAGTTTGCTAGGTGAGTTTTAGTAGAATGTAGTTCAAAGCAAGATATTTATGTTCCTCCTTATCTATCTGTTGGTGAGGATGAGGTATTTCGTGTAAAGGAGGCATATCTGTCACTGATTTTTATTTTAACTTTTAAACCTGTGCAGGTTCCTCCATCTCTAGCTTGTTGACAAGTTAGTGCTAAGGCCAAGATCTCCTCTATAATGTCTTCTCCAACTGCTTGCACTAGTTTCTGCTGATGCCAGTGTCCAATGTGAGTGAAATCAGCTATCATGGCTCCGCTCTTTCTTGAATCTGTTCCAAACTCAGGGCAAGAAGGCCAATAGCCATACATTTATCATTTCCTTTCTGTACAATGGCTTGAACATTCTCCAAGACCTATTGTCTGAACTCCATGATATGCTTCCACGGCCTAGAGTCCATTGGCTTAGTGTGTCTCAGCAGCAAAGGCTTCTTCCCACCATCAGATTGAAGCAAAGCTTCATCTCTAATGCCTTTTAAACTTCACCTAAGTTCCTCACTTCAAGGCCTCCTTCATTTTTTGGCTTGCATCTCCTCCAGTACAGTTTTTTCTTGCCATCAGACTCACCCCAGAAGAAATTTTCCATTAGCTTCCTTATTTCAGTCAGAGCCCATTGGGGAAGCTTAAGACCAGCCATGATATGGACAGGGAGGTTGGCCATGACATGTTTAATTAGGATGAGACGTCCTCCTTGATTCATAAGTTTGCCATTCCATCCTGCCAGCCTTCTTCTAATTTTTCCCAGTAGCTGGTTCAAGGCTTACCTGCAAAGTAGCCCAGTGCACACTTGGGCACCCAAATAGACCATTTGGAACACCCCCTTTCTAAAACCTGTAATTTGCATAATTATGTCTTCTCACTGCACTTATATGTATAGACATGAATAAAGCTGACTTTGCTTTGCACAGTGACTGGTCAGACCAGGCACAGTACATGTCCAACACCTTCATCAAGTTCCTCATGGATATGTTGTCTCCCCCTACAAAAAGCAAAATGTCATCAGCATACATAAGATGAGAAATTAAGGGTGCACCAACCGGATGGTGGTAGTATGCAATGTTGCCTCCTTCAAATTGCTGATGGATGGACTAAGAGAGGACGTGCTGCACTAGGATGAAGAGGTAAGGGGATCCAGCCCCTGACCAGATTGAAAAAAGTCAAGGGATACTCGATTAAGTTGGGTTGTAAACCATTGTCCCTGTATGCACCGCATGAGTAACTCAGTCAGCTCCTCACTAAACCCCTTTTGATCTTAGAATAGCCGCCAAAAAATTTCAATTAATCCTGTCAAAGGCTTTGGACATGTCCAATTCCAATCACATTTCCTCCCTTCTGCTTTTTGTGCAAAGACTGAACCAATTCTTGTGCTATGTTGATATTCTCAAAGATGTTGTGGCCTGCCAAAAAGCACATTGTTCTTCCCTAATTAGCTGTGGCAAATGGTATTTCTGTCGTGGAGCAATCACCTTAGCTGTAACCTTATAGACCATTGTGCTTTGGCTGATGGGTTTGAATTTATCAAAGGAATCTGGATACTCAACTTTGGCTATCAGCGTTATAGTGTTAGAAGTGAACATCCTGGGCAGGTCTTTACCTGCAAAGAACTCTCGCAGAGCCTCAATCAGATCGTGACCTGTCACTGTCCAAGTGGTATTATAAAATCCTAATCCAAACTCATCCGGACCAGGTGAACTGTTGCTTGGAATAGACCATAAGGCTGCTTTAATTTCCATAGCAGTAGGTATCTTCAAGAGATCACTGTTACCATCTATAGTCAGTTTATGATCAAACATCCTATCTAGGTCCCTACCAGCCGGCATTCTACTGGGATTCGGGTTAGAGAGCTGCCTTTCAAAGTGCCTGACAGCTTCCTCATGGATGAGCCTCTAACCTTCCAACAACCAACTGTCTACATTTTCTGTTTTGCCTGACCTTGATGAATGAGTGAAATATGGCAGTATTTTTGTCACCATCCTTCAGCCAAGCTTTCTTAGGGTGCGTTTGGTACCGTGGTTGTGGGTGCAACGTAGGGTTATCCGGCATTGGCCCTCGTTTGGTGCCCACGGACAAAAACACGCTTGACCCAATGGATTACTTCGCGACCCAGGTTTGTCACTGGGTTCCGTCGCGTTTTTAATCCCTCCAAAATTTCGCGGATTGCACATCCCACGAGTTGTCCAACCTGGCCAATTACCTAAATACCCTTACTTATCCAATAAGTTACATCTTATACCTGGTATAAAATCCATCCAACCCCTACAAATTGAATTCTCCTGCCCGACTCCCGTGTTCTTTGTGTTTGTGATTCCGACGAATCTTCTCCTTCTGCCATGCTTTCAGGTAAATTCTTCATCTTCTCATCCTCTCCAATCAATCACGCATAGTTTTCCCTAAAATTTCATCTCTTATTGCTAGGTTTTGTTCGTAATTGGGTCGATCTGTTGGCCTTCTTGCTAGCAAGAGTGAAGTCTGATGGCATACTCTCAGCAGAACTGGTAACTGTGTTTTGGTTAAGTATTAATGTTGCATTCTAAATTTGCACATTTTGTCACTTTTCTTATGAGAAGGGTTCTATTCTGTTGGCATCTTGATATATTTATGCAAAATTATTTTTCAGATATACATGTTTTCAGATTGGTACAAGCCTGGATGTTGTTTAGAATATCCTCTTGATGGAAGTGGAGCTGTTGTCGATGCCCTCGTGAGGGGCCTGCAGAAGGTTAATGGCCGCCTCTCTCTTGGTAGACATGTAGTTGTTAGAGTGAAGCTAAGAGGCGGACAAGTGAGTAAAATTTGGTTAGAAGATACGTCAGTGAATACATCATGAGACTTTAGAAGTTCACAATTTTGATTGAGCAGTTAATATTGTCCAATTTGTTCGTGCAAAAAAAGGTTGTTGTGAGCAACGCATCTATGTGGGACACGCTGAATCTGTTGCCTGAGGAAGTTATTCCAAAAGATTATTAGGATCCTGTTAAATCAATCCCACAATGTGATTCTTTTATGCACCTACATTTGGGTTTGAATAGCAAGGTGAGTTCTTTGAGGTCCCTTGTAAGAGAGGATTGTTTAGATCTATATATGGTTTTACAAGATTATTATTTTTTTATGATTATGCTTGAAAGTAATCCTGTGGCTGCCATGATCAGAGTATACGCGGTGACCTGGGAATCTATCACATAGTTGTTGATGATTGGGAGAGAGAAGTTGATGCTAATCTGAATGTTGTTTTGATAGTTGTTCCAAGTGTACTAAGCGTTGATCTTGCACCACCTGGTAAACATGTATTGCATGCCTACACACCAGGAACTGAGCTGTTTGAGCTCTGGGAAGGTCTCGACTGTAGAAGCAATGAATACAAGGAACTCAAGGCTCAAAGAATTGAGGTAATCCTATTAGTATTGTTGAAACTCAACACGGAGTTGGATCAGCATAAGAAGGGGCAAAGTGTGTCTAACTTTGCTCTTTTGCTCATCTTTGAAAATAAAACTTGATCATTATAATGTTCGATGTGAAACAGGTGTTGTGGAAGGCTATGGAGCGAACTCTTGGTTCAGTCTTCAACCTGGAGAAATGTGAGGTCAAGTTAGTTGGTTCTCCATTAACACACCAACACTTCCTTCGCTGGAATAGAGGAACTTATGCTCCGACCATCAAAGATGGTCAGGGTTTGTTTCCGGGTCATTCCAGCCCCATCCCTCAGTTGTTCTGTTGCGGTGATTCGACGTTCCCGGGCATCAGTGTTCCTGCTGTTGCTGGAAGTGGTGCCATTGTGGCTAACTCTCTGATATCAGTATCCCAACACAAAACTTTTGGATGTTGTTGGAATATAAGGTTCCCCTTTATGTTATTGGAGGATCAAACTGATGAACAAACAAATAAGGCTCCTATTCACGAATACTCATGCACAGATTACCAGCACTGTTAAAATGTACTAGACTCTTTAGAAATTGCTATTTTACTCTTAACACGCACATATGACAGTCTATTTAAACTGATGAGTCCTTGCTAGACTCAAACCTGACCTAATGGTTGAACGGGAAAACGCCTCCTTATGTGCACGTGACAGTTGACACTTGATAGTAATGTATTAATCCGAGGTTTTTTAACCATATATGTCACACTAGAACCAGATGCCAGGGCTGACGCACCATGTTAACCATATTTGAATTGGAACCTTCTATGGAAAGTTCTATAGGGAGTGTTTGGTACCGTAGTTGTGGATTGATTAAGTGGTACAGCGCAAGGTTATCCGACATTGGGTTTAGTGGTGCAGCGGAGGGTATTTTGGGTAAATCAAGCAGATTTAAGCATCAGTAGATGGCAGTCAGCCGATTGTCCTTCGTTACCAAACGAGAGATGACTCTAACAGGCAAAACCTCAACCATAGTACCAAACAGTGGGGTACATGCTATGGCTGAATTTAACCCCACAGTGGTCCCGGTAGATGGAAAAAAGATATCCAATTACCAAACACACACCCTTAGAGATTTTTTCTAAACAACTCAGCTCTCTATTCTTCCCATATGCTGAGTTCAACTTTTGCATTCTAAGGCAGCCTTCGCGCTCTCTGAGAACTAGTGTTGCAGCTCCATTTCAAGCATGTCTACATTGCTCTAGAGCACTTATATGTGCCTCTCTCCTCCCGAAGGATACCTTGTTCCATGTACGCAAAGCTGCCCGTATCCGTTTGATTTTTTGGCCCATGGACATCAATCCAAGTGGTCCAGTTACTGACTTCCAGGTATCAGAGACTAGTTGACCACATCAATCCAGGTAGACCACATCTGCATATATCTAAATTGCCTATTCCCTCAAATCTCGTTATGCTCTTTTAATTGCATCAACATTGGACTATGGTCTGAGGTTTTGGGACGTAACAGTTGATAAAAGCTTGTGGCTGCCGATGTAGGTACTTCGCGTTCACTAGGACTCTGTCAAGATACGCCCATGTGCACTGCAGTCCAAAATGACCATTGCACCAAGAATACTTCCTGTTGTTTAGATTTAAGTCTACTAGTGCACATCTCTGGATGCTATCATTAAATTCTTACATAGGCAGGGATGCCTGGGGAGCTCCTCCTCTTCTTTCACTATTAGATCTTATAACATTGAAATCTACGAGGACAGTCCAGGGCCGACCAGTGGGGTTGATGGTCTCCAAATGCTGCCATAACTCACTTCTCCTCAGTGAGTAGCACTTGGCAAACACAAAAGTGACAATTACCTCCATCCCTTCACAGTTCCATTTGTCAGTCATGGCTTGCTCATGCCTGCTCAGAATTTGGAAGTCATCTTCTTCCTTCCATAAGATCCAAAGCTTCCCATGTTGTTAAGCATTTGTAGCTGAATTTGGGAAGCCAAGTGAGTGTGACAGGTAACTAATTTTCCTTTCTGTCTGGAATGGTTCTGCAATAACCAGAATGCCAATGGAGTGAAGCGCACCCAGCTTTTCAAGTGAGGTTTAGCTCTCCGTAAGCCTCTGCTATTCCAGAACGTGATTCTTCTAGTCATTAGCCTAGTGTTCCACCCCTTACAAGACTTTGCTTGACTAGATCTTGTATGACTTTGGTGTATTGGAGACCCTTGCTGATCTTTGCAACATCTTAGGTGATCCTTTATATCCTTTGGTTCTATTAGTCGGCCTGAGTCATAAAGCTTCCGGCTGCCAGAGACTGACTCTCTACCAATCACTTCTCGTTCAGATTCTAGTTTTTATGGCTTTGTTGAGTTGTCCGTCAAACGCTAGAATCTCCCAACATCACAGTCCGGCTCTGCCTCCAGATTCTGCATGTGTCATACATCGATGTCATCCATCAGACTTTGATCTCTAGGTTCCATTCCAACATTATCCCTGTGCTCCGTATGGGTGACCTGAAGCATACTTGTCTGACCTTGGCCATTCAGCTGCAACTTTTCAACAACCCGGGTTTCTCGGTTATCCTCCTGAACACCTTTCCTCTTGCTCAGTTTTTTATATTTGTTAGATAGATTATCCATTCTGGCACCAGCCAGCCGAGGGTGTGGTTTTGCGGAGGCGTCCTCCCTAGTATCTAGGAAGGATGTCCTTTGTAATTCCCCCTCTTCACTTGACTTCAGGTCATTAAATGTACTGCCTAAAAGGTAGGCAATGAGTAGGGCTAGGCATTCGAAATTCGGAAATTTCGATTTTCGAATTCCGATCTGAAATTCCGAATTTCGATTTCGGATTGAATCGGAATATGATTTCAATTCTGAATTATATTTTGGATCGGATCGGATCGGATCGGAAATACAAGGTGAATTTCCGAATTTTCGAACTTTTTTAAAGAAAAATCCGAATTTCTGAAATATTTTTTCTAGTTCTCCGTAATATTTTTGAATTTCAAAAATATTTTTTTTAAATTTTTATTATTGTTCGTAAATTCCGAATTTCCAATTTCCGAAATTAAATACGGATCGGATCGAAAATCAGATTCCATTTTCGAAATAATTTCGGATCAGAACAAAAATTGGCATTTCCGATTTTCGACCGCCAACCCCTAGATAGCATCTTCTCAGCGACTTCGTGTTCATATGGCATACGAAGCGGCATGAAGACAATGAAATCCCAATCGTGGCTTGAATATCTATTCAATTTGGATCACCCTTTCGAAAGTGTGGGGAATGGGGATCATTAACAAAACACCAAAATATGAAAGTAGAAATATTTTGCTAGGTTCTTGCAAGCAGAGTAGGTTGCTTCCTGTATCAAATCAGAAGAAATCGAAACAAAGGAACCCACTCCGATCTTCCGAGCAATTTGGGGAAAATACACTCTGGCGCACATAATGCACTGGTGTGGTGAAAATTTCTGGACAAATCCCAACAAAACTGAATCATTTTTACCGAGCAGTTCCACTTCTGCCAAACGATGTGCTTTGCACTTTTTTGCAAGGAAGAGGAAGAAACAACTTCTCATCTATTCTTCACTTGCACACACAACTACCAATTGTGGTCTAGATTATACGATTGGCAGAGGTTTGGTTTTATTGGCCACTCTGATGCAGGTATTAAAAGGTGTTATTTATAATCGAATCTAATTTGAGAAATTTTCGGGATTTAGGTTTACAAAGGTGTTATTTATAATATGGCAATGTTGTAATAATTATGGAAAGTATGCGTAAAATAGTAACTTCCGACAATAAGTATAGCAAGGGATAAAGTAAACCCTCAAAAAATTCCGGATAAAATTGGTGGAGTTGTTCGCTGGTTATCCCTGCCCGAGCACATATCCGACGGGCAAGAGAGAGTGTCGATCAAGTTACCAAACAAGGAATCAAGTCGGATAACTCATTGTTATTCGACTTTATCCTCCTTCTAACACGCTACCAAATTGACTCTTACCGTTCCATGGTAGTTAAGTTCATTGACTAAGATATATTTTTTGCTATGCTCCATTTTTTGGTTGAACGAATCTTTGAAACAAAGAAAATTGCTGCTGCAAGTCCAATGGCCCCTGCATACGGTCTCTATCTCGCTAATCTTAAGTATGATCTGTCATAGGCCTGGGCAGCGGGCGCGGAATTTCTGCACCCACCCGCGTCCGCCCGCGCATGCACCGCCTAATTTCGCGTTCGCGCATAAAGCGGGCAGATGCGGGCGGAATGCGGAAATAAGATTTTTTTTATTTTGCGGAATTCACATCCGTCCGCATAAATTTATTTTAATATTTTTATTTAAATACAAAATATATGCGGGCGAATTCCAGAGGGGTCCGCATCCGCCCGCACGCACGCAATTTTTATTTGTTTATTTATTTATTTTTTATAGGCTTATATACTCGGATTCCGCATCCGCAACGCATGCGAAATTACGCGAAATCCGCGGATTCTGCATCTGCCTGCCCGCACAATTATGCAGAATTCACAGATTCCGCATCCGCCCACGAAATTTCGCGGAGCGAGTGGATGCGGAACAGTATCCTTCGCGGGCGGAACGTGGAACGGGTTGTTTCGGTTCCGCCGGCTTCGCTGCCCAGGCCTAATCTGTCATGTAATGAATGGTGACATAAGAAAATTTGCTTAGCCTATCACTTCAACATGGATACTTTTCGCTTGATTATTAGTTGGATTCTGTTCAGGTCATCTTTGTGGCAAGGCTTGCGTGTTGGGGTTGATTGAATACATTACATTATGAATTGTGCACAAATATTTTATTTTCGGAAACATGATATCAATTATCAAAGATGATCCAAATCCACCGTAAAGCCCGTAATCATAAAATAAGACGGTGAATAATTGGAAAAGAGATGATATACAATGTTTAAAAAGACTTGATTCATAATGTAATGTATGAATCCCCAGTTTGAGATGCTGCTGCAAATTCTTTCACATTTTGTTCAACTGGTTTCGTCAACTCTGAATGGCTAAGAGTTCTTGAATCATTAACCATAGGGTTCATTTATGTTTGTGACGGTCCTGCCTGAGCATGATAAGATGGCTGGTCGCTTATGGGAGCCGGAGGTGGAGGCATCCTAGGTTGATAAGGCTGAGAATACTGCTGCTGATATGGAGGCGGCACATAACCATAGGGGGGCGGTGGATAATATGGAGGGTAAAACTGACCGGGAGGTGGCACTCCCGGAGGACCGTAAGGATATGATGGTTGCTGCTTCTGCTCAAAGGTTCTACCTTCATTAGATCCCGAAGCTCCACTCGAAGACCCATCTTGGGAAGGAATGAGAGCACCCATCCTCTGGGGATCCATAGATGGATAATAAGCCCTATCTTGCTGTGGAAGTGGAAGTGGAAGTGGAGGTATATTGAAATATGGCATAGGTGGTGGCTGGGTCTGTGAGCCAGGAGACGGAAGAGGCTGGTTCTGCTGTAATGATATGACAGCACGTGGCAACAATCCACTGTGAGCAACTGCAGCTTGTTGCTTTTGTTCATCCGAGCCTTCTATTTCCAGTCGAGGGACTTGTGGTTTGCCCCAGAGCAGCTTCAGCCTCAGCCCTTTGATAACTAGTTTGTTGACAAGTTCTTCAGCTGCTTTCTCGGCACCCTCTCTAGTTGTGTAGGTTACAAAAGCACAAGCTCGCTGGAGAACCATCTTCACAGACTCGATTTCTCCGTGTGCATAGAAGTTGTCTCTTAGGTCTTGCTCACTGATTCTTGCATCGAGCCCACCAATATAAAGGGTTCTTATACCTTCATCATCTGGAGGCTCAAGAGAAGGCATTTCTCCTGCCTTGCCAAGAAGCTTCAATGCCACTGGATCATTAACTCTGGAAATGAATAGAAATATGAAGATAAAATATTCAAGTGTAAGGCTAAGAAAAATGAAGTTAGATTATAACTAATGCAAAGTAAGCAAATCTAGAAAATGATTTTCAGAATGGAGGTAACAATTATGGTCCTGATGAAAAAAATTGTAACTTAACAAATCTTGTTCTAGAATCTGATTTTGTCACCGACGCAAATTGCACTGATTTTCAATATTTTCGACTTGAAATGAGGAATAACATTATGAGCCACTGACACAAGTTGCACTGAGCCCCATGCAAAGAATCACCAATAATAGCATAACGAAGGGAAACAGAACTATCAACTGGGCAGAGTTACACCGCAACCATTCTGGGCTTAAAATCCAAATGAATGCCTACTCAATGTCAACTGATTGTCATAACTGTGATACAGTAGAGCAAAAACATACTGATTGACAGATTTATACTAACTTTAAATGAGCAAGTGGTATAGATGCCCCATGAACTATACAGCTCTAAGTGTTAATATTAAGCCCAAACTCAAATTATCAGCATTCAGCTGACAACAAAAATGAAACAGAAGATTGCTTGGATGCCATAGGTGACTAAACAAATTTTCAAGCACCAAAACATAAAAGACCGACATGTATATCAAGCATCCAAGGGCGGACCAGGGGGGAGGGGGTCCCTTGCCTGGGGTCCCCTGCGTCGTCTCCCTTGCCCGGGAACCCCCAAGGGCTTAAGTCCGCCCTTGTGAGCATCTGACAGGTGTACTGGAAAGTAATTTTCTACGTACCCATAATAACGATCTTTAATATTCTGCTGAGATAGTTCACCTTCAACAGGCATTTCATGCCTGTACGGGCATTCTGAGCCTCTTGTACATTGACCACGAATATAGAAACTGCAAACATGAGCTCGATTCCGCTTGTAGTATGGTGTGGTCCTCTGCAGCTTCAAGATGGTATCACTTGCACGTACCTTTCCAAAAGAAGATTCATAATCTATTCCAGCTCTAGCCTGCACATAATCCTTTTTAGTAGATCGAAACACATGCATGGGCCAAAAATCTGAAGACTAAAGTACATTTCAAAGCTGAAAGGTAACTGTTGATAGAAATGCCCACAGTCCTATGACAGTTCAGAGAAAGGCCTGTGAAGAGAATCATACCTTTCGATCATGTTCCTCTGCAAAGTATTCTCTGTTCACATCACTCTTTGGAATGGCATCATTGGAATTAATACTCAGGGCAGTATCTCGAACCTGAACGGGCAGCCCATATTCAAGGTCCAGAAGGCAAACTTGACAGACATTTTTTAGCTTACTGCAAGTTTGACAAATCTCGGTCTTCTTATATCTAGCATCACGACCAGGTCTCCATCTGAACACTGTAAAGGGTCGGGTACAGATCTTGCACTCTTTATCATAATCAGCTTTTGTCTGCAACATGGAGAAAAAGTACTAAGTGTCTAGCAGATAATAACAGATTTACATCAGTAGAATTGCCTCTGTCCAAAAATTGGACTGTTTAGCACGATGAAATCCATTGGTCAACTATAACAAACATCAAATAAAACATTAGGGTCAGAGTAAAAGAATAAATAGGAAAAAGAAAAGTGATGAACTCTTCCAAGGCATCCATTCCTAATTCAACTAAGCGTGAAGAAATAATACATCAATCAATAACTAGTTGCAACATAAAATATGTCAAATAATAACCGGAGTTTGGATTACCATTCGAACATAAGGGTTATCACCGAGACACGATTCGCATATAATCGGGAAGTCAGACCGCTCCCACCCATCAGCTTCTGCGTCCCTCAACAGCCTATGCGCCATTTCGTTCTAAGGTTATATTCTTTACTTCTCTGCATCAACCAACGGGTAAATTTAAAAATAAAAAGAACACTTCAAACCAGAACAAACCCAATAGTCACTAACAAAACCCTAAATCGCAGTTAATGATGCTTCTGTATATACCTCGCAATTGTTTTCCGCCGCAAACAAGAACACGCACGACAGACAGAATTCGTGAAACACAAAACCAAAAGCTAAGGCAGCAACGTAAATGCGACTGTGGATTGGGATGGGTTGTCTCGTGTAGGTCTAATGGGGGGAAACCCCCAATTCGATAAGATAAGGGATATATTGTTATTATTGACCGTGAGGATATAATGTAGCAAGGGTACATATGAAAAAAAATAGGGTATTTTTGCTCGGGAATTTTTTGGGAGGTGACTAGGGTGGGCAAACGGTCAATCGGGCTTCGGGACAATACGAGGCCCGATTATGCCGAGTTTTGATTTATTATAAAATTTTGAGATTTTTGATCGGGATCAGGATTGAGGTTTTAGTCCCGAAAAAAGTTCAGGTCGGGATCGGATTTGGGAAGATGGGGAAAAAAAATTCGGGTCGGCATTGGCCTTAAGGACAACCAGAGCCCGATTCATATTAAAAAATATTTAAAAAGTACTAAACAATTAAAATTAATAATAAAAATAACAAAAATAATAATATTTCGGGCATCGGGTTGTCCTGAGGCCAGACCTGAGTCCCGCAGTCCCACAAAATTTTGGGACTGCGGGACTCGAATCTGGATTAGGATCAGGAAACCGCTCCGGAATATAGTTCGGGTCGGGATCAGGATCAAGCATACCCGATCCCGAATCCCGATTGCCCACCCCTAGAGGTGACTAAACAGTTTTATTGAAAAAATAACAGTTTTATGTTCAAACAGTGACAAAAGAAAATAACAATAAGCTCAGCTCAAACACCGGAAGGAGGAGCAACTTCAATTTCAAATTTTGCATTGTCAATGGTGCTTGACAATGCAAACTTTGATCCAGTATCTGATATCCATTTTCAACCATACAAATTGGTAGAATCAGGGGGCCTGCGCAACTCAAGAAAAGAGCCACAACCCATTGTTGTTCTCATGGATGGGCAAATATTTTTCAACAAAAAAGGCAGGGATAGATTCTGTGATTAAGAAAATTAAAGCTCAACAATAGATGTGTGCTCAGAAATCTCATAAAGAAAAGATGACACAAAGTACACCCAATAATTGGGGAAAAAGAAGCTGCAATTACATCCAGAGATGATGGAAGATTAAGCTCCGGTGAAAAGAAAAGATGTTCCCGGCTAAGAAGTAGAGAAATTCACATCCATTAGAAACCCAACACAAGAAACTTAATTTAGAAAAGTACCCAACTCAAGAAACTAATTTTTTTGTTTGTGTGATAGACAAGTTCAAGAGAGAAGCATAATTTCATGTACGCAGAAGATGAAGCAGATATCCAATTGAAGAGATGGGTAAATAAGAAGAAGAGGGCACCCAGAGGCATGAAAATTAAGCATAAGTGAAAATGTAGTAGTTGATTGAAGAGTTAGCGGTGGAAATTCGCGTCAAGTAGTTATTTTGAATTTAACTAAAATAGTAGTAAGTGAAGACACGACTTTGAATAGGGACATGGAGCATGTATTAAAGCTTGTAAAGCGTTATTAACAGTACGAATGTTTAGTCTGATTCTCTGTCTTTTGCTATGTTTCTCTCTTACAACATTCCGTCATTCTCTCCCCTTACAATCTTCTCTCTCCCTTCCTACATTCTTCTCGATCCTTCTTCAGCCCTTGGACACTGCTCATCATCTGCAATGCTAACGCGAAACTGAGGTGTTACAGTGGTATCAGCGCACGGTTACTTAGATCCAACCACCTAACCTTCAAGATAGCTAAGAAACGTGAACCAAGACCTCAAATCATGGTGGATCCACCTACTAAAGCTACATATGGCGAAGCTACAGATGAGATGTCTCGAATCAAACAAGAGGCACTCTATTGAAAGAAACCAGCTCGTTCAGATAATCCTGAAGAGGGTTCTCACGCAATACCCCCGGGAAGCCTTGAAGCAAGAATGGAAATGTTGGAAAGACAAATGCTCCTAGCCATAGAGGAGATGAGGAAAAACATGCTTGATCTACAAATATCAGTGTAGAACTAGTTTAGTTCCATGAAAGAAGTGTTAAAAATGCAAAATAACAGTAAGTCTATCTTAGGGGAGCACCTTGACAAGTTGAAGGCAGCTCAAACTAGTGTGTTAAACAGAGTACCCCTTGTTCAGAACCAAAATGTTGCTATGGGGATGTACAACTGGGAGGATCAAGGATTTACTCTGAAAGGGAAGATGCCCTTTGCTAATTTTCCACATTTCAATAGAAAGAATCCAAGATCTTGGATTGAGACGGGCGAAAGTTGTATCTCTATTTATACAGGGCTTCATTATCAGGAAAGAATAGAGTACGCAAGGATGCATCTAGAAGGAGACGGAAATTGGTGGTTTCAAACTTTAAGGTATAACAAACCAATGAGTTGGGATGATTTTGTAGCAGCATTACTTATAACGTTTGATACTACTAATTCTAACACTCTGCTTGAGGAGTTTATGTGTTTAAAGCAGGGTATCCAAGAATCTTTGAAGGATCTATTGAGGTGCTTTGATACTATATCTTCATCTGTGATGATATCACACTCCAATTCGATGAAGATTTCCAATTCGATGAAGATTTCTACAAGGAGAAGTTAATAGGTTTCCTGCAAGCAAAACTCAGATCTGCTGTATCTTCGTTGAATCCTAAAACCTTATTGGAAGCTATTGCAGCAGACAAACAACAAGAGATTACACTAAACTCTTTCATTGATAAAGTGGCATCAAGGGCAACTTTGAAGTTAAATTTAAGGATAATTTCAAACCAGCTATGAAGGTACAGGGAAAAGAGAAGCAACCTGTTCCTCCAGTCAAAAGGAGATACCTCACAGATGCTGAATTAAAGGAAAGAATGGATAAGAAACTTTGTTTTAAATGTGGAGTACCTTATGTTCCTGGTCATCAGTGCCTTACCAAGATCTATGCTATAATTGCAGAAGACAAGTGTAACTCTGAAAAACTAGAAAAAGAGGCATCATATGTGATAACCAAGGAGAAAGATTGTGATGATTTCCCTGATGAAGGGAACCTATCCCTAAATGCCATAGCTGGCCATTCTGGCTTGGATACATACAGAGTTATAGGATACTACAAAGGCGAGCCATTGCAAATACTTATAGACAGTGACAGCTCTCATTGTTTTATAGATCAGAATTTTGCCAACAGGATGGGATGTCTTTTAGAATATATGAAACCTATGCCTGTGGAGGTGGCTGATGGGGATAGAAATATTAGTAACACCGAATGCAGAAATTTAAATTGAATAATGCATGGAAAGGAGTTTATATGCAATCCTAGACTTTTCCCTCTCAACAGTTATGACTTGATCATTGTAGGGAATTAGCTTAGAGGTTATGATATGGTTATCTACAACTATAAAGACATGACAGTCACTCTTCATGATGGATACAACCCTCTATCTATTCAAGCTGTTGGAGGATTAGGGGAGATTGAATTAACTTCTGCAAATAAAATTTCTAAATTGATTTCTGGAGGGTTAGCTGTGATGGTGGGATGGTTGTACTTTCCTGAAGATTCTGTTGAGGGGATGGAGATTAATGCAATTTTTTTAATATGGAATCACAACTTTGTACAGATCCATCATTCAATACCTCCCAAGATGAAACTATAACATCTCATGAAGAATTCCAGGAAAAGTTGAAACAGTTGTTGAAACTATTCTCAGATGTATTTGAGGAGCCTACTGATTTACATCTAGTCAAGGGGGTAGAATACTCCATCACCCTAATACCAAGGACTACACCTTGGAAACAAGTTCCTTACAGTGCCCCACACAATCAGAAAGATAAAATAAAACGAATAGCGAAGGAATGACTCTCTACTGGGTTAGTCAGAAGAAGCCACAATCCATACGTGATTAGCTCGAACCGTTGGTTGTACAGCAAGTTGAGGAGTGTTCGTTTGGTGACCCATGGATTTGTATACATGAATCGAATTCCTCTCCTTTCATGCATGCTGAAAGTTGGATTTTTACTATATTTTTTGTAAGGCCTCGTAAGTTGGATGAGCCTTTCCTTTCACGCATGTTGCAAGGTGATACTTATTGGTTGTTCTTTTGCCACCTGTGCTCAAGCATCCTCTAAAAAACAAACAGGTTATGTTAAAGCGTGACAAGAAACCATAGCCATAAATAATTTTAAGACGTGCATGGTTTGCAAAATCATTAAAGAAATGATAAACCTCTCGGGTTCCCATATAAAATCCAATGAAATAATCATAAAAAATGACAATCAAACCAAAGTGACCTATATGTAAAGAATGAGTAGGCATGTGTAAAGTTTTGATAAGGTGTTATGCCTAGACAATTCATTACGTATCGCATTCCCACATGCATTGAGCATATTTCAATAATCAAACCCCTGGGCATACTCATCCCAAAAATAATCAAGGTTAAGTTATTTCTTTTGTAACAAGGGACATGAGATATACCTATGGGTCAAGATACTACTAACCATTCCCTTGACTTAGAGGTAATCCGACGGTGAGTTCTTAGGGTGAATCATCCGGAGTATCCTGCAAAAGATAAACAACATCGCTCGGCAAAGATCCGACGAGATTGTTAGTAGGGAAGACAACTTTCTTTTCCTTACTCCCCTCCTTCTTTTCCCTCATTGCTTGTCTCACTTTTTTCTCATCTTCTTTATTTTCACACTCGGCTTCTTTTGTTTCATTCTTCTCAATCTCGACCACTCTTTCTTTTTCTCTCCACTTTTCACTCTTGATTTCTTTTGTAGTTTTTTTATTCTCCCTTAATTTTCTCTCATGCTCTTGTTTTTCTCTTTCGTTCAAATCTTGCATGATGGCCTCTACAATATTTTCGTTGGTATAGGTGATCTTCAATTTGGCCTCCTTAGAGGGTGATTTCTTGGTGAGCTGACCTTGAGGTCTCCATCTCTCCAGTCGATCAAGTTGTTCATTGATCATTTCCTCCGTTTGCTGCCTCTACAGCGCACGTCTTGCCCCCGTGTGTAGGAGGTCATGTTCCCTACGTACTTGGTCTTCTCGAGACGAAATTTTTGGAACTCGCATTTTATTGGCATCCATCCGTTCGTGCTTACGCTGCATCCAAGAAGTCAACGCTTGCGCCTTTTGCATTTGTTCTTGATGTGAAACTTTGCTCACAGAACGAAAGCGTGAAATCGGGAACTTATTATTGTATAAAGAGAAATACACCAATTAAGCAAATTTCGAAATTGATAAAAATAAAAGGATAAATTGTGCAACCCAACAAAAAGTTACACGAAATAGAAGGATTGAAAGGAACGGAGATGGAAGAAATGTATTATGCCGTAGAAACCTAATCAAACATGGAACATCAACCCCTAGCCAACTACTACGCTAGAAACGAATGTAAAC
>JAOWBN010000019.1:0-12771 GCA_028565015.1 Pinguicula moranensis | reverse complement strand
GTCAATTTTTTTAAATAAAAGAATAATACAATAACATTTAAATAATCTTTAATGCTCTTTGAGCGAATAAGAAAAAAATGTATTAACTAGTTATCATAATTCATATTATAAACATTAAAAAAATAGCAAAAAATAAAATAAAATAAAAAAATGGTGGTAACGGTAAAATACCGTTACCTTACCGTTTACCGTAATACCGTAACAATACGGTTTTTCAGTATTATGGTACGGTAACGGTAATGAAAAACCATTACCATTTTTTAACGGTACGGTAACAGTAATGGCCATTACCGTTACCGTTTACCGTTTGCTCACCCCTATAGAGAAATGGGGGAAAGATGAAGTTTCCTTCACAAAAGTAGAGAACCGGGAAATGAGAGGGCACAGAGTTCAAAAAAATCACTGCATTCATTACTGATTATTGTACAATACATAATGAAATTTATAGTCACTAGCTGACTTTTTAAGTCGTGCTCCTACTATTTTTTTAAAACATAACCCACAAAACACAATATTATCTATTACAAAATATATAACGATCTCAACATGACACGCGTTTTCTTCTCTTCATTCATCGCTTCCCTCTCCTGACAGTTAGAAATCTCCTTCTCCAACAGACTTTGACAGTTTCATTCCTTTCTTCGATCTATTCGTCCTTCTCCCTTTCTTTGCCCAATTCTTCAGAATCAAATCCTCATTCTCACCTGGAGTTATGACAACTGAGAGGATTTAAGGTTTGATCTTTTATCTCATGTTTGCTTCCTGCTCGTGAAAATGCGCGTTTGGAATTATATTGTTGGTACAATGTTGTTTATTTAGAATTCTAAGTTTCTTGTAAGATGAGATGTTGCACGAATCAGATCATTTTTTAGCTCAATTTTGGAAGTGCTTTCTTCAGGTGGATGCTGCTGAGGATTCTGAATTGTTCCATCCTTTGTTCGTCTGTAATCTAATCCATGAATAATTTGATCAGATTTTTCGAACTTGTCTTGCTTAGCCACAGACAATTTGATTATACTGGAGTAGCAAGAGATTCAGGTGTTTAAATAGACCTACTTGTAACCTCTTTCTTTTGAATGTATGTAGGAAGTAATGGTGATGTTTTGGAGGACAACCCAGTGGGAAGATTGAATAGTATATGTATATGAACACCCAAGCAAATACAATGAGAAGACCCTGCAGAAAGATGCACGCTGCCCCACCCACATGGTTACTGCTGGGATATTCATGCATCAATTACTTTTATGCAGCCGTGTTAGAACTCTCAATCCAAATGAGGCTGATTGGTTTTATACACCTGTTTACACCACCTATGACCTTGCACCTAATGGATTGCCACTACCTTTCAAATCTCCGAGGATGATGAGGAGCGCAATACAGCTCATCTCTACCGAGTGGCCTTACTGGAATCGAACCGGGGTGATCACTTCTTTCTTGTTCTTCATGATTTTGGAGCCTGCTTTTCATTATCACGTAAGCCACTTCTTGTATCTGCTGTTGGCTCTTCTCTATGTTTAAACTAAACAGGTATATTCTCGTGTCATAGGAAGAGAACGCCATAAAAAGAGGCGTTCTCCCTTTACTTCAGCGTGCAACCTTGGTTCAGACTTTTGGACAACGCAATCATGTTTGCTTGAATGAAGGATCAATAACAATACCTCTCTATGCACCACCTGAAAAATGCAGTCTCATTTAGCAAAAATGATATAGCGCAAGACAAAGAATGCAAGACAAAGAGCGCAAGACATAGTCAATTTTACCATTATACCCTCGTGTTGAACACTGATACAGAAATCAACACGGGGTATAATTATTCATTTTGTACTGTATTGCGCTATTTTTGTCCTGCGCTATATCATTTCTCATTGTTTAATTCCTCCCGACACTCCAAGATCTATCTTTGTATATTTTTGTGGCCTCTTTTATGATGTAGACAATGACCCTGAAGGTGGCTACTATTCAGAGTAGGTTATGGCATTGCATTTAACTCGCTGAAAATTTTGAGAAACTATGTCGGTTCATGAGATTTTATACATTCCTGACAATATAATTCTTTGATACACAGAGGAGCAAGAGCGTCAATTTAGGAGAACTTTAAGAACAACCCACTCTTTGACATCTCCAATGACCACCCAAACACATTCTGAAGATATGCAGCTTGCCATTTTCTATCTGTGCCCTCTAGGTTGGGCCCCCTGAAGTCCACGACTCGTGGAAACCGTAATTTTTGGTTGCATTCCTGTAATCAAGCAGACGACATAGTACTGCCATTTGCTGATGCTATGCCATGAGAACGAATTGGAGTCTTTGTAGCCGAAAAGGATGTTCCATATTTGGACGCAATACTTGCATCTATTCCAGTTGAAGTTGTCTTAAGGAAGCAGAGGCTGCTTGCAAATCTTTCCATGAAACAAGCAATGCTATTCCCTCAGCCTGCTCAATCTGGAGATGCTTTCCACCAAATCTTAAACGGGCTGGCACGAAAACTACCGCATGGCCGGAGTATATTCTTGAAACCGGGCGAAAATGTTTTGAACTGAACTGCCGGACCAGTTGGGGAACCTGAAGCCTTGGTAAACCAGCAGCTTCAACAGCTTTTTTCCACCTTCCCTCATCTTCATGAGTGTTTCTATAGATGCTATTTCTCCTGGTTATAAATGTAGTTATTGATGTACAGATTCTGAAGTTTGCCATTTAAAGCAAATTGTGATTGGGTTTTACCCACTGCTATGATTTCTTCAATCCTGTAAAACAATTCATATATTTTTCTCTTAAAATCATGCTTGGTCTCTTTAGATGATGATGCTTAGAAAGTGAAGAATCAATTGAAACCGAGGAACTAACTGTAACAATGATACTTGAAACAGGTATAGAATCCCTCAGAGATAGTTTTCTGTATTCCTGGGAAAAACATATCCCTCATACTGAAAGAGAGGACAATCATTTTGCCTTAAGAAAATAACACAAGTTGCTGGTTTCAAATATTTCACCAGAATGTTGCTGAGGAGTGAGAACCGAGGAATAAGATGACGATTTACCCACCAACCCACATTACCAATTTGCTACCTCCGTCTCCGTCTGACATTTTCCTTGCATCTACTGCAACTGCAAGCTTGGTCAATAGAAAGCAGCCCTTCAGTTACGTGGTTTGTTCAAAGATTGCAACCCTAATTTCAAAATAAACAACAACTCCGTTGTTATCCTGTTCTGATATTCGACCATAGCTGGATCAGCAAAAATAATCACCCACGGCTTCCATTTCCAAGCTCTCTACCTCAAGATTCTGTAGCGCGGGTGTTGATTTGAGGCCTGCGGGCGGATCTTCGCAGAAACCCATGTCCTGTGTTGTTATGCGCTCAAAGATCACTACTTTTGATATCCCAGTTTCATCTTCGAGAACGAGTGTTCGCAGAAATTTTCCCATCAGCGCGTCGTTGGTGTAAGTATTAGTGTATTCTTCTTCACATAGTTCTTTTAGTCTTTTCAGTTCTTTTGTTTTGTTTGTGTTGCGAATATACTGGAAATAGGGTCGTGGGCTTCGTTTCAAATTATTTTGTTCTGTTTTTATTTTATTTGTGTGTTTGCATTAATGGAGAAAAAGCTACTACTGGAAAATTTTCCATTTGGATTACTTATATAACTTTTCAATGATTGGTTATACTGGAGCTTGCATATGGATTTTGGTTGTGGATGGATCAATTAGTTGAAGAAGTTTTGTAATTTCTGGATTCTAATCTTGCTGGGTTTGCAAAATGTTTACATGCTAGTGGTTCAGCTGCTTCTAATTTTGAAGTTGCTGGTTAGTGTCAGATGCTCGAAGGATGATGGAAATGGATACAGTATCAAGAAAACCACTCTTCATCATCTTTATGAGAAGGAAGGGCAGAGCCCGTTGTATGATAATCTCTGTCGCCCGGTCACTGATCTTATTCCTTTGATTGAAAGAGGTATCAGAGGTGTAACCAGCAATCCAGCGGTATAATGCTTTGTCCATCCATGATTTTCCAGCCCATTTTTATGGAAATCTTTCTTTGTTACCTTGGTTATCTATCAACAAATGTCTTTGTTTGTGATTGCAGATTTTCCAGAAAGCAATTTCAACTTCAAGTGCATATAACGATCAGTTCCGGTAAGGCATGTTTGGATATGTTCCTGTGTCCTTTCCAAGGTTGCTTCAAGATGCTTTTGGTCCATTGTTGTACTTAATTTGCTGAATTGTGTTCTTCTTTTTCTTGAATGTATGGTTGGAAAGATGGACCAAAAACTGCATGAGGGTAATCAGTCGGTCAGGTTTGTATAGTTCAGGGCTTGCCAAGGGTATAATGTGAATTTGGGGGCTGAGAGTATAATATGATTAAGGTGGTGCCATCTCTTGGTCATTGTTGTTTTCATTCTGTTGTTTCTACAAGTCTCTTTGCTTAATCCTAATAGAAGCCTATAAATTCTTTGGGCATCACTATTGGAAAAGTAGAGCTTTTCTACCTTGATGCTTCAAAAAATAATTTTCCGTGTGTTTATCAGTCTAAATGAAGATTCTGAAACCATTCTCCAGTTTTATCACGGTTTCTAAATGCATATGACTGCAGGGAACTTGTGCAATCTGGAAAAGACATTGAAAGAGTATGGGAGCTGGTTGTGAAAGATATCCAAGATGCATGCAAACTTTTTGAGTCAATTTACAACCAAACAGATGTGGCTGATGGATATGTCTCTGTTGAAATTTCACCCAGACTTGCTACTGATACTGAAAATACCATAGAGGCTGCAAAATGGCTTCATTAATGGGTCAATCGTCCTAATGTCTACATTAAAATTCCTGCTACAGCTGCATGCATCCCTTCAATCAAGGAAGTTATTGCACGAGGAATAAGTGTTAATGTTACGGTGAACTGTCCTTACATCGGCACATAGTACTTACACGACACAGGATTGTATTGTCTTATGGACAACTAACAAAACATGCTATTTTGCTTATCATGTATCAAGAAGCAGAGGCAGAAAATCTTTTTTCTAGTCTATGTTAGCCATCTAATATGAGGTTCTTGTTCACTTGATTGTATTCTTGGTGATTCAACTTCAGCCTCGTATTTATTGATCTTTTAATGTTTGGTGAGATGCAACTCCTTCATCCTCTTGACATTGATCTTCTTATTTAGTAGATCAACTTAGATTTTGGATACTGATACCAAATTTCATTGCTGTATTCAGCTCATTTTCTCTCTTGCTAGATATGAAGCGGTTATTGATTCATACCTTGATGGTCTCGAAGCATCTGGGCTCAGTGATCTCTCCAGAGTCACAAGTGTCGCTTCTTTCTTCGTAAGCCGGGTGGATACCCTTGTCGACAAGTTGCTTGAGAAGATTGGAACACCGGAGGCACTTGATCTCCGTGGAAAGGTAATCAATCATCCATATGTATCTGAAATCCTCCAAAAAGACTGCACCCAGAGTATACTCAGTCCTGAACTCGTCTCACGGTGTTGTTTCATATTTTCTTTCGCAGGCCGCAAATGCTCAAGCATCGCTGGCTTACCAGCTCTACCAGAAGAAATTCTCTGGTCCAAGATGGGAGGTTCTGGTGAAGAAAGGAGCGAAGAAGCAGAGGCTTCTGTGGGCCTCAACTAGTGTCAAGAATCCAGCTTACCCAGACACTTTATATGTGGCTCCTCTTATAGGACCTGACACTGTGAGCCCCTCCCTTATATTCTACTTCTGTCTCTTTTCATCAATCATTTGGAGCTAAAACAAGATTCCCTTTCATGGTATCTTTCTCTTGATCGGACGATACCACCAGTATTCATATTCATGATCTAGTGAACACCTACTAGGACCATGGAACACCGGTGAAAAATTTACACTCTGCAACTAACATCACTATCGTTCTGATATCTGCATTTCCCGTTTCAGGTCTCCACCATGCCCGATCAAGCACTCGAAGCATTCCTGGATCATGGTACCGTCCGAAGGACAATTGACTTGAATGTCTCCGAAGCAGAAGGGATTTACAATGCTTTGGAGAAACTGGGTATCGACTGGGGCTATGTGGGCTCACAGCTTGAGCTGGAAGGCGTCGACTCTTTCAAGAAGAGTTTTGACAGCTTGCTTGAAAGTCTTCAAGAGAAGGGCAACTCTCTTAAGCCTGTTACCCTGTGAGACAAATCAACCTTAGGCTGCTGCTGCTACAATAAAATGAGCTTGATTCCCAATGGCTTCTTGGTCTGTGAAGTATCTGGGTGTCTGTTAGAAGTTTGAAGTTTCTGTCAGTTCAGACAGTTGTGTTTAGATTGCGAGAAATACAGCGCAGGACAAAAATAGGGCAAGACAGCACAAAATGGACAATTATATCTCGTGTTAGTTTCTTTATCAATGTTTAACACGAGGATAGAATTGTAAAATTGACTCTATCTTGCGCTATCTTGCTCTCTTTGTGTCTTGGTTTCTTTGTTTTGCGCATAAATTGTGCATTAATGTCCATTGACGTCGTGTCGTCGTTATGTAGATTCCGTTGACATTTAAATTACGTATAAAAATTTCTTAAATAAGATAAGAAGGGCAAATTTGTCACTTAAGGAGGTGAGGCCGTTATCTTCCCGCGAAACCTTTCGCAGCTCCACTCGTAATCATTCCCGGAGAATGATGGCTTCGATTTCAGCAATCGGATCTTATCCCGGTCGCTTTCCGGCGAAATTTGCTGACGTGAATCCGTCTCAGCTACCTACTCCGGTGCTCAGTATTGTTTGTGGAAGTCCAGCCGACACCTCGCGCTCTTGTGGTTGGTGGAACTTCTTCTTTGCACTTCCATAAATTCTCAAGTGCACATTCTGTTTTGGGCTGATGTTACCGTTTTGTGGGTTTTTAAACTGCTTGATGATTTGCTGCGTTGAAGAGGGAAGTGGGAGCTTGGAGCACAGTGCCCTTATTGATCGCAGAAGGATTATTATGTCCTCTGTCGGATTAATAGCGATATTCAGTTCTCAAAAGGATGAAGCTGCCATGGCGTCGAAATTTGCAGACAGTAATTTTCATTCCCCTTTCTTCTGTAAATTTGTTACTTCGATACTTTCTTGATACGTTGCTTTTTTCCTTCCCATAGTCTTTCATGTTCTTTTGGGGGGGTATTTATCGACCACAGTTAGTAGATTAAGTTTGAGAACTTTCGGTGAATGTTAATGAAACTTGGAATGGTTATTGTGGATCAAGCAGCTTGGGAGGTTCAGGTCCCGTAGAAAAGCATGGTCTAATCGAATGACTGTTAAGTGCCCATGAAATGAAAATCGTTGGTAAGAAGGAGGATTTTGATGGAAATAAGTATGATACAGGATGCATGTTTCAAAGGAATGAGTAATGTTCGATGAACTGGTGAAGTGAAGATATCTTGCAAATGAGAGTTTGATTCTTTCAATACACACTGTTCAGATTACTCAGGATGAATGCGAACAGAATCATATGGAATTGAATGATTTCTGGTCCAACTTCCTGGGATTTTAACTTGTTATATATTATTTATGATGGTTTGGGAGAAACGTTTCTTGTTTCTTATAGGACTATATATTCTGGATGAGGTTTGAATCACAACCTATATGATTGACAAAAATATTATGAACGTGTGCATTTTAACTGTTAGGTGGGCATGTTCCAAGTGTTTATCATTGATGCACTCATTTACTTCTATTGTAATGGATAGAAGTAAAATCTAGTGTTTTCGTTGGGTAATTATATGATTTACTTGCAGCCTAGTAGCTTTAAAGACTAACTGTAGGCTCAATTTTTGAGCATATAGTGCCTGCGTTGCAGGGAAAGGATTACGGCAAAACAAAGATGCGTTATCCTGATTACGTCGAGACCAATTCAGGTCTCCAATATAAGGTCACCTTCTGGAAGCATATTCTTTTTGGTACTGGCCGTATGCTTGAAATATAACCATCTGAATAGTAACTTCAATCATATACAAATTTCAGGACCTGCGAGTGGGTACTGGCCGAACTCCGAGGATCGGGGAAACTGTTGTAGTAAGCACATTGTACATATGAATCCAGGAATATACTCTTTTATAGTGGTTAGTTCAAATAGTAGCTCTTTGTTCTTGGACATGAAAAAGGTGAAAAGCTTTTTTTAAGACCAGTGTAAAGTGTCAGACTGAAAGATAAGCTATTAAAGGGCAAGTAGACTAGTCATACTTCTAAGACAGAAACTGGGATTACCTGAATATTGTGAGGTCGAACTGACTATTACTAATATTAGGTTGATTGGGATGGCTACACAATTGGGTATTATGGCCGAATATTTGAAGCTCGAAACAAGACAAAGGGTGGCTCCTTTGTGGTAATTCCTTTTGTCGTCATACTATTTAGTTCTGTGCTATTCTCTATTTCTTTTCTTTTCATCGGTTCTTTAAAGTATGCTTGTTCGTGCAGGGTGATGATAAAGAGTTCTATAAATTCAGATTAGGATCCAATGAGGTAGGAAACTCTTCTGCATGAACTTTTTTTTTATCATCATGTAACTTACCATCGATGGTTTATTTGTCATACAGTGCATGGGACATATTCATATCCATTCAAGTCTAGCACGTGCTTACTAAGAAACTACGAGACCTGTCATTAGAGTATCTTGACGTGGCATTTGAATCATATTAGCTTCGTAATGCTTGAAGGACATTTAAGATGATCCGTTCCTTCACTAGTAAAGCACATTTATATTTGTAATAGATACTGGATCAAGGAGACTGACTGACATACCTTAATCATTGCTTGAATTTTGTTATAGAAGCTTGTGTAGTTTTCTTGTTTTGGAGCCTTGACTTCGTGTACTCACTTTCTCAAAGGACTGCACATTGTGTCAAATAGCAGCGAAAGTTCCCCTCCTCCTGTACTGGGTGCATGAATCTTTTTGACTGCGAATGGTATATCAAAATTTGGTCTTTGAATTTCTTCAGGTTATACCAGCATTTGAGGAAGCTTTACCAGGAATGGCTCTTGGTGGTGTAAGAAGGTGTTATATCTCTTTACTCTCTTTCAAATTGCAAGCTCTGCCAGTATCCTGTCGATGCCTTAGCCAGAACAATCATGGCCTCTCTTTTCCTACCCATACTGTTGTTGCTACAAACTGAAAAGTTGAAGCATTATTTTTGCTGGTAGCGAGTATGCATTCTCAAACTACAAGTGTTTCATATTTCACTTGCATATGCTACAGGATTATAGTTCCTCCTGAGATAGGTTATCCCGAGAATGACTACAACAAGAAAGGTCCCAGACCAACAACATTTTCGGTACTTATTCTATTCTTCACATTGCAGTTATTTAAAACTATGCTTTTCATCATTGAAGTAGCCTTAGGAAATGTTCATCCACAGGGTCAAAGGGCTCTGGATTTTGTGCTCAGGAACCAAGGATTGATTGATAAAACACTACTCTTTGATATTGAGCTCTTAAAAATCCTTCCAAATGGAAGTGGATAAGTTACTCTTCTCTGGTACTCATAAGGAGCTGGACTTGGGGATCGAGTAGAAGGCACTTCGAAGTTGCAAATGCTACATTTGTTCAGTTGGTTGTGAAAATGTTGCAGGTGCAAATATTACTCGAACTGATCCATTGAGAGAGTTCTTGTTCATAAAACCATCTGCTTTTGTGCTACTTGTGAGTTGTGATTGCATCCTTGCAGTTCTTTTATTCTATATGCAACTCTCACAAAAAGTAGAATAATAAAAGCATTATTGGAGCATGGAACTGCACATACTAAACATTGAATAACAAACTGGATAGTTTCAGCCATACAGAAGCAAATAAACTAACACAAGCCAAGAAACAGCAATGGAACCTTAGGAATTCAGCAGTTTGTAGCAAATCCCATCCCACAAATCAAACATGCCATATTTGCGTCAGGGTTTATTCCTATGAAACTGATCTAATTAGTTAAGGCCAAGCTGCCTGCGTTTGTACCGGACCATCACATTTCCTTTCACACCCACGACCATGGCGTTCCAGTCTATCTCCGGAAAAGGTGATATAAGCTCCAGCTCAAAATTTCTCAGCAGATGGCTCCAAATAGCTTTGATTTGTAGATATGCGAACGGCTCTCCCAGGCATCCATGTCTGCCTCCACCAAAAGATATGTAGGAGAAAGCTCCTGTTGCCTTGTCCTCCTCTCTCCCGGGGGCAAACCTATCGGGGTCATAAGTGTCTGGATCTTTGTAGATATGAGGGAGTCGATTTGCAAAGGCAGGCGAAGTGGCTACAATGTGACCTTTAGGAATGTCGTATTCTACTCCTTCCTTTGTCTTCACACTGAAATCACTATGTGAGCTTCTCAGGAGCATTATCAGTGGAGGGTGAAGTCTGAGAGCTTCTTTTATGCACCGATACAGAACTTCCATCTCAGAGAGAACATCATAGTCGATCTTGTCTGCGTGCTTTTGCATCAAGTTCTTTTGCTCCTCTAACACAGTGGACATGTATTTGGGATTGGACAGAAGGTAAGCCCCAGACCATGTGGAAGTAATGGAACTTGTGTGCTGGCCAGCAAAGAGAGCTGCAATTAGCAGACCAGTGACCTCCGATTCGGTTGTGGATCTTCCATCTTTGTACTTCGAATCTATGAAGCACTGAAGCAAATCATTTTCAGCCTTGCCTGTTTGTTTACGAGATGCTATGATGTTTGCAAATATCTGAGCAAGCTTCTTGCGTGCTTGGTCGCGACGACGATGAGCAGGGATTGGAAGGTAAGGGAAAATGACACTGATTGGAAGCATTCCATTGTCAAGGTCATGGAAGAGAGCAGAGACATCTGCAAATAGATTGTTGCGGACCTCTTCGCCTAATAAGCATCTGCTGGCTGTCAGTATGATTAGATGCTCCAATTCGTACTTCAGATCAACCTCGCCGCTATCGCCCCATTTTGAAAAATACTCCTGACAGTTTCACAAATGAAGTGCCACATAAACTATGAAATCCAAGTACTGAGTGGAAAAATAACGAACTAAAACTCATTAGGCTCAACTATTCAATGGGGTCCATGCAAAGCGACCCCTCCACATGGACCGGGCAAATCTCAGGCCTAAGCCTGCGATCGATCGTGGCCCCAAAGAATTGTTTGCACCCAATGAGATTTGAACCATAAACCTCATGCTCTAAAAGAATAAGTCAAAGTCATCCACTACTAGGCCAACCCGTTGGGGTTAAGGTACTGAAAAAAAGTTGCTAGCTCAGCAGAGAACTAAAACAACGAGTACATGAAAGAAGGATAACGGTTTTAACCCCCTAATGTAGCTAGAACACATGAGACAATCAGGCCAAAAACAATGGTGGAAAAGTAACCAGGTACCAACAAAATGATTAGTTTATAACAGTGAAGGATGATAACATATCATCAAACAAGATTGAATCTAGCTATTAATACCATAAGTTTAACGACATTGCCAATAATTCCAACACCAATCAAATCAAGGATCCAGGGATAATATAGAGCAAGTCAGAATCATACCAACTGAAAAGTGGAGCATATCTGAAATTCTGAATCCATGTAATGATGTAAGAATGAACTTAGAGCACAAAAATAACAGAGTATAATACCTCAGCCTCCATAACCATCTGATCTACATAACCTTTGAGCTTATTCACCCTCAGTGCCTCAGTGAAAAACCTGAACTGCTCCTGCCGAATGCTGTAGTCCACATCAAAAACAACTCCTGGACCAAATGTTGGCACATTGAATTGGTAAACCTCCTGTTGGCTGAGATCAGATTCCGGGGCTTTGAAGAAATGGGCTGAAACCTCTGGACCAATCAAGAAAGTGATGTTCTTGTTGATCAATTTCAGAGTGAACACACTCCCAAGCTTAGGATACTCTTCCCTTAGCATCACCACCGGCCCTTTCAAGAACCGGAGCAAACCCCCAAGCACCGGCCACGCATGCACAGTGGGTGGCAACCTCTTTTTTGATCTGGGCATTATCAATGCGGATATTAGTTTGGAGGCCACAAGAGTGGCTACCAGCAGAAATCCCACATTCAGTATGTTGTTACTCGTATCAACTGATCCCACCGCTTCCATTGCTACTCAAATATTGCTCCGAGTGCACTGTTATTCGGGAAACGAAGAGCAATAGATCAGAATGTTAAAAGTCAGTTCTTTACATTTAATCGGCACTCAGCCGGTCGTGGGATTGATCTCAACACCCTAACAAAAAAGTTTCTAGATCCAAAAGGTATTCCAATACGATAATCAACAATCAGAGTAATACAAATGCTATAAATCCAAAACCCCATTAAATTATAATAGAAAACTTGCATTTGTGCATCAAATTACAGAAAGTATTAAGAAGATGAAAAGGGTTTGAGTGCGCCGTACCTGTTGACAAGATGATTAATTAGCTTTCGTCAGAGGGCCGACATTTAGCAGAGGATACTACTACTCTATGATGTGAGGGGGTGGTTAAGGTTAGGCTTTAATGACCGAATGATTTTTATATAGAATGACACTCTTGCATTTGCAATGCTGTGTCCTGTGTCTGATTTATTTTGTTTTTTTAAATGGAATCTCTTTCAAAATCTGGAATCGAGTGGAGCAAATGAAAAGGATGAGAAGCTGAGCTGTAGATCTGCTGGAATTTTTCGAACTTAAAACAGTGAGCCTGAAACCTTGTCCACAATGACCACCATTCTGTGGCCATTGAGGCTCCAGAGAGCCTGGTTTCGTTTTAACCTTAATGGAATTTTGGACCCGAAAATTGTTGATTAATAATCCGCGGACTTTTTAAAGCCTTTTGGGGGTGGGG
>JAOWBN010000018.1:259098-273534 GCA_028565015.1 Pinguicula moranensis | reverse complement strand
TGTATATGGCACAACCTGAGGGTTTTGTAGATCCTAATAGAGCTGAAAAGGTATGCAAGCTTACTAGGTCCATTTATGGACTAAAGCACGTATCTCGGACTTGGAACATGAGGTTCGATGACAAGGTCAAAAATCTGGGATTCATTGGAAACCCCAAAGAACCTTCTGTATACAATAAATTGAGTGGGAGCTAAATATTATTTTTGGTGTTATATGTCGATGATATAATATTGATTGGGAATGGCATTCTTGTGCTTGAACATGTCAAGGTCTCATTGAGTACTGTGTCTCAATGAAAGACCTGGGCGAGGCTACATGTGTTTTGGGTATCCAGATCTATCGAGATAGATCAAAGAATACATACATAGGAAAGGTGTTGGAGAGATTCAACATGCAGGATTCCAAGAGAGGTTTCCTATGATACATGGCATCTCTCTCAGTACGTCTCAGTGTCTTATGACATTTGAGCAAAGAGAAAGGATGAACATAATACCCTACGCATCGGTGGTTGGGTCGATTATGTATGCTATGTTATGTACATGCCCTGATATATTTTATGCTTTAAGCATAACAAACTGACATCAATAGGATCCTGGAGAGGATCATTGGAAAGTGGTTAAGAATATCCTTAAATACTTGTGAATGATTAAGGATTTGATTTTGGTCTATGGTGGTTAGGAACATCCCACATGTACAGGGTACTGTGATGCTAGTTTCCAAACCGACCAGGATGACTCAAGATCATAGACAAATTATGTATAGGCTTCCTGGTGATGCCGTATGATGGAAAAGTTCCTAATAGGATGACACGGCTGATTCCACCATTGAAGTGGAATAGATATACATGTTTTTGCTTGCGAGGCTTGCAAAATGGGGATATAGATACAAGAGGTCGTTGATGAGCATGGTGTTGTTAGAAGCTTTATGCATATCCAACGGCAGTATCATGTTATTCGAAAGTTTGTTAAAAATAAAGACATCAGAACGTGTAAAGTAGGTCCAGACAGTAACACAGCTGATCCACCAACATAATCATTTCCTCTGGCACAACATAAGAGTCATGTTGGTGCTATGATATATGGGAAATTGGCCTTCGGCCTAATGTGCTTCGTATATGAACCAACAGAGTTTGGTACGTGGTACCTGTTTAGCTCTTGTTCAAGTGGGAGATTGTTGGGTATGTGACCTAGAGCATTGTGCTCTTGTTAGTTTCATGTATACTGAATGATGAAAATCATTTTGTTCCTTGAATTTTGTATATATATTATGAATCATTTGGGTTGATAACTCAAATTGTGGAACTCCATAATTTTATCAAACTCTAAATTAGTCCCTAGTCTTAAAAGTCATTAGCAAGGGAACAACGAGATAACTAAATCGACTAGCATGTGGATTAATGCATGATCATGTTTCACAGATCATTGATACGAGGTATTTGTTTAATCGCATGAAATATGAGTGTACGTGGTACACGAATATTGGACTCGACCTATTTGACTTGCTGTATGGATTGTGTTTGTGTCATCGGCAAAGTCATATTAGTATTAAGTCAGTTATATGAGCTATTCATAATTATGAGTGATGAATGTGTATTACTTGGGGTTATCAAACGCCTCTTTTGACCGAGGAGTTATAAAGGTAAGTTTTTCGAATATGCACGATTCATGCTGAAAGGTACGGAATATCAAGATGATATTTTTGTTCATCTCATATTTGGATAAGATTATTAATATCTCTGGGCCCCTTGATGCAGTAATAATTGTTACGAATGCAATTTGTGATTATAAGATAGTCACATATTAACAATTATTTACTGATATATCAAGAAAGTAATTAATGGTCAATGATGACACATTCCTACGCTTAACATTAATCATTGTATACTAAGTGATGAAAGAATTAATACTAAATGGGATTTATTGGATCACAATGTATTCATATTAAATTGGATTATAATGTATTGCTAGATGCCGCTTATGATAGTACCGATTCAGATACAAATCCTATCAGGTCGCTCTATCTAGTGAATTAAAGAATTAAATAATTAATTATGTGAGACATAATTGACGAATTTCACGGACGAGATTTAATTGGGTTTCGGTGGGACCCGAATCCAATTTAATTGCAATTTAATTGTAATTGGATTTAAGAGCCCAACTCATTTAAATTGTAAATTTGGGCCCAAAAGCCCAAACAAATGAGATAAGCTTTCATTTGTTCGGTCGAATAGGAGTTTTACGAGAGTTTCCGTCTATGTTTTCCTCCATCTTCTTCATCAAAACATTCGACCGAAAGGAAAGAAATCGAGGAGTTCAATTTCACCGTGATTTTTGTCGGAAATAGGGTCTAGCAGCCCCTTCACTAGCCAGGGAGTGCTCCAGGGAGCGAGTCTGCTCCTTTGGAACTTCCGTGATCGAAATTTCCCACATTTTATTTGAGTTCTTTGGCGGGGGTGTTCACGAATTGTGGCGAGATGAGGTAAGTTTTGGCTTCTCTTCATCTCTAGAACACGAGTTACACGTGAATTTGGGTTCGATTTCATTGATTGGTTCGAACTTGAAAGTGTTCGAAATTCTTAGAAATCGACCCTAGATCCTACAAATATTTCCTACATATGCGTTCTAGCATATTTCATAGACACGAGCTGGGTACTATACGAGAGAGTTATTGGATTCCTAAAGATTATCAGTCACACTGATGTAGCACTTTCAGTGGTGATGGAACAAGTGCTAAAGGATTGGAAGCTGAATAAGGTTAACTAACTTAACTTGCCTTTCTTATTATTTTTTTGTTTCATTATTTTATATTTTTCTTTCTTAGATGGTGAATGAGTTTAGTGATACATGTTTGGCTTCTTATATAGTTTTTTGACGACCACCGTCGACAATGCAACATCAAACGATAAATGTTTGGAGACATTGAAAAATAACATACAAGTTGAAATGGAGGCTGATTTTGATGAATAACATGCAAGGTGAAGATATCAAGTTTTTTCAATTTCGGGAAAACAACAACAAGAGGAAGCTGTCAAGTTTTTATATTCTTGCCCAACCGGCTATATTTTCCATACATTACAGGTATAGCTCACCAAACTGGAAGAAGTTATGTACCAATAGTCCCCCAAAAGGATATTGATAAGTTGATAGTCAGGTTTGGTGAAGAGCGGACTATGACGATGAACTGAATGCGGAGATGCTTGTGCATTCATAAAGTTAGGGGAGCCATGTACCAGATTACCCTTAACTATACTGGAGAATATGATGGAAAGGCAAGATATACATTTCATGATCAAGGAACCAGACGCCGACTTCACCCCTATAGGCTTATTGCTCATGCGACACTTAGGCTTGGATATGTACATACTCAGTTTTATCCTTTTCTTCCTTTGTACTCTACTTTATACTTTTATATAAAATTTGGTTTACCCCCAAAAAACAACAAGAGGAAAAACAAACTAGTATTGCCCATGTAAATCATGACTATTATTATCTTGTAGAGTTTCCTTTGGTTTATCCATGGGCGGAGATAGAAAATGAAGGGGGCAAATACTTTTGGAGCAAAGTGAATCTCGTCGAATCGAATTGGTTTAACCTGCAAGAAAATCCAGAAAACAATTTTTGGGTTTGAGCAAAAATTATAAGAAAATCTAATAAATTTATGATAATTCCTGAAAGATCATTGGTCAATAGAAAAATGCCGTATACATTAATTTTTCTTTCTGGTGTGACAGGTGAATGTTTAGGGGGGGAAAGTTTTCAATTTAATTTTTTGATTGATCGTGGTTTTCAATGTACGAAATAGAATATCTTTAATTAGAATCTTACAGATAATAATATTAAAGAAATATAAAATATATATTAAAATTTATCCCAAAAAAGTATGAAAATAATAAAAATTATAATTAATAAATCACAATCAATATTATACAATATAGTGGTTAACACTTTGCACTTTTAATCCAACGACCTATAGTATCTATTATAATTAATGAATCACAATTCACAATTAAGGTTCTACTATTTTTTTTTTGGTTAAGCATTAAGGTTCTACTGTATAGTAGTTTGCACTCTATACTTTGAATCTAACGATCTAGATTCGACTCTTGGTAAAATCTCAATTTTATTCTTTTATTTTCTAATTTTTTTTTTTTATAAAAATGCATCCGGAGGGATCGAGCACATAACCTTCTAAGTTAAATTTTTTGTGCTTTATCAACTAAAATTGTATTATTTTTTTATGTGGTAATATTTTTTTACAAATGAAATTTTATATGGATGGTCGGATTATAATTAGGGCTTCCTCCGTGTGCACGCATAATAAAGTTGAACTTCAAACTTAATTCTATGGGTTGGAATAAAAATGGAATTTCACAATAATTTATATAAAAATGAAAGAACCCAAATTGGAATCCGCCATCCATATAAATTTTCATCCGTAAAAAAATATTACCACATAAAAAAAAGAATAAAAACAAATTCCTATAAAATTCGAATCAATCCTGCCCCAATCCTTCCCACATTCTTGCATCCACACATGACATGACTTGGCCCCACTCTTCTATCTACCTTTTTCAGTCCCTCCCATGTGTTCCCTCCACTCCACTCACATGGGCACAAACCAAAATTCCATCCTTGTCCCCACACTCCATGCCCACAGGCCACGACGAACATACGGGTTATCATAAAAACCCACCAATACCTTATCCAACCGTCGATCACAGGATCCACGGAGACGATCGGGTCAACCCGGTCAAATTATACGAACTGGTCAAGATTACGGACATCGGAACCCACTCAAACAATCGCAATCGTACACGCGTCGGGATTCCATTCGCTTCAATCAAGAATCCAATGACTGGGTAAGACTATATTAAAGCGCCTACTCTTTTCCATCGGCGAATGGGAGGGTCGAGTCTAGCCTCGAGCAACGGGAAAAGGGTAATGGCGCCAAAATCATGCCAACGGGAAATCTCTATAGCCCTCAGTTTCCTCCTACTTCTCGCCGTCGCCGTCGCCGTCGCCGTCGCCGTCGCCGTCGCCGTCGCCGTCGCCGGAGGCCATGACTACCATGACGCACTCCATAAGAGCATTCTCTTCTTCGAAGGTCAACGATCCGGGAGACTCCCCGGAGACCAGCGTGTCCGTTGGAGAAGAGACTCCGCCCTGCACGACGGAGTGTCCGCTGGGGTGGGGGGTTTCGTGGTTTCGTCCTCTTTTTCACAGCATTGTTGTGTTTTTTTACTGGATTCTGAGTGTAGCGTTGTTTATGTAATTTCAGGTGGATTTGACCGGAGGATACTACGACGCCGGCGACAACATCAAATTCGGGTTCCCAATGGCGTTTACCGCCACATTGTTGTCGTGGAGCATTATCGATTTCGGGAGAAACATGGGTGGCGGGGAGCTTGAGAATGCCATAAAAGCCGTGAAATGGGGGACGGATTATTTGCTCAAGACCACCGCACGTGACGGCGTTATCTACGTACAGGTGGGGAATCCGTTGTCGGACCACAACTGCTGGGAAAGGCCCGAAGATATGGACACGTCGAGAATGTCCTACAAGATTGACGCTAGCAACCCCGGCTCCGACGTCGCCGGTGAAACCGCGGCGGCGCTCGCAGCCGCCTCGATTGTCTTCCGGTCACGTGACCCGGGCTACTCAGCGCTGCTACTGAATCGTGCCGTCAAAGTAAGTTCATGATTCCTGCTCTTACCTATCTAGCTTCACGTGCTTTGTTTTTTTTTCAACACTTTAGTGATTCGGTAAGATTGTAAGGCTGATTTTGTGGTGAAGAATCAAATCCAACTGCATTGGCGAGTACTTCGTCGGTATTCGTGCAGGAATATATCTATGCAATATGCATACGTTTTAAATATATGTGTCTCTCTTTATTTGCGAAAAATAGTCCAGCATTTCTTTAGCACCAACTCCAAGAAATTGACCTTTAACGTTCTTGGCTACAAATAAAAGGTTTTCGAGTTCGCTGACACACACCGGGGTGCCTACAGCTCAAGCCTACGCTACGCGGTCTGCCCCTTTTACTGCGACGTCAATGGTTACCAGGTGATTCATTAGGATCAGACTTCGCTTAACAACACACGATTGATTGCAGGCTTTGATTTAATTATGTGATGGATCTAAACTGGGTTTAGGATGAATTACTCTGGGCTGCGGCATGGCTGCACAAGGCATCAAGGAGGCGGGAGTACCGTGAGTATATCATCCGGAACGAGGTCGTTTTGAGAGCAGGAGATACCATTAATGAGTTCGGTTGGGATAACAAGCACGCAGGGATCAATGTACTCCTTTCCAAGGTTTGTGGACTTTGTGTGGGAACAATAAGTTACACAGTTAATGCGATTTAAACAAACAATCACGAGTTGGTTTCAATACTATTGGTGGAATTGTTGGAATCAGACTCGACAACACGATTCCGAATGAAAATTTGTGTTTACAAATTGGGATAGGCACGTTTTGGGGCTAAAATAAATCGACCATGATGCTTAGGCCCGTTGGTTACTTTATGTCTGTCTACATACATCCTAGTCTTCTTGTCTTGTTACCGTTATGTTCCAAGTTGATTGGAAGTTATTTTCGTGCAGCCTATTCTGTATGGTCCTCTTAACTTATGAAATGGGTTCTAGTTTTGCATTTCAACTTGAATTGTTTCTCCAAACAGGAAGTTCTAATGGGTCGAGCCAACGATCTGAGATCGTTCCAAACTAATGCAGATGTCTTCATCTGTTCCTTGTTGCCCGGAAATTCTCATCCCCCACAGGTTCAGTACTCACCAGGTATTAAATTCAACTATCAGCAAAACTTATTCACAATTCTCAAACACGCACACACACACACACGTGTATATATATATAAACATTGATTGGATTGGAGAATTTTTGTATGATGCTTTGCAGGGGGGTTAATGTTCAAGGCTGGAGGAAGTAACATGCAGCACGTCACATCTCTATCGTTTCTGCTTCTGGCCTACTCCAATTATCTGAGCCATGCCAATCACAGAGTGCCATGTGGTGGAACTCCTGCATCCCCTGCTCTCCTCAAACGCTTAGCCCGGCGCCAGGTAGCATTCAAATTTTTTATTCACCCACATGTTCACATTTAAGGGGAGTAGATAATCAATCCATTTGGACCCTTTCTTATTTTGTAGTTTTGTACCAAACCCCACATCCAACGGTCAGAAAATGGTGTTCATTTGGTACTCATATATATATAATTCTATGTTGGGCCTAACAGGTGGACTACATTCTTGGGGACAATCCATTGAGAATGTCGTACATGGTGGGTTACGGGCCGCATTACCCGCAGCGGATCCATCACCGTGCCAGCTCATTACCATCTGTAGCTGCACATCCTTCCCATATCGATTGCAAGGCGGGTACACGGTACTATTCGAGCCCAAATCCGAACCCAAATCTATTGATTGGAGCTGTCGTTGGCGGGCCTAACCGCTCCGATGCATTCCCCGACTCGAGGCCTTTTTTCCAGGAATCCGAGCCAACAACATATATAAATGCCCCATTAGTTGGGCTTCTGGCCTATTTTTCAGCCCATCCTTGAGCTGGAGAGATTGTTCGAGTATGAGGAGTGGAGTGGTTGGCAAAGGCCACCCTCTCTATTGATCGTGATTATCTTGTAGTTGAATGTAACTGTTTATTACGAGTGAATTCCATGCAGTTAATAGAATGGCTGCGATGGCTAGCTGAATTCTGGTATATGATATGCAATATGTATTTGTATATAATGCGCCTGTGTTTAGTTCCTGTATGAAAAAATATATTGAATCATGGCTGTGTGAAATAGAGTTTTTGTTCTGCCAGTTTATTCAGTGGCGGAGATTTGTCTCGCCCCTACGAATTAAGAAGTGTCGGCTAATGGAAAAGACTCACTTATTATTTATAGATGATTACTTTCAAATTTGATAAAACAACAAAGCATATTATAATAAAGAAATATTAATTCTGACATGTCACATTTTAACATGTCAACCTAACACTCCCGATATTTAAAACAGTTCTTTTTAGAGCGTTCAAAGTGTTGAGCAGAAGTAGGTAAATTGTCTTATGTGTGTTTAATTACCTTTCAATCGGCGTGTTACATATATCCTCCATTCCCTAGTAAAACCAAGTTACTGTAAGTGAAATTTAGGGTTTTACTTACTAGGGAATGGAATTTCACTTAACCAAAAAAAGCACGAGTGTAAGTTCACTTTCCTCTCATGTTTCCTCATAATTAATTTACGTCACTTCCAGAACTCAAGTCGGGAATTCTACTTGCTGGCACGGCCTGCTCGCCGGCGAAATTCTTCCAATCCGAACAAAGTTTGATTTCCATTAATTCTTCTTTACATCCTGTAAATGACAGCAGTGCGGTGTGTTACTTGATCATCACTGCGTGATGCACCGGGCTCCTAGGGCCTACCAGTCTAACCAATCTCCGAGATGGAGCAACTGAACAGCGGGCAGCAGCAACAGCGTGCTTCTTCCTCCTCCTCTCGTGCCCAACAGTTCCACCCGGCCCGGCCCCGCATACTCGAACTCTTTAATCAATACTTAGGAGTGCGTAAACAATCCATCGAAAAGCTATACATACCTTTATTACTTTTTTCTTTTTATCAGAGTTGTGCGTTTTGTTCTTTGAATTTATTCGACATGGTACTTTGAATTTGCAGAGGAGCGCAAGGGAAAAATCGGATGAGCCTGTTACAGAACCCCCGTGAGTTATATAAATTGAAAATTTTCAATAGATTTGCTCCTTCGTACGAAGTTTGGTAGCATTTAATCTCGACTGAAGTTTCCATGTTATTTTGTTATTTTGCATGTTATTACTGATTAGATTGATCCCATGAAGTTAAAATGTACACGGTGAAATGTGAATAATGTTTTGATGATGTCCGGTAATTGGAAAAGTATGATTAATTCTAATTATACTCTAATGGACTCAGGAGAAACGAGAGCGGAGTTCTACTTTCTGGCGTTCTGTCATTCACATAATTCAGTTTTATGAATGGAACAAAAATAATACTATAATAAATATAAAAGAAATTTTGTACATTCAACCGGTTTTAAATTATGTTTTTGTAGGCACCTTTTTTCCCCATGACACTCTGTAATGCTGCTATAGAATATTTTGTTAATCTGGACTCGTCAAGAAACTGACTTTATGCTCTTCATGGCACGTTGTTCTTATGGTTTGTGATATTAAAAGATCTTTTGATGGATTTGATTTAAGTGATTTTCAGGAACAAGACACAAAAGAGGGTTACTGCTGTTAAGAAAGAAGAGCTTCCTCCCCCGAATGAAAAATTCCTTTTTGACTTTGAGCAGATACAGATACAGTTTCCTGTAAACTTCTACATTCAAACTTTTTCTTAGATCATTTTGATGTTCTAGTTCATACTTCAAGATCTACGGTTGGTGTACGTAATTTTGAACAATATTTCCATAAATCTTTTCCAGGACCAGGAGCTACTGCGTTCTGTAACTGAATCTGTCCTAGTATCTCTGGTTATCCAGTGTTGTAGTCATGCCCCCAGGGCTAACTTCTTGCTCTTTGCTGTAAGTGTTTTGTGCAATAGAGGGTGCATAAACTGGGATACGTTCTTGCCATCACTTCTTTCGTCAGTTTCTTCTGCAGAGGGCCCTGTTGTTCAGGGGAGTCAGACTGTGGCACCTGCTGCTTCTACTACATCATCTCAGTCTGGTGTGGTGCAGCCTTCAAATCCTATTCCCAATTCCATTAGTTTTCAGTCGTCAAATCCTGCTTCTCCTTTGCCTTCAATTCATGGGGTTGGATCACCTTCGCAATCAGCCGCTGAGCCGTCATCATGTACCACATTGTCACCCCTGAAGTCAAATGAGACAACCTTCACTGGGCAACAGATAGCAAGGATCAATTCATCTGTTAGAGAGAATGCTATATGCGGTCTATATAGACTGTCCTGCAAGATAATTTTGATAGGCCTCGGCTATAATCTAAAACCAGTTACCCATGCGGATATCTTTAACCACATGTTGAATTGGCTTGTGCATTGGGATCAGAAAAACCATGGACTTGATGATTTTGATAGTGACAAATTCACGAAGCCTGACATGGCACTACTTGAGTGGTTACACAATTGCTTAGACGTGGTTTGGCTATTAGTTGAGGACAATAAATGCCGTGTGCCGTTCTATGAGCTGATACGTGGTGGCTTGCAGTTTATTGATAGCATACCTGATGATGAAGCGCTTTTTACTCTTATACTGGAAATTCACAGGAGGAGAGATATGATGGCGACGCACATGCAAATGCTAGATCAACATCTTCACTGCCCTACTTTTGGAATTCCTAGACTTCTGCCGCAGGCTACTTCCAACATATCTGGTGAAACAGGGAGTATCATGCGCTATTCACCTATTACGTATCCAAGTGTACTAGGGGAACCTTTGCATGGAGAGGTAATACAGTTATATTCCATTGCTTGGAAATTGTGCAATATTCTTAATTTGGAAATGAAGATGGAGTTTCCTAAAAAAATGAATTCAGATTGAACAGAACCGAGAAAGCTTAAGACTATAAACTACTTAGTTGCTTCTATCTCTTAAATGCAAGTACTGAACTACTCATCTTGGCATTCTAAACTTCGACCTTAAGTCTCTTGAAGAGCATCTTATCGCATCAGGACTCCAATTATAGGATGTGATTCAGTCTGCAAGCGAGATAATTCAATTTGTTATTCACTTCTATCTAATTCTAATAGGTCTCCTAATGTGTTTTAGGCAGCTGATGTTCAGTTGACCACAAATCTAATGCCAATATCGACTTTAACTTCAGTGTTATATAGCACAAAACTTGTAGATATCGTAGTCAAATGACATGGTTTAAAATTGGAGTAACTAGAGTTCGCTTGAGAGTTTGGTGATTTTTCTGGGAGAGATTTCACCTTTAAGTTTACTAAAGTAATTTTTGCTGTCATTCACTTATTTTTTTGATACAATGTTCTTAATGCAATAAGGTTGTTTAGTTCTGGATTTCAGGTTTAATTAATGGTGATCTTCATGAAAAGATGCTTTGAATCAATGAGAGAAATGATAACACATGATTGGAGTTTCTGAGACACAGTTGACAGTTTTAAATATTGGTTCTAATTATTTTCTAGTTACATTAAGTACAAAAGAAAGCAACAATGAAGTAACAACTGAGCAAGGGATAGTAAAATTTTGTTCACTAAAGTGCAAATGCATTTCTTGAAGTTATATCTCCTGAAGTTGCTATTTATTGCTTGAATAGGAGCTCGCAGCATCCATTCAGAGAGGAAGTCTTGACTGGGAGAGAGCTCTCAGATGTTTGAGGCATGCTTTACGCCGAACACCATCTCCCGACTGGTGGAGGCGTGTGCTGCTTTTGGCTCCATGCCACAGGCCTCATACACAAGGACCTACGGCAGGTGCTGTTTTCACCTCGGAAATGATCTGTGAGGCAACAATAGATAGAATCGTGGAATTACTCAAGTTGTCAAATTCAGGCAAGCTTCTCTCTACTTCTCAAAATATGTGAATAGATGTAAAGTTTTTCAGTGGAGGCTAAAGGCAGCCTGTTCATTTGTCCTTTTTAACCATTTTTCCCTGTTGAAAATGTTGACAAAATGCTGGAGTTGCAATCTGGTTGGAAAAGGTTTGCTACAATATGGACACGTTTTACTAGTGAAGGGGAGTTGCACGAAATCAACAATTTCTAAAACATTCTTCACATGCTGGGCTACTTACATTTTTAGACATTTAACATTTGAAACTTTGTTTTTCATGAATTAGTGACAATTAGATCTAACCTTCGATCTTTCGTTTGGTCATACTGAGAGACCACCACGTTGATTGAAGATCTCAATTTAGAAGGTAAAGCTGGTAGTAAAAAATCATTCAACATGATCTCTAAGTCGTTGGAAACAATCTCAATTTAAAAGATTAAACTGCTTGTTAGAAAACATTTAGCATTTATTGGTGATGTAAAATTTTCTTAATTTATGAATAGCTACTTTCTTGAGCTTGAAGGTCACTTTTGATGGGAGAAATGCTTATCATTCTTGTATACTGATTTTAAGTTTCTTCGCCGTGTTAAATATCTCAATAAAAGAATTGTCTAAAAGTAACTCCTTGTCAGGCTCAGCACTTATTATTTTTTCATTTTGTTGATTGTCTAATTTATGTTTTACCATATTGTTAACCTGCAGAGACAAACTGCTGGCAAGAATGGCTTATTTTTTCTGATGTATTCTTCTTCCTCATGAAACATGGGTGCATTGATTTTGTCGATTTTGTTGACAAGCTTGTTTCTCGACTTCAAAATGGCGATGAAAACATTCTCAGGACCAATCACGTTACATGGCTGCTTGCACAAATTATTCGTGTTGAGCTAGTGATGAATGCTCTCAACACGGATTCAAGAAAGGTAGTCCCGTCTGTTTCTTTGGCTTGGCATACTACCTTTTCTTCACCAATATGCCTCTTTATGTAATTTGACTGCTTTCCAGGTTTTAATTTTTTTTCTTCCTATCAATAGTTTGGGACTGATTCCGACTTTCGAATCACATGCTATTTCTAGGTGGAGACAACCAAAAAGATTCTCTCATTCCATAAAGAAGACCGTGGTTCTGACCCTAATAATCCCCAGACTATCTTGTTAGACTTCATTAGCAGCTGTCAGAATTTGCGCATTTGGTCGTTAAATACATCAACCAGAGAATATCTGAATAATGAGCAACTTCAAAAGGGAAAGCAAATAGATGAATGGTGGAGACAAGTGAGCAAAGGTACTCATTCATAACTTGACAGGGTTTATGATACATTTAACTCGCTATTGAATTCAGTGAGATACAGCCGAATCCACATGAATATAGTTATGAGGTTGCCTTCTTGAGGACAACACCACGGTTGTGTATAGACATAAACTGCTGGAGATAATTTTAATTGCTACATGTATTGATGTACAGCTAAAAGACACAATATTATAGGCAGATGTGCTATAATGGAATCTTGTTGCATTGAATTCTCACATTCCAATGAGATAGTTTTTCTCAGCAAGGCAACTGATATTGAATGAAGCAAAAATGGCAACGGACTTGCTGATCCACTATGCTTCTATCATGTAGTGGTCCAGCTAAACCCATTAAAATATGAGTTTTAAGTCTTTTAAGTCTTTTTTTTATTCCATGTTACTATGGCTTAGTCTTATAGTTGAATTTCTGGTCTCATGTCGGCTGCCAATATCAGGTGAACGTGCAATGGATTATCTGAAAATGGATGAAAGGTCTATAGGGATGTTCTGGGTGGTCTCATACACAATGGCGCAGCCGGCTTGCGAAACAGTCATGAAATGGTTAACCTCCGCAGGACTAACTGAGATATTAACTGGCTCAAATCTACAGTCAAATGAGAGACTGATGGTGATGCAGGAAGTTCCCCCGTTACCTATATCATTGTTATCTGGGTTCTCTATAAATTTATGCTTGAAATTGGCAAATCAGATGGAAGAGTCCATGTTCTCTGTACAGGTATAAATATGAAATGCATTTGGATTGGTGTCTACTGTGATTTCCTTTTGGATGGCTAAACTATTATTATATGAGTAATACTTACAGAATAAATAGAAACACGAATTACCCATTTTTTCAGCATACTGTGTTTTTGTTATGATTTTAATGATCATCTTCATTACGTTTGTTTCCATGCAACCATTAAACATGCTAGTTCGCTGGTGATGTTGACTATGGTATATGCTGAAACAGGTGGTTCCCAGCATCGCATTGGTTGAAACATATGTCCGCGTGCTGCTCATTTCTCCTCACGCGTTATTTCGTCAGCTGCTGACGGTACCTTTTCATTCTCCAGACATTATTGGTTTCTAAGTGAATAAATTTTTGTAAATGTTTTCTCGTTCCCTCCAGTAAGTACGGTTGAAGATATATTTTTTGGTTCAGAAAAAGTGCCTTTGCTAGCATATGTTGTCCTCCTCTTTATATGTGTATATTTATTTTCTTTCTGTTTCCCTTTGATATATATGTATGTATATATATGTGTGTGTGTATGTAGATGATCTGTATATTCTGTTGAGTAAATATGCAGAATAAGTTTTGAACTCAGTTTACGCTCACCCCTTCCACTACCCTCATGTAATTCTATGTCAGGAAGCCATCACCACTTTCAACAGAGTAAAATGTATTAAGCTGCAGGTCATCTCAATTCTGTTAACCCAGCCAAAATTTTCTTTGTACTTGATTACCTCAGAATTTGGAGTTCATTTCAATATCCCATTGAGATGTATTCCCCTTTCACTTATAGTTGTAGTTTACAAAGTTTAATCTGCATTCTTTTTCAATTTATTTCCATTAGTTAGTGTAAGAGCCCATGCTTTTGAAATTTTGTCTTAATAAGTGCTTATTTTCTA
>JAOWBN010000018.1:236844-249753 GCA_028565015.1 Pinguicula moranensis | reverse complement strand
CTCAGCCATGGGATTCGATCTCTCGTTGCTTCTGCAAGACCCCAGAATTTGTACGACGTCAACAACTGAGACAGGCGAATTATATGTAATAATTGAGAATCCAGTTCTATTTATATATAAGAGGGACCAAACTAAAAAATAAAAAAAAATATATGTATAACTAATTTTTTTTTTAATCTTGGGGGGGACCATGGCCCCCCTGGTCCCCCCCTGCCTCCGCCCCTGCGGGAAATGGAAGTATGTGGAGGGCAAAGTTGCTCGTCCAACAAGTGAAGACGATCTGGATGACTCTTCAGTCGTTGTGGAATCTTGGATTTTAAATACGGTTGATATTAAGTTACGTAAGACTATTGCTTATCGCGAAAACGTTGATGTTTTGTGGATGTATATGCGGGAGCGTTTTTCAGTCGGAAGTGGTATCCGATTGTACGAAATCAAAACTGCTTTGCAAAATTGTAAGCAGCATCGTGAAGATCTTGCCATTTATTTTGGGCGTTTGACTCCCATGAGGGACTTCAACAAACTTTGGGCAACAAAAAATTAAATTTTATCGTTGAATTTATTCTGTAATAATTTAAAAAAATAAAATTTGTAAGAATGATGTGCTATAAATTGTCCTCACGTGCTATAAATCAAAGTTGTTAGAACTCTACTACTTTTCGTGTAGTCTCACAAATCTCTTTGATATCAGAACATGATATGGGATTTATAAAATTATTAGTTGAGAACATTGATTATATAATCCCCAACAGGGGCGAGAACACCCCACCCAACCAATCAATTTTTAAACTTTATTTTAGTGTACCCTAAAAAAGTATAACGACACCTACTTCACCTCTAGATGTATGATGTATCTCGTTAGGACTCCACCCTGGTTCCATTCTTGTTAACTCTTTTAAGATTAAAATCTTTGGTACTGCGATTTTTATTTTGATAGTCAAATAATTTGTCCCCGACTTTTGATGTTGAACTTAAGAAAAAGTCGGCAAAAGTCATTTTCTGAGTGTTCCAAGTGAACATGAAAATTAAATTTTAAATAAAGAAGAAATATATAACTTCTACCACTTATCAACACCCCAACCGGGAAGTTGTGTGCAGTTCCACGTCGGCCAATTTACGAATTATCTTCTTTTGCACTCGTGATTAATTATACCTCATAACTGTAAGGTTCAGTAATCGATAACTGCATGACAGGGGCGAAACCAAGATTTTAAGCGGGGGGACAAATTTTTTGAGTTTTAACTAGATCGGGTCGGGTTAAATCTAGACCGATCGTGTATACACGTTTAGATGTGTGGTAGAAAAAAAATGAATGATTAATATTACTGTATTTTTATATAATATTTTTGATAAAAATGTTATTTCAACAATATTTTTGTTACAAATTTTATTTTAGACAATAATGATAATGATTCTTGTGTTAATAATTTTGCACAAATAATCAACTTCTCTATAATATAAACAAATTCAGAAGTTTAGAGTTTGCTTAACCATGAATATAATTAAACATTAAATATATAAAATAATTTTATAAAAAAATGTAAAGGTACATGAGAGTTTATTAATTATTAGAATCATTTTGTGACATGAAAAGATGCAATGACGCAGTTGTTTTCTAGTGATGGATTCGAAATGCAATCTGGGCTCGAAACCCACTTTGCTCATTTTGTATCTTTTTGCTTTTTTCAAAAATAAATAAAAGAGAGAAACGGTATTCGAACCCCGGCTGGAAGGCCGAAATTCAACAAAGTTGTAAGGACTAAACCAAACGAGCTAGACAAATTTTATGTAAAATTACTCAACCAAATACTATTAATATATATAAGGGGGGACCCAAAAAAAAAATTACATGTAAAAATATTTTTTTTTGAAACTTGGGGGGGACCATGGCCCCTGTTGCCTGGGTCGCGAAACGAAAACGATCTCTTTGTATAATTATAAGGGTAAGGCCGAGTACATTAAACCCCTTAAATCCCAAATTAATTGAAAATATACTGGGTAAAGTTGCATTTTTTTCTTCTTAGCCCCTGTTTTGCGCAGCCTTCTTAAAATTATAATTGGTTTATAAGCAATTTTTTTCATAAAATAACTCTTCATTTTTTAAAAAAAAGTTCTTATAAGCCAATTATAAGCATAAGAAGGTTGCACAAAACACCCCCTTATTACATTGCTTTTCAGTTATTCTTCTTCTAGAAAAAATAGTTGATACCGTTCATACTTGGTAGTTTCAGTTTCCAGCTGGTGATGGAGAAATGGCAAACATCCAATCCATTATGGGTAGATTCGAATATGGGAGGATAGATTTAATTTTATTCAAAAATTTCTACATCATAAAAGAAAATGAGTTGGGTTACGTTGACTTGTGGGAGTCATAACGTAATCAATAAAGAATAGGAGTCGTTAGCGGTGGTCAAAAATACCGATCAGTATTCGGTTACCGATCGATATTCCGTTACCGTACCGAATAACCGATTAAGTTCGGTATTTCGGTATTTCAGTATCGGTATCGGTATGCAAATATGATACTGATTCTTAATCGGTACGATATCGGTTTTACCGTTTGGTGCTTATTCGGTATTCGGTAATTTCGGTATTCAGTAATATCGATCAGTATTCGGTAATATCGATCGGTATTCGGTAAAATAGGCCATATTTAAAAAAAAATAAAAAAAATTAAAAAAAAATTAAAAAAAAAAAAATTAAAAAAAAAATTATTCGGTATTCGGTATACCGAATACCGAACCAAATACCGAAATACCGAATTTTTTCGGTAATTCGGTATTTCGGTTCGGTATCGGTTTGATTTTCCGAATACCAAAATTTTTCGGTTCGGTTCGGTATTACCGAAATACCGAATGCGCAGCCCTAGGAGTCGTTCTCAAAAAATGGCTTCAAACACGACATGGTATTTTAAAAAATTCGAATTGAAAGCTCATAATTAATGTAAAATAAAAATCTAGCATTTCCAAACAATCATTCTCACGGACTCACCTTCCATTTATTCGTTATGAGATAAATGTTACATATTATCCTAAAAAAAGAAAGAAATGACTTGAACAAAAAATATTTAAAAAAAAGAAAGAAAACGAAGACAGTCGAATGGTGTGAGGAAAAATATTATTACTATGTTTCAAAAAGTCTACTTTGTAATAAATTAATTTAATTGGAAATTACTGGTGGAGGTGCGTTGGTCGCCAGTCAATTATCTACTTTTTATATTAATCATAAGAATAATTTCGAATTGACTATATTTATATTTATATGATGCAAATCTTTTTGTTCATGAGCACGACAACGTCGTTTTCTTCCTTTAATTAAAAAGGCAGAAATGATATAGCGCAAAAAATTGGGCACAAGAAAGGTGGGTTCAAGTGTTAAACACCAATCCCAACGTGTTAAACACCAATCCCAACGTGTTAAACACTAATCCAACCGTTCATCCAAGTGGACCCCACTTCTCTTGTCCATTCTTGTGCCAAATTACTTGCGCTATATCATTACTCTTAAAAAGGAGATCAGACCTTAATTTATTTATTGATTCAATTTTGAACTGAAATACTGACGCTCGGATTCTTTACACATACGATTTAAACATTGATATCATTATTAGGGAAAAGTCAAGAAATGTTTAAGGAGAAATGGAGTTTTAAAATATTATTTTTTAAATAATTTTTTTAAAAAAATAATAAGAAAAATAATCTGAAAAAAAGTAGTACAAAACAGGCCCTTAGGAGGGGTAAGGGGAGGGTACGCAACCCTCAAATATGAAATTTTCATATTTTTTACTTTAAAAAAAGTTTTATTTAATTAATTTTAATATTGTTGCACCCCTTAAATACAAAAAATTATTAAAAAAATTCTAACTTAGTCCCATCCCAAGTTATGAGTTTTTTTGGATGATCGGTGGTATCCGACTATTTGTCGACTAGTTCACATGGATCCACCCGTATGACTCTCCTGACAAATCGGGCAAATGACTAACTAGGCAAGTATTGTCATAATTTGGTGTGATATTATTTAGTTTCCTTAGTACCTAAAAAGCACCATGTTAAATAAATATAATCCCTATGATACAAGTCTCTAGTGGTATAATATAAGTACGATATAGTGTAGGCCAATTTTGAAAAGTTATTCGAATAACTAAACTTTTCAAAGTTAAAATTTAACTAGTCTTCTAATAATCTCTAGCTCCAATTATTACTGTTTTTTTGGGGTAGTTCAAATTATTACTGTTATTAATATTGTTGAAACATATGTGCTCTCTAATTGAACTCCTAAAAGCATATTCCAAAGCATATTCTAAAGCATATTCTCTACATAAAAAAGACCATTCCAAAAGAATTATTGTGTCAAATCTTCTTTAATTTATGAAATTGTGTTATTCAAATATGTACCAACAAATCAATTTGTTGTGTTTCAAATGTCAAATACTATTTTTTATTTTATTTCATAGAAAATAAAGAAAGTATGGAGGAGGAATTATATAGTAAAACTTTGGGCAATATTATGTATTCTTCAAATGTAACTGGTATATACTTAATATGAGCAATAGCTCTACAAATGGTTTGGATATATGAGAGACTGAGACCAATAATCCACTTCATCATTATATTTTATATTTGTGAATGTTCAAATCAAAAAAATGGAGTGACATGAAAATCTTATTCTAATCAAATAATTAGATTTTTTTTTATAAAAATAAATAAATTAGATAATAAGTATATCTTTGGGCGAAATTAGATATGGTGCATAATTACTGTGTAACATTCTCCTTAATGTTGTTTGCTAACTTTGGGAAGTTACAGCATGTATTATAAAAAAAAGGTTAAAGGGAATAAGTTTTTATTGACATCTAAGTTGAGCAGGCAAAATCTAGCAACATTTAAAGGTTCTTTATTTTTGCTAGAATAAAGGGCGGATCCATAAAAAAAATTTAAGTCTAGTTTAATTTTTTTTTAGGATAAGTTCATACAAAAAATCTTTTAGGGATGAGGGGAAAATAAATTTTTTGAGTGGAATGATATATACTTTTTAGAGGTCAAAAAATAATTTATTTGTTTAACAGTTATGAAAATTAATAATTTTATCGAATCAAATAATGATAAAAATTAATAAAAGCTACATAATTTGTTTAGACTAGCTGATTTATTTACACTACCTAATTTGTTTATATAAAATATTTTTCAAAATAGATTTACACGAACATATTAGATTTATTAAACAAAGATGAAAAAAACATAAACAAATTTATAGAATAGAATCAAGACAACAAAATATTTAGGAGTAAAAATTATATTTTTGGGGTGATAATATTTTTTGTTATAATTTTAATACTTATTTTCTATTTTTTATTTTTGGATTAAGAAAAAAAATTATATTATGAGGTGGGATCGGGTGAGATGGTATGGGGTGGACCGGTGGAGTGGGAGGGAATGGGGGTGGCCGGACTAGGGCCCCGCCTAGCCCCTCGATCTGCCAGTGGCTAGAATTATGTGAACTTTTCAATTGTTTTATTTTATTTTTATTCTTGATATGAATCCACATTCAATTCTTGTACTCCACCAACATAAACAAGGAAAGTTGCACGATCAGCTGTTGGGCCACACCACAGACATGGAGGAAAGGAAATCTTTCAAGATGGTACATTTGATATTTGATTTTGTGATTTTTCCAATGTATGAAAGCTGAGTATTCACACTGCACAACGTACCCTATTTTTTTTAATTATACAAAGATATTATTTTTGTTGGTATTTAATGTATTGTGTTATTTGATGTATTGAGTTTTAGTTATTTTACCAAATATAAGCATTAAAATTTAATAAAATTATTTTTTTATAATCTATTATTAAAATAAAGCTAAAACAAGAGTGAAATTCTTTTTTGCTTGCGTGCGTGGATGTGGAAAATTTCATTTCTTTTGTCTATATATAGGCATCCCGAGTCATTGATCATGACTCATGCCACAGAACACTACTCCACCCCACTCCTACGATTTGCCTTTTCTCTGTTAACCTGCACCCCCTCGGATCCCCTTCTCCACCGAGGAAAATCAGACAAGCCCAGATTCAGGTAAACATTGTCAACAACTCACATTTTTCATCATTTTAATTTCCGAACTGCAAGGAAACTGTAAGAAGATGCATTCATCTCAAAATGCAATTCACTTGCATGTGAAATTTCATTGTTTTTAAAGTTGTTTCATGCTGCTGGCTAAACAATACTGTACACATACTCTTTGGGGCCATGATCTGAAAAAGTTCCAATTTTGATTAATCCCTTTTTGTTCCAGGGGCAGGAGGTTTCAGGTGTAGCTTATTTCTGGGAATTGTAATCAGAAATAAGGCTAATGGCTTCAAGGAATTTGGAAAGTATGCAATCCATTGATGCCCAGTTGAGGCTTTTGGTTCCTGGAAAAGTATCTGAGGATGACCATCTTATTGAGTATGATGCCTTGCTTTTGGATCGGTTTCTTGATATTCTTCAGGATTTACATGGAGAGGATCTCAGGGAAACAGTAAGCATCTTTTAGCAATTTCTGCCTTGTTGTAGGGAAATTTTGTCTCCGTTTGATTATGATATTGGTGTTTGCACCACTTTCATTGATATCTTTTGCTTTTCTCGAGTCTCAAAATGGAATATTGAAAGTTTTTTTGAGTCAACCTTTGCGATGAGATTGTTGGTAAAGACTGCTTTTTTATCCTCTCTCTCGTTTGGCCTCTCTGAAGAAACTGCCTCAAGTTTCAACATTTATTTGTACTCCCTTTATATGCCAGATACCGAGTTTGATACTCCTGGTCATTCTATGAGCCTTGTTGATCTGACTTCCTCCCCTAAGGGCGGTTGTTGAAACATATTTCCAAGATGATTACCACTTTCTAAGAGTCAATTAATTATGTAGTCAACATTGGATCTAGGTCGGTGAAAAAAGTTTCCATCTCTAAGCTAGGAGACGGTATTGGTTCAATTTTTACAAACATCTTTCCATACTGGTTCGCCTTTTGTTTCTTAGATGACAATGGGGCATTCTGAAAACGAATTAAGTGGTTTCTGAATTTCCCCATTATAAAAGGTTCAAGAATGCTATGAGCTTTCTGCCGAATATGAAGGGAAGTATGATCCCAAAAAGTTGGAGGAGCTTGGAAATGTATTGACAAGTTTGGACCCTGGTGATTCAATCGTCGTAGCGAAAGCTTTCTCTCACATGCTTAGCTTGGCCAACTTGGCTGAGGAAGTCCAGAATGCTCATCGTCGACGCAACAAAAAGAAAAAGGGAGATATCACTGATGAGAATAATGCAACCACTGAATCGGACATCGAGGAAACTCTCAAGAGACTTGTTGTTGATTTGAAGAAGTCCCCTGAAGAAGTTTTTGATGCATTGAAGAATCAGACTGTGGATCTTGTTTTGACTGCTCATCCGACTCAGTCAGTAAGAAGATCATTGCTTCAAAAACATGGAAGGTTTGTTTTCTTTATAGAAGGGTGCCATGTATTTTGGTATCGTTGTATCTGTAGCAAGTCCAGCAATAGTTTTGTGCAATTGATTTTCTGAACTCTTTGTTATTGTGGTCTTAATATTTATGCTACAGGATAAGGAACTGCTTAGCACAGTTATATGCCGTAGACATTACACCAGATGATAAGCAGGAGCTTGATGAGTCTTTGCAGAGGGAGGTAAATTGTCAATGCTTGCCTTCAGTATGCTGTTTTGTATACTTCTTCATGTGTTCCCTTAAGTTGTGGCTGGCAATGGAGATTATTGTCGGGACCCTCCTGAATATGGTGAATGGTTTATGTCTGAAGCATTGAAACTGTTACTCACCTATTCATGGTGGTTGGTCTCCGATCTCGAAAATGTTTTCTTTTGCTGTTCTTCTACCTGCCCCACGGAGTATTTTCTGTCTTGAGGAATTATACTTTTGGCTCTATATAGCATTATCCACCACAATTACAACCACAACCTACTCAGTATATTCCCAATCAAGTTGGGGTTTGGGGGGTTAGATGTACGCAACCGTATACCCTTATAATTATACAAAGAGGCTGTTTCGATTGCGACCAAAAATGCATTGCGTCATTTGATGTATAGATTCCAATAACTTTATTAATTGAAGTACTGAAATTTAATAGAGTCATTTTGATCTATATAGCATTATCTGAGATATATTATGATTTGAAGCTATTGCCTTTTCCTTTTCTTGTTTTGCAGATTCAAGCTGCTTTTCGTACTGATGAAATCCGGCGGACTCCTCCTACTCCCCAGGATGAAATGAGGGCGGGAATGAGTTATTTTCATGAAACAATCTGGAAAGGCGTACCAAAGTTTCTGCGCCGTGTTGATACTGCACTAACAAATATTGGGATCAGTGAACGCATTCCATACAATGCTCCTTTGATTCAGTTCTCTTCTTGGATGGGTGGAGACCGTGATGGTATAATTATTTGGCCTTTCACAAGATTTCATCGGTTTATATAGATAGTTCCATATAGTGTTAGAATTCATTGCTTCTAATAGGGGTGCATGCAGCTAGAAATTCTGGTTAAACTCAACTAGAGCAAAGCCTTTTGTTCGTGAAAGCTTGATAGCTGGGTCCTTAGCTGATTTCAAATGTCAATCCTCCCACAATTTTAATTAGACGTGAGTTGTTGTCTGTGTAAAGCTTTAGCTTCTGCTCAAACTCAAACATATGCTTGCTCTGTCTTGAGCCTTGACAAGCTCGTCTCCTTGCATGCCTAGATTAAAATTTATACAGCTTGCATCATGTTTTTGTTAATTTCATTATGCTTAATATTCTCTCTATTTAAAAAAATCTTGCAGGTAATCCAAGAGTGACTCCTGAAGTCACTAGAGACGTCTGCCTGTTGGCCAGAATGATGGCTGCTAATATGTACTATTCCCAGATTGAGGATCTAATGTTTGAGGTATTCTACGAATAAGTTTGACGAATTTGCCATAGATTTTTGGCATCTGATTGCGCAGTGTCTTTTCTAATCCCCTGGTCTTTTCCAGTTGTCCATGTGGCGTTGCAATGATGAGCTCCGTGTTCGGTCTGATGAGCTGCATAAGTCATCGAGGAGAGATGCAAAGCATTTTATTGGTATTCTTGTACTTTCATTTTGTTCATGGATATTCTTCTCAATATTATCTTGAAACTAGAATGGAGTTCAGGAGATGCTCTTCTCTGTCATTGCAGAGTTTTGGAAAACAATTCCTCCGAGTGAGCCCTATCGTGTAATTCTTGGTGATGTGAGGGATAAGATCTACCAGACACGCGAGCGAGCTCGCCATTTGTTAGCTAATGGGACGTCTGAGATTTCAGAAGAGGATACTTACACCAGTGTTGAGCAGGTATCTTTCAAATTTGTCTCCTTCATTGCTGCAATACTCCTGAAAATGTTTTTTTTGTGCGTATGTTGCTGAGCACATTTTTGTTCAAACAGCTCTTGGAACCACTAGAGATCTGTTACAGATCGCTTTGTGCATGTGGCGACAGGCCAATAGCCGATGGCAGCCTACTCGATTTCCTGAGGCAAGTGTCCACCTTTGGGTTGTCTCTTGTGAGACTTGACATAAGGCAAGAATCAGATAGGCACACTGATGTCCTAGATGCCATAACAAAGCACTTGGATATAGGTTCTTACAAGGAATGGTCCGAAGATCGTAGGCAAGAATGGCTACTGTCTGAACTCAGGGGCAAACGTCCTCTCTTTGGAACTGACCTCCCCAAAACTGAAGAGATCGCTGATGTTCTTGACACATTCCAAGTTTTGGCAGAACTCCCATCTGACTGCTTTGGGGCTTATATCATTTCCATGGCCACGGCCCCATCAGACGTGCTGGCTGTCGAGCTTCTGCAGCGTGAATGCCACGTGAAGAACCCTTTACGCGTGGTTCCACTCTTTGAGAAACTAGCTGATCTTGAGGCTGCTCCTGCTGCTGTTTCCCGTCTTTTCTCTATAGATTGGTACAAAAACCGGATCAATGGGAAGCAAGAAGTCATGATCGGATACTCAGACTCCGGTAAAGATGCTGGCCGTTTCTCTGCAGCCTGGCAACTATACAAAGCTCAGGAGGAGTTGGTTAAGGTTGCAAAGCAGTATGGAGTCAAACTAACCATGTTCCACGGTCGAGGAGGAACTGTTGGAAGGGGTGGAGGCCCAACTCATCTTGCCATTCTTTCTCAACCCCCAGATACTGTTACTGGATCTCTGCGTGTTACGGTTCAGGGTGAAGTTATCGAGCAATCCTTTGGGGAGGAACACCTGTGCTTCAGAACACTTCAGCGTTTCACTGCTGCTACGCTTGAACACGGAATGCGTCCTCCGGTTGCCCCCAAGCCAGAATGGCGAGCACTTCTGGATGAAATCGCTGTCATAGCAACTGAGGAGTATCGTGAAATCGTCTTCAAAGAACCACGCTTCGTGGAGTATTTTCGCCTTGTAAGTTCCTTAAGGAATACCTTACACATTCGAGTATTTTCGCCTTGTAAGTTCCTTAAGGAATACCTTACACATTCATCAATTATCTCCACTTACAACTGACAAACTTACCTCTCTTTAGGCCACCCCTGAGTTGGAGTACGGGCGCATGAACATTGGGAGCCGGCCTTCAAAACGCAAACCCAGCGGAGGCATTGAATCACTCCGAGCCATCCCATGGATCTTCGCGTGGACGCAGACAAGATTCCATCTCCCGGTCTGGTTAGGTTTCGGTGGTGGCTTTGGATTTGCCATCAAAAAGGACCCGAAAAACCTCAAAATGCTGCAAGATATGTACAACCAATGGCCGTTCTTCAGGGTGACAATCGACTTAGTTGAGATGGTCTTCGCCAAAGGTGATCCCGGCATAGCTTCATTGTATGACAAACTTCTAGTCTCGAAAGACCTGTGGCCATTCGGCAAAAAACTGAGGGACAACTACGAGGAAACCAAAAATCTTCTCCTACAGGTACGCTTTTGATTTAAACATTCCTGCAACCACTAAGCTAAGAACCACGAAAGCACTATATGAAGTTTCTGTTCTCCTAGATTGCTGGACACAAGGATCTTCTCGAAGGCGATCCCTACTTGAAGCAACAGCTCAAACTGCGTGACTCCTACATAACGACCCTCAACGTGTGTCAAGCCTATACCTTGAAGAGAATCCGTGATCCTAACTATCATGTGAAGCTGAGGCCACACATTTGCAAGGACTACATGGAGTCGAAAGCGGCTGCTGAGCTCGTGAAGCTGAACCCGATGAGCGAATATGCTCCCGGACTGGAGGATACTCTCATTCTGACCATGAAGGGCATTGCTGCTGGACTTCAGAACACCGGTTGAGTCCTGTGTTTCCTTCTTCATCTTAAGTGAAGAGAGTAACTTTACGACTTCTGCAAACTTTTTATGCATAACATGATGTGGAGGAGGCCTTTTACTGTATCCCAAGCATGGGAATTACCGGCTCCGATCACCCCCAACATATTACTGTGTTGATCGGATTGTATCCGCTATTTGGAGCTGTTTAAAACGGTTTTCAATGACTATTCAAGCGTTTTCTATTTAATACATTAAAAATAATTTTATATTAGCAATTATTATTTTCTTTAATCGAGTCCGTCCGATCCGCAGACCTCTTGGGCTCATGACCCGAAGCTGCTGGGTCCAGAGACCCAAGGGCCCAGCCCGAATCGGGTTCATATGGATACTAATAGAATTCGCCATACGAGCGGTTTGGACAAACCCGAACTGCCCGTTTTCATAAACGAGTTTTATACATTGAAATCGAACTGGACCATTTTTTAAACGGGCTGAATTTATATCCGTCTGTTTTGCATAAGTATGAAACCGTAGCGGGCGAAAACGGTTTAAAAATCATTTCGCCCATATTTGCCCCTTTTTAAAAAAAAAAAACAATTTAAACCGTTTAAATCGTTTTAATCCATTTAACCCGTTCAAAACGTTTATATAAATGTATATCTATTTAACCAGTTTATACAAATGTATATCTGTTTAACCCGCACGTTTTCAAAAGGAATGAAATTAATCCATCTCTAAAAACCTCTAAAGTCTAAATTCTAATTTAAGGTTTATAAATTTTAGGGTTTAGTTTAAGATTTAAGTCTTTAACTCCTAAACCTTAAATAAACCCTAAGCTCTAAACTAAACCCTAAAATTTATAAACTTATAAGCTTAATGTCTAAACCATAAAGTATAAACTATACTCAGTTTATACCATAAGTTTATAAATTCACAAAATTTGAAGTAGGGCATGCTTATAAATATATACAAACTTATAAACTTGGGGTATATATTTACAAACTTCCACAACCCACAATCCACAACGTACCCAATATATTCCCAATTATGTTGGGGTCTGAGGGTTCAGATATACGCGGCCCTACCCTTGTAATTATACAAAGAGGTCGTTTCCGTTACGACCAAATAGACATTGCGTTATGTGATGTATTGAGTTCCAACAACTTCACTAAATAGAAGCATTGGAATTTAATAGAACCATTTTGCTCTAGTCCATTATTATGACAAAGTTAAAAAAATTGTCAATGATGACTCTTCCAACTCCATTTTCAATGGACATATATATTTATAAACTTATGATGTATATATATAAGTTTAAATGTTGTCCCACAAACTGGATACCTTAGTACTACAAACTGGATACCTTAGTACTAAGGTTTTTCAGGGAGTGGTTCATTGTCATGGTATCATAGCCATGTTGGGTCTGCATCGCCCCAAAAAATCAAAGAGCCTCTGAGACCTGTAACTGCACTAACCCGACCATATGAAATATGGTGCAGTGAGCATGAAAGTGTTGGTTGTGAGGTACAAGACCAATAATACAAGTCTCAACAGGGCATGCCTAGTTGGACTTGAGAGGGGGTGTTGTCCCACATCGGTTACTTCCAAG
>JAOWBN010000018.1:215914-226700 GCA_028565015.1 Pinguicula moranensis | reverse complement strand
TCTTGTACTATTTTTTTAAAAAAATTATTTTTCTCCTTTTTGTTTAGATTATTTCAAAAATAGTGTTTTAAAATTCAACTTCTCCTTCTCTTTTTTTTTATTCAAAACTCCACTATTTAGAAGTTAGTAGGAAGTTAACTTTTTTTTACTTCTACTTTTAATGGCAATTTCGTAAATAAATTAAAGATAACTTATCAAATTTAACTACAAACACTATTTAATCAACTTATAAATTTTGATTGCAAACACTATTTCAACAAATTTTTTAATTTTTCATAGTTTTACCAAACACTCAAAAAATAAAAAAATAAACGGAGAAGTAAAATTAAAAAGAGAATAAAAGGATAAATAAAAGGAGAAAATCACTATGGGTACAAAACATACCTTAGTAATAATTAAGAAAAATTCCGTGTCTTTAACTCTAAAAAACTAAAAAAATTTAATTAAATTGGATTCAGGTTACAAAACATTTGTGTCTATTGCAAATGTAGTTGGAAAAATTATCATTGATAATTTTTTAAGTTTTGTGATAGATCAAAATGGCTTTATTAAATTTTAGTGCTTCTATTAGTGAAGTTGCTGAAACTCAATACATCAAATGACGCAATGTGCATTGGGTCAACACCGGAAACAACTTCTTTGTATAATTACAAGAGTAAGGTTGTGTACATCTGACCCATCAAACTCCAATTTAATTGAGAATATACCGAATGCGTTGTGTTTGTGGGTTACAAAAAATTATATAGATACGGGACAACAGGATGACTTGATTTGGGGTGAGGTCATATGATTTTTTTCGCCGAGGGGCAAAGGGCATTCAAAAAAATAAAAAAATTATGATATTTTTGCTCATACCTAAAATATTTAGAAAAAAAATAACAAAATATAAGGAAAATGAATTTAAAAAGTTATTATCATTATTATTATTTCAAAAGCAGAGGGTGGGAAGGAAGAAGATGGGGAACATGGCCTCCCCAAAGTTTAAATTATTATTATTTTGCATGTATATGTATGTATTGCTGAAAAAATACATGGAAATTTATCGTAAAATTAGAAACCCTTCCCCCTTCCAATAAATAAATAAATAAAATAATTTGTTGCACCATATTAAATTTTTTCACACCCCACTCCCATCCTTCAGTTTGAATTCTGACTCCACCTTTCCCCACTCAAAACGGTTTTTGAGATTATCACTTGAAAGGTTGAAACTTGAATATATATAGATCAAAGTTTGAATCTAGTAAAATGCAATTAAAGTATATACTTTTTCTCTGGTGGGTACATACTATCAATACAAAACCGTCCTGAAAATAATTATAATCCTAAATCCTAGTGATGTGATGCACTGCGATTTCAAGATTAACTATAAAAGGGATCATATATTTTATCTTCTTAAATATGACTAAAACCGAATAGGGATGACAACATGATCCTCTCGTCGCCCTGTCCCGCCGCCAACCTCTCGTGCGCCCCGTAAAAAATATAAAAACATATAACAATATATTTGCTATATAATAAAAAATAATAAAATAATAAAAAAAAAGGCAAAACTGAGCATGGGATGGGGCACTGGGCGAGGTTTAAGGGGTGGGGTAGGGGGGAAGACCCACCCCATCCCCGCCCAGCACAACCCGTTGCCATTTCTAAGACCGAACACCACCATAACATACTAAGTATATTTCTAATAAGTTGGCATATGGGGTGAGATGTACGCGGCCTTATCCTTGTAATTATACAAAGAGACCATTTTCGTTGCGACCTAATATTCATTGCGTTATTAGATGTATTGAGTTCCAATAACTGAACTAATAGAAGCACTGAAATTTAATGATAATTTTATTCAAATTCATTATTAGCAAATAGCTAAAAGAATTATCAAATAATGAACTAAATATAAGAACAAAACAATCCACCAACTCAAAATATAACACTGCATAATATTTTACATGCACTGCACCTAGCTATTTTCTGAATTTTGAGAACTACGATGTTATTGTTGAATGACTGGAAAGAAATTTATCGTTCGAGGACTGAGAATTTTGCGCCCCTTGGTTGATAAAAATATCTCCATTGATTAATTATCTTATGTGGATCAAAATCCAAATCCGGTTAAAACATATGTAATAAATACGATAACATAATCATACATTTTTGAAAATATTTAGATTCGTAGTTTTTCGGTTGATTATATTACGAACTGGAATCGAGAAACTATTAGAGTCTCAGTATAATTCACGTACTCAAATCTCTAATCCGAGAGACAACAATTCGAGAAAATTTATTCTGGGTTCTCAATACATGAAAATTCTGTATATTTCATGTGTCGAAATAAGATAACAACACAACCAATTTATAAATTTTTTTATCATTATTCATTTGACACTATTTGTCACTGCTTATTTTGACAAATGAATAATGATAATGTGAAACTAAAAGAGAAGAGAAATGATACAGCGCACTAAAATTGCAGCGCACTAACATACTAATGGACTAAATGAACAAAAATATCCCTATGTTAGATTTGGTACTGGTATTTAACACGAGGGCATTTAAGTATTTTCCATCCATTAGTGCACTATTAGTGTACTATTTTTAGTGCGCTAAATCATTTCACAAAAGAGAACGTTCAAAACGTTTTCTTTGTTTTCCAACGTCTTATATCTCCAATAAAAAGCTTGTAATTAATGGTTACCTTTTTTTAATCGGACTAAAGTCTTACTTTGACTTTTGCTCAAAATAGAAATGACACAATCCACCTATTTGATTTTAGTAGGGTAATATTTGATTTTGGACTAAAATAAGAAATTCATAATTACTTTAAAAAAAATTAAATTAGATTAACAAAAAAATTCTGCCTTTGTCTATTTTTGGGGTTGGGGTACCCCGGTCTAAAGTCAGAGTTACCCCTCGGAGTTCCCACGCTCATACATAAATGAAATATTAAATCCTAAATATATGGAATATATCTCTATGTTAATTTTAGTAAACCCGGCCCAATAGTAAACGGGGACGGGTCTGGACCCAGCCCATCAGTAAACGGGCATGAGCCCTGGGTGCGAGTGCGCATATGGGCCAACTTACAATTGATTGTGGGTTACTCTCATAAAACCTTAGTACCAAGGTGATTGATTGTAAGCCCACAATCTCTTATAAGTTGATTAGAATTCTTGTACATAACCCGTGTGGGATATGTAGTCTAACACAGATTTGATCTGATTATTAGTGAAGGCACTCATACAGCGAGCTCTATCCGTAAAGCCGGATGCTCAACGTGGATTAGTCAAAATTCTTCGAAATTTTGGATACCACGGGATAAATCGCGTGTTCTTGTGTTATTGCTTTTCTTTGCTTTACATTGTTTGAATTGCACTAACAGATCTTGTGGATTTGTGAATTAAGTGTCAAGAAAATTGTAACACTGTTTATATACTACGTGGGGTGTGATTATGAAGATTCACCAAATTCTTGTGTCTTCAATTATGTTTATTCCAGGACATAAAGGACCAGGATAATACGAAAACAATTCCTAGGAAAGGCAAAATCCAGAACCTCGCAATTTCATTGAAGTTATTTTTCCAGTCGAGCTTAAAATTATACGATTATCTTCGATTGTCTTTAAGTTATAAACAATATAAATAATCAGATGATAGTATCTTCTTCTTCTTTTTTTTTTTAGCCGAGATATTCGAATCGAATCCACAACCGAGTTTCACAGAGTGTTGCACAGACTGAGCCTAATCCCGACTAATCCCCGGGATCAACAGCGAGGCGCCCACCTCTCAGTGACCGGGTATTCACGCGGGCCGGAGTGGTGAGTCCGAGACCCGGGGGCGTGGCCCTGACGGTGTGTCATCCAACGGGATCGAACCTCTGACCTCTAGGCAAGCCTGAGGTCGACGCTCTACCGCATCAGGGTTCTGATTTGATGTTGATACCATATGCACCACGATTAGCGGAGCCCCGGCAGCTATCACGAAAACCGTCAAAAGAAATCCATCGTCAAACTCAAAGTCTTACATTTTTCTATATCTGAACTTCCGAAAGAAAATCATATCACTAAATATTTGTATGTGTTGTATATTTATATTTAATGATATCGGTTGAGTGTCATTTTTGTATGTGTTCTCAGTATATGGCCAAGTTGCGTCTTTTTTTAATAATAATTTTAACGGTTTCATTCCACTTGGATTGTTTATAGCTACAATAAAAATTGAAGTTTTATTTTATCTTCAGACTTCAGAGAGAGAAAAATGGGGGACGTACGCGTAGACCACCCAACCATGTGCGAGTTCGGCAGAATATTACAAAACTACGCTATTTTCTTTTAACGGTGACGGCGTCAGGTCGGTGATTCCGTTACATTGTTCAAAATAGCCATAAAGGCTAAAACGACTGAAATGTATAAATTAAATTATGCCCTCCGTTAAGTAACGCCGTGAAATCGGTATCACTGGCCGCGTTAGATGGGCCCCGTCATTGGTAACCTCCAGCGAAGCAAAAACAGCTTGGTGATACCTACCATGGTTAACTAAATTAGAAGGAAACCTACAAGTTTACTCTTAATAGGAACAAAACTGAAAACACACGCACAATTTTTTATTTTTATTACTTTTTTTTCTGCTAGAAAATGCCCAGCAACAGAGCTTTCATGGCATTTTCTGCAGTCAAATCCCGTTCCTTTATTTTTTGGTATTCGAAAATACAGAGACTACAACAGTACTCTTACTCTCATCACATAGTAATTCATATCCACTCTCTCCAGGCAAAAAGAGCTCCCTGCAAAACCGAAGTTCAAAACTTTTGGAAGTTTCGTTTTGTGGGTCCGTAACATTTTTTTTCGTTCTTTTTTATTTAAACTTCCTTTTTCCCTCTGCATATTGACAGCCTAATCAACAGCCTGGAAAGGACTGTTATAGCTCGCACTAAAAGAGTTATGCTGCTTGAAGATAATGGCCAATGGGCATTTGTGTTTACTCGGTGTTGGAAATGCATTTCACTTTAAGAGCCATTGATTGAAGTAAGGCGCTGATAAAGCTTTGATTTTTGTGCTTATATGCTTAGCGAGTGAGCCTTGTTGGAAATATTTCAGTAACCACAGTTGCCTGCTGCGTTTTTAGGGTAATAATTTTGTTTCTAATAGATATTGTTCTAACATAGATCTGGGAACTCTAGGTTGGCTTTTGGCATCAATTTATTGGGAGAAGGGATTGAGTAGTGGGTTTCTTTTGTTTGACAAGTTTCAGCATCTTGATAGACCCCTTTCTTTCTGAAGTTGAGGGGTCTGTTGATTACAAAGCTATGAAAATAGTGAAGTGTGCGCCTATTCTGGTAGCTGTATTGGTGATTGAATTTGTTTGTAGTTGTAAATCTTTTGCCGCATTCGTCCCTGCTGATAACTACTTCATTGCTTGTGGATCTTCGCAAAATGTGACATTTCTTGGTCAGACCTATTCGCCTGATTCCATTCAATCTTCATTTTCGTTGAAAACCCAAGGGAATTCTCGTGTTGCTACCTCTAATTCAACCGCACCTTTTCCTATCTATCAGTCTGCCAGAGTTTTTACAGGCACAACTTCCTACAGGTTCCACATCCAGCAACAAGGCCGACATTGGATTCGTCTTCATTTTTATCCTATTCCAGGCCAAAATCTGACTTCTGCTTCTATCACGGTTGTCACTGAGAATTTTGTGCTCTTGGAAGACTTTAGTTTTCAAACTTATAATGGTTCTTACCTCTTTAAGGAGTATGCAATTAATGTCACTTCCAGTAGTTTATCTATTACTTTCATCACCGGGAACAATTCCATTGCTTTCATCAATGCTATTGAAGTTGTTTCTGTTCCAGACAACTTAATCCCGGACCAAGCACTGTCTATATCACCTTCCGGTTCTTTCCAAGGCCTTTCTGAGCTTGCTCTGGAGACAGTTTATCGTTTAAATATGGGGGGTCCCCTGATCACTCCTCAGAATGACACTTTGGGAAGAACTTGGGAGAATGATGTGAAGTATCTTCATGTGAACAGTTCTGCAGTAAATGTTTCTGTCGACCCTTCAGATATAGAGTATGGGGCTTCTGTTTCTGCTGAAATAGCACCTAATTATGTTTATGCCACTGCTGAGAACATGGGGGATGCCAATGTGGCGAATGTGAACTTCAACATCACTTGGGTCTTGCCTGTTGATCCAGATTTCTTGTATTTGTTACGAGTTCATTTCTGTGATATCGTGAGCAAATCCTTGAACAGTCTTATATTCAACCTGTACATCAACACTGACATTGCTCTTGCGAGTCTGGACTTGTCGAATCAAGCAGGTAATTTGGATGTGCCATATTTCAGAGACTTTGTGGCCAAAAATTCAGTAAATTCGAGTACTCTCACTGTCAGCGTTGGTCCTGATACGAGCACTGACTTCATTAATGCCATCATGAATGGTCTGGAGGTCATGAAGATTAGCAATGAAGCTAGAAGCTTTAGTGGAGTTTCACCTGTGGAGTCTCTCCTTCTTTCCCCGCGCAAAAAGAGCAAAGCAGGTGCTATAGTTGGCTCTGTGGCTGGTACTGCATCCGCATTGCTGTTTATGGGATTGTGCTACTTCTGCTTGGTCTCTCGCCGGCCTAAGGAAGCTCAACAAGGAAGTTCATGGCTTCCTCTGCCCTTATATGGAAACTCTTTGACTGTGACAAAAATGTCCACCATTTCACAAAAGAGTGGCACAGCAAGCTGCATCTCCTTAGGTTCCTCCAATCTTGGAAGGGTCTTCACATTTCAAGAAATAATGGACGCAACTAATAAATTCGATGAAAGTTTACTCCTCGGTGTTGGTGGCTTTGGTCGGGTTTATAAAGGAACCCTTGAAGATGGTACCAAGGTTGCTGTCAAAAGAGGGAACCCGAGATCTGAACAAGGACTTGCAGAATTCAGAACTGAAATTGAAATGCTATCCAAGCTTCGCCACCGCCACCTGGTCTCTCTTATTGGATATTGTGATGAAAGGTCAGAGATGATTCTTGTCTACGAGTACATGGCCAATGGCCCTCTTCGAAGCCATCTATATGGCACTGACCTACCACCTCTGTCCTGGAAACAACGCCTTGAGATTTGTATTGGTGCGGCCCGGGGACTCCATTACCTCCATACAGGAGCAACTCAAAGTATCATTCACCGTGATGTGAAGACAACAAACATTCTTTTAGATGAGAACTTTGTTGCAAAGGTTGCTGATTTTGGCCTATCCAAGACCGGACCATCCCTTGATCAGACTCATGTTAGTACCGCTGTCAAAGGTAGCTTCGGGTACCTGGATCCTGAGTATTTCAGGCGCCAACAGCTGACTGAGAAATCAGATGTCTACTCATTTGGGGTTGTTCTTATGGAGGTTCTCTGCACAAGACCTGCTTTAAACCCTGTTCTTCCAAGGGAGCAAGTTAACATTGCTGAATGGGCCATGAGTTGGCAAAAGAAGGGAATGCTGGATCAGATTATGGACAAGAATCTCGTGGGGAAGGTGAATCCTGCTTCTCTCAAGAAATTCGGGGAGACAGCAGAAATTTGTCTTGCTGAGCACGGTGTGGATAGGCCTTCCATGGGAGATGTCCTGTGGAACTTGGAATATGCCATTCAGCTTGAGGAGACCTCTTCCGCTCTGATGGAGCCGGATGACAACAGCACAAACCATATCCTGGGGATCCCCTTGACACCTCTAGAGCCGTTCGATAACAGTATGAGTATGATTGAAGGGGGACACTCTGGCACAGATGATGATACTGAAGATGCTGCTACAAGTGACGTATTTTCTCAGCTTGTAAATCCACGAGGTAGGTGAAAGATAGAAGCCTCGGAAATTCACCAGCCGACTTAACTTCTCAGAATCGAAAAATAGAGACAGTCCATTATTTGCAAAGGTATTTTTGAATTCAAAAACTGTATTGTTTCGTGTATACATATGATTTGTGGGTCAATGCACGAATTGAAAGTTATTTTCGTGTAGCCATGTAAAATGTATCATTGCTTTCAGTTGGATCAATACAGTTTACTGCTTTCTTTAGTCTTCCATCTGTTGGTTACTTGTTCGAGTGTCAGGTTTTCGAGCACAATTCACAAATAAATGATTCCTTCTTTTTTGTGCGCTTAAGCGAGACGAGCTTGATCTATTCATCGCTGGTGTTCTTGTCATTTGAACAATGTAGCACTACTAAACAATAAATCACAAGTATCGGATAATCTGTTTATTGGAAGCACCGCATTTTTGACAGATCATTTTGCAGAAGACTTCACAAATCCGTGGTCAAATAACTCCAAGAATGGCCTTTTTGTCTCCATTCTTGGTTGAAGAAAACAAAACTTTTTGCAGTCTGCTGCAAAAAGAGAAGTAGTTCTGTACTTATCTTCCCCTCCAACAACTGCCATTGCAGCTCCTAATTTAGCAGGGCTCTCATTATCAAGTTGATAACTCCCTCTACTTCACGAGAAAGATCAAAGAACTTAAACTGCACCTCCAGATGTGCAAAACAGTCATCAGCAGGTATCTGATAGTTGTGAATTCGGTCATCTTCTTCTGTTATTGGAACTGCATTGACTCCGATCTCCACAACTCCTGCTATAGAAATTATCCACCATAACTTCACCCCTTGTGGACTTCCGTGAAGACAGGCCATTTTCCTGCAAGACAATCTCACTGGAGTTGAATGAGAATTTGAGGTGGTCTTTCTCATCATCCCATGTCACAGCTTTAGTTGCCTCAACGGAGAAGTTGTGTGTTACGTAAAGGTTTCCTAATCCCTGAATCCAAGTGTAGTCACGGGCACGTTCCCTGGGATGGTGGCCGATGAAACGGGATTTGATTTGGAGGTTGTGGTCAGTAACTAAGGTGAAGTGCTCGCTGTTCTTGTCATGAAAGTGAAAGGCAACACCATCTGGACCGATGATCGGGTGTCATAGCATGCAGCTCCATTCCCTTTGCAACTTGGCCTCCTATCTGATAGAAAGCACAAACAAGAGATATTATAAGAACGGTTCTACATGGACCAATGAGTATTCATTAGGACATAAGTTCGAATATCAGTAGAAAGGATTCGTCCAATATGCATATGAAATGGGAGAAATATACTTACTCCTGCACTCCGCCTTGCAAATTGGAGAATCACAGCTGACAAAGCAAACTTTAGCTGTTGCATTCTCTGGCCTTATTGAAGGGCATTGTTTTGGGCAAGTAATTCTCCTGAGGAAACACTGACTCCATCGGCTTGTACACGTTGTTGTTACTTGTTTCTGTGCGAAAATTTCTGTAGTGACAGATGAGCATATCAGTATGAAGATAAACAAGAACGCATAGCTCAAGACCTTCATTGTTTCAGAAAGAAACTATCACTACAACTCTTGTGCCTGTGTTAAAGTCTTCGCCTCTTCTGTTATATAATGGAACTAGTATTCACATCGAAGTTATGCGAGAATCCAGCATGCTTACACACCAAAAGACAAATGTTGGGCAATCTGTGACTCTGATTCAGAGCAAAAGAAGAGGAACAACCAACTGGGAAATGTATATATTTTTCTACTCCCGTTTGACAATTTGAAGTCACAGATTGCTGTGTGAGCAAGCAGGAGTTAGCAGCACTCTATGGTAATTGCTTGGAGCTTAAAGTTGAAGGTTCATGTTCTGTACTTCAAACAACTTGCAGAACATACAATTAGTTGTATATCAAAGATAAGCTTTTGCTTTTTAGTATTTGCACTTATTTGTATATCAACAAAGTTCACTATTGGTTAAAAGTCTGCATGTTCATACATAATTTTATATCAAGGAAAAAGCAAACCCACAAAGAAACAACAACTACGAACAAAGGACAGTACTTTTATTGGGCACTTTCACCTACCCTTCAAACAACCAGTTGCGCTCTTCCGTGTGCATTTACTTCTTGCAGATTAAAATTTTCATTTGGATATCTTATTATATGTAGTCAAGTTAATGCCCAGTACTGCCTAGGCCGCTTACCGAGAGAGATCCTGACTTTTCCTATTTGATCGGTAGATAGCTACACGATCTCCGATTGGAGGCGCTCACTCTCTCGGGTCTCGACAGGCTTTGTAAGTTTCCCACGTCTCTCTGTGTTTTCTTGCTCATGATAAGTTCATTGAAACCGATCAAAAAAACATATTTGCTTATTGGCCTGCCAAGGACTGATTCAGTCATCAAGAATGGAGTTTGGATTGGAAATTTTTATTATCTGCCTTATTTTCTTGAAAACTGAGAGTGTTAGATTTCTGTTTAGAGTGAGTTAGTATTTAACTTCAGAAGTTATGGGAGAAAATTGGTATAATCATGACAGTTGGAAGAACTGAGTTGCCTTTTGTACATTCGTTCACATAATCTGTTAGAAATATTTGATGCAAGTGTCTCAAAGAAGGTTCAGCTTTTGTTTTTGGTTCGAAATATTATCATAGATTGAGAATGTGGAGCAGTTGATATACACAAGAAACCTGAATGACGAGTCATGTGTCTAAGATTTCATGTTTCTTGATTAACTTTTTGATGACTGCAACTCAAATTAGATTCATTCTTGCAGGAGCTTGCACCTTATTGTCAGGTTCATGTCAGTTGACCGAGTTTCCTTAAACATGGATCGAGGGAAACTCACGCTAATGGGGACGACTCTTAGTGTCGCGCTCACCTTGCACTTCTCGATTCAGCTTATGTCTCAACATTTTCTGTCATGGAAGAAACCAAAAGAACAAAAGGCCATAGTGATCATCATCCTCATGGCTCCCTTATATGCTATCGACTCGTA
>JAOWBN010000018.1:178125-191099 GCA_028565015.1 Pinguicula moranensis | reverse complement strand
TAGGCGGGCGGGGTGATCGTGGGTCGATGGACAGACGGTTTGCCTCCTTGTGGTTGTTGCGGGTGGCGGGTTGATCCAGCGAAGACGGGTCCTCTGCCGGTCGGAGGTGGAGGAACGTCCCTGTGCGGCGAACCTTGCTGGTGGCTCGGGGATTTGGGTGCTGTTTGGGTGCTTTTGGCTGCCCGTGCTCTCCGCAGTCTTAGCTCCGTCTTGCGATGAATTCATGTCTGTTGGGATGTCCGCTGTTTCGGTTGTGGCTTCGCGTGGAGTTGTCTGAAGGTTCTCCAGTGCTCGCAACATGTCCTGGCGAAATTGGTTGAGGTAGTCCTCCTGTTTCTTTTCCATGAGTTCCATCCGTTTCTCGAGCTGTTCTAGTGTGACTGGAGTTCCCCCATTGGTGTGGTTGATTCTTCTACTCGTTGCTCTGATACCAAGTGTTACGACCCCGGGACCGTGATCGAGTAGTAACCCCTTCAAACACCTGCAGCATGATGTCGGAAAATTGTGTCTTGGTCCTAGTAGGGGTGGTCAATCGGGAATACCGATCGGTATTCCCGATACCGAACCAATTAAATTCGGTATTTAAAATTGGTTACCGTTACCGACCTGATTACCGAATTACCGATTTAATTCGGTATTCGGTAATTCGGTATCGGTCGGTAAAATACCGGATTACTGGATTACCGATACCAAATTCAATTAAAATCCGATTTAATTTAATAATCATTTTTATTATTAAAAAAAATTCGGTAATTCGGGAAAACCAAATCTTACCGAATACCGAATCGGGATTATTTCTTAATCCCGATCCCGTACCGACATACCGAATACCCGATATTAATCGGGTATTCGGTATACATACCGATCGGTATTCGGTATATCGAATACCGATCAGTATTTTGACCACCCCTAGGTCCTACGACCTATGGTCGCCGATTATATTGTAAGACTCGTTGAGGAGAGTCTTAGATTCTTTTGTAAAACTAAGTACGGATAGAAAGAAGAAACTGCAGAATTTTCATTGATGATCAACTTGAGTACAATGCCTCTTTTTATAGGCCACGATTACACCTTAATAATTGTGAAGCATTAACTTATAATTAATAGCTAGCTGTTGGAAAGTTGATTCCACTTCTCCTTACTGCTCGAGCCCCGTGTCCAGCTTCTTGGCTCTTCTTGTATAGACCAATGGTTCTTTCTGGTGAGTTAATGGCGCCGTAACAGCGTCATGCATTGTGGGCTGCAGATACTACAGATGTTAAACGATCCAAACCAGTCTGTGAGGGAAGCGACGATATCATGCATTGAGGTTAGAAAATGCATGAGTAATTAGTATTCAATATACAACGGCTTTATGCTCCTTTGGAGAATCCATGGTAGAAATAGTATTCTGAATAATGCCTCAATAACAGATGCACATAATATTTCTGCCAGTAGTTCTGGCTTCCTCTTAGTTCATAAGCATGACAATTTCTATTACCTCGGGAATATTATGTGCACGACACAAATGGAAATGAGAAAATTTTGCTGTTGTTTTTACTTGAGTATGGAACCCCGTGGGAAAGTTAATTGTAGAGTTAGAATTAGTTTGCAGCCTGAGTTAACTGTATTGCCTTTCCGTTTCATAGAATATATGTTTTAATCATCGTGCTGCAAGTTATATCACATTTGGGTTTGAGAATTTGATTTATTGTATGCATATGTTATGCCCATTCGAGAGATTATGATTGTTAAAGATAGATATAAATGTTCGAAAGGTGCATAGTCAAAAATGTGGTACAAGTATTTTATTCCATGATAAAGTACTTTACCTACAATGTTTATACAGAATTTATGTATGTACTAATCAAGTATATATAAATTCTAATGCTCCCCCAGAAACTGGAGTACATATATATCCTTCATGCTTAGCTTGTTACACAAGTTTCTGAATTTCATCACTCCTAAAGCCTTGGCAAAATTATTAGCATTTTACTGTGAAAACAGAACATGTGGTATAACAGTTTGCTGACACATAACATCTTCACTAACAAAATGACAGTCAATCTTTTTCCTGGAAATGTTTTCATGTACTTTTCTAACGATTTTTTTGGATCAGTTTTAATGATTTTTTATTATGTTGTTCAATAATTTCTTCCTTATCTGTAATTTAAACCATATATACTACATAACTGCAAGGAAATAGGCAGAGTGAGGTTTGAATATTGGCCACCTTTTATTTGATCTTATGTCCGTTTGGGCGTGAGAAACACTGGATGATTGGGTCCATACTCAAATATTGATCTTCTTTAAAATACCTGCAGCTAAAAGATATTAATGCCAGATTGGAAAGAATTGAGCCCAAGGGCCTCTCTTTGGATGCTGTGGCAAGTAGTTACTTGTCCAGTGAGATAAAACCTGCTGTCATGCATCAATAGAGAAGTAGCCCCAAGGCAAAGAGCTCAGCAAGAGAGGTTTCTCTATTTGGAGGTTAGTACATATGCTAGATGGCATTGTTATATTTTATTAAATTGCAGTTGGCGTTCTGGCTTATGGAACCAGATGGTCATCACACTTAATAGTTCACCCAGATATGCCAAAAAAATGTTCGTAGATTGTCTTAGGGATGAATACTGATTCATGTAGTTAGGGGCTTAATGCATAGTATGAATTGATGGTGAAGCAGCAGAATTCAGTTAGACATCACCGTTTATATGGTCTTGTTTTATTTATTCTGAGCAGCAGAAGGTGATATCACTGAAAAAACTGTTGAACCAATTAAAGTATACTCAGAGAAAGAGCTTATAAGAGAGTTTGAGAAGATTGCTTCCACACTTGTGCCTTATAAAGACTGGTCGATTCGCATTGCAGCCATGCAAAGAGTTGAAGGCCTTGTCATTGGAGGTTTGTTGAGTTCTCATATATTTGCATCTTCAAATTCTTCACAGGAAAAATCATGCTAATTACAAATATCTTCCATGCATGGCTGATTGTATAATTATAAGACACGTTAGTAAGGTTGAACCTGCAATCTACTTTAAAGAGAATATCCGGCAGTAGTTCATTGTTTCTTATTAAAACTCATGATTAGGGAACAGAGGTACTAAACTGTTTCTTCTTCCATCATCCAGGTGCTACTGATTGTCCCTGTTTCAAAGGACTTCTTAAGCAGCTGGTTAATCCGTTGAGCACTCAACTCTCTGATCGGCGATCTAGCATTGTGTAACAGGTGTCGTGAATGCATACTTGTGGAAACCAGTCAAATGTTTACGAGGTTGCATTACATTAGGGGCTTATCTTCATGCAAAGCCTTCAGACATGGTTTTGTCTTGCGCCCTACAAGTTCTGCTAATGTATAAATATTTTGTTGTACAAAAAGCTAATTTTTGTTGGGTTTCTGATCAAGTATTATTCTATTGTAAAACAAACATGCATAGAGATTGTTGTTTTATATAAGTTGTCTATACTGACTTTTCCCTTCACTTTACCAGGCGTGCCATTTGTTAAATTTCCTATCTAAAGATCTCTTGGGGGGACTTTGAGGCCTGTGCTGAGATATTCATTCCGGTGAGCATAGATCTTGATCGTAGTTACTACCGCTTACAGTTATTTTATGCCTCGTACATTTTGTCCTGTTATATAGGTCCTTTTCAAGCTTGTTGTGATAAGAGTGCTTGTCATTGCAGAATCTGCAGATAACTGCATAAAGACGGTAAGGTTGTGGACTTGTGGTGTTTTCATAGAATTTCTCATCTTCATTGAGTATGTTCTTATGACTTAAATCTGATGTATAGGTGCTACACAATTGCAAAGTTCCACATGCACTTCCTCGGATTGTTGGCTGCGCGAAGAATGACCGCAATGCTGTACTACGTGCAAGGTATGACTCCACCGTTCTATTTACTTCTTCAACCAGCTATAGATTATGGTCCACTAATGCTTATGCTCCATAACATAAGGCTGATGCACCTGAAATACAACGCTCGACTGAAATTTATGAAGACCTTATTAGATGCTGTGTCGCAGATGCAATGAGTGAGGTATGGTTATTGTGCCTCTGATATATTATTTTTTCTTTTCCGATCCTGGATGGTTGATTACTGTGGTATTTTGCTGTGTATTGTCATTTAGATGGGTTAAGTACATGGTGCTGAATTTGTATCTCATGTTTGTAGCTGCATGCACCAGTTTTCCCTCTTTGACCTAGTACCATATCAGTGTATGCACTAGCCTTGTTGAACTCGAGCTTTACAGGTGCGATCTACTGCAAGAACTTGCTATCGAATGTTTGCTAAGACCTGGCCGTATCGCTCCCGACGTTTGTTTTCGTCTTTTGATCCTGTCGTGCAAAGGGTACGGTGTACTTCTGTGTTTTTACACCAAAGCCTCACATTTTGTTAAAAAAAAAAGAAGCTGAAAAATGTTTGTCTAGGTAATAAATGATGAAGACGGAGGAATGCATAGAAGACATATTTCTCCTTCTGTTCGTGAAAGAAGTTCAAATGCATCATTCACCTCTCAGATTCCTGGTTATGGGACTTCGGCTATAGTTGCTATGGATAGAATTGCTAGTTTACCTTCAGGGACACCTCTGACCTCTGGGCTACTGCTTTCACATGCAAAGTCTGTGGACAAGGGCACAGAGCGTAGTTTGGAAAGTGTTCTGCATTCAAGAAAACAAAAGGTCTCTACTATTGAAAGTATGTTCAGAGGTTTGGACATCTCAGGGAAAAGCCGATCGTCTAGCTTGGACTTAGGTATTGACTTGTGTTTTGCCTTTTTCTTCAAGTCTTCCCCTCCATTGTTGTGATAATGTGCTACGCGAAACCAATTTACTTCAGCTTCAATTGTTATTTCTGTATTCTATCCCTCGAATATTTGCAAAAGTAATGGCTTACTTTGAGGATCTTGAATAGCTTACATTAACTCATGCAAGATATTTGAAATCTCGTTATGATCTGCTATCTATCTATTCTATTTCCCCTAGTGCAGGAGTTGACCCTCCATCCTCCCGTGATCCTCCGTTTCCCCTTGCAGTTCCAGCTTCGAACAGTCTTGCAAACTCTCTCCTAGATCCAGTATCTGGTGTTTCTAAAGGCAACAACCCAAATGGTGTCTTGGCCTTGTCTGATATCATTACACAAATCCAGTCCTCTAAAGAGTCTCGTAAATTACTGTATCACAGTAACTTGGGAAGTGAGTTGTCAGAACTTCCTTCTGACTCCGCTAAAAGAGCTTCTGAAAAGTTACAAGATAGGGGATTAAGCAAGGAAAACACTGATTTTAGGGAGTCTAGGTGATATCCAAATAGCCATATGGACAAGCAATATTTAGAGACACCATATAGAGATGCTAATTATAGGGACTCACAGAATAGCTATGTACCAAATTTTCAGCGTCCTCTTCCTAGGAAAAATGTAGCAGGGTGAATGTCTGCTGGCAGAAGGCGGAGCTTTGATGACTGTCACCTGTCACTGGGAGAAGTATCTAGTAATTCTGATGCTCCAGCTTCTCTTAGTGATGCTTTAAGTGTGGGCTCAATTCCAGTTCAGATTGGAATGCCCAAAGGTATTTTTTCGATTGATTGACCCAAAGGAATTAGTGAGGCAGCCTTGTTCATGCACATTGGAGATTGTCGGCAAAACATATGATACTGATTCTCTTTTACCAGTTCTGCTGCGGTCCTTGGATGAACAGCGCTCTCCAAAGGCAAAATTGGCTGTTATTGAATTTGCTATTGGGTCATTTGACAAGCATGCATCAATTTCAGAAGGTTCTTCCAACCTTGGCATCCTTAAGCTGTGGCTTGCAAAGTTGAACCCTCTTGTGCATGATAAGAATGCAAAATTGAAGGAATCTGCTATTACCGGCATAATCTCGATTTACACCCATTTCGACTCTGTGGCAGTGTTGAATTACATTCTAAGCTTATCTGTCGAAGAGCAGAATTCTTTGAGACGAGCCCTCAAGCAGTATACTCCATGCATTGAAGTGGATTTGATGAACTTTCTGCAATGCAAGAAAGAGAGATGTGGCAAGTTTTTCCTTCTGATGTGGTTGGAGCATCATCAGAAGAGGGTTATATTGGATCGTCAAAGAAGATACAATTGGTTGGAAGGTACTCTTCTGGTTCTGTTGACAGTGATGGCAGAAAGTGGAGCTCTCCTCAAGATGCTTCCTACCAGTCACTTAAAGTCCGATGATACTCAGGTGACACTGCATCATCATGCGGTGGACAGTGAAATAAACCCGGATGTCTGAAGCCAGATTATGAAGGTTTGAAATATGCACATAACACCTCCAGTGACAATGAATCTTGGGCAACAGATAATCATGCACGTGGTGAGTTTTCTTCAAGACTCCATTTAGACATCAATGGGTTGATTGAATCTGATTATTGGCAGAAGTCTGCTGATTTTGTGGTTGTAAAGGAGCATCGATCTGATGTGACCCTAAATTATACGAAACTCCCTGCTCTGAAAATGAATTCAGCCATTGAAACAGGGCCAAGCATTCCCTAGATTCTTCATTTGGTGAGTATTTTGGTGCTCTCGTTCATCACATTCTTTATTTGCAAAATCTTTAATCTCTTGCAATCCCCAAATGCTTGTATCTATACCCTATATGCTCTTCACCCCTTGGCTTAATGCCCAATCTCATTCTTAATTATTACTGCTTTACGTTCTGGATATTCTTTGGGTGCATTGTAATTGCTCCCGTTGCTGTGATTTTGGCTAGATCTGTAATGGGAATGATGAAAGCTTTGCGGCAAACAAGCGTAGTGCACTTCAGCAGCTGGTTCAAGTTTCTACATCTGATGATCACCTCATTTGGAACAAGGTATGAGTTGTTTTTAAGTCTCCACGTATTCATTCCCATGAATCCCTTCCTTGTCTACAATTCTCCACCTATTTATTCCCGTGAATCATTCCTTTTCTGATCTTTACTTTCTTCTTCAGAAGATTTGTTGTTATTGATCCCTTTTGTCTTTTATTTTATTTTTTGACTGTTCATTTGATGCCTATCTGATTATGGCTTTGTATCTTCCCGTTCATGGTCTCAGTGTTTGTATAGTATTGTTTTACTTTGTCTTGATGAATGTGTTCTCTCAATTGCTAATTTTTTTTACCTAATTTCTTACGTTCTATTGAAGGATGCTGCAGCGTTGGACAAGGCAAATTCTGCTGTTAAGATTGAAGATGCAGATGCTGTTCTACCTGGTTCTGAAACAGGGGATTTGTGCGCACAAGTATTGAAGCAGAGTAATGCTGACTCAGCATTACACTTTGATGGCTGAGTCACGTGTTGCAACCAATCAGATTAATTTTAGTTTGTGCTGAGTCATGGCTGTACAGCCGTCGATTTGTTTATGATCTTGTGGATGTCGTTCGCCGTTTTGTTTTGGTTTTGAAGTCTGTATATAAGATCACGCGTCTGTAATTGTACATACGTTTTTCATTCGATAAAATAAAAATAAAAAACAGAGGGGATTTTCCCCCCGCCAAGATCTGCTTCAACTGTCTGGCAATTCGAGTGTTTTTCCTGCTTCTCATGTTCGATTTCATGGTATCAGAGCAGAATGGATCTCTTGTTGATTTTCGTGCACAGTAGATCGATTGAAATGGCGAAAGATGATTTGAATAATGAGAAGGAGCCGGATGAGCTCTTGCAGAATAGTAAGCGCAGCAAGATGGAAGAATTGATTGAAGAGCAACTGCTTGTTCACGGATCTGAGAGCCCTGGAATGCACTTGGTAACGATTTTGTTAACAGAGACGAACTTCCTTATATGGCGAAGTGGAATGATCTCTGCGTTAGAAGCCAAATTGAAGGTCGGATTTGTTGATGGGAGTCTAAAAAGGCCTGATGAGAGTTCTCATCTCTATATGCGGTGGAAGCGAGCAAATAGCTTGGTATGTTCCTGGATCAAGAATGTTATGGTTCCACAACTTACCAAACAGTTCATGTTCGTTCATGATGCGAAGGAATTGTGGCAGAATCTGGAGACTAGGTTTGGTACTACTAATCTGCCTCACTTATTTGATATAAAACGAAGCATAGCAGCTCTCAGACAGGGAAATCAAACAGTATGTGAACATTATGGACGATTAAAAATGTTATGGGATCAATATGGTCAGTTAAGGCTGGTCCCTCATATGGATGGCGAGATAGGTGCTCTGCTCAAGAGGCAAGACAATGAAGATAAGGTGATGGAGTTTATGATGGGGCTGAACGAAGTATATGATTCAGAGAGGTGCAGGATAGTGAACATGGATCCGTTACCTGCAATTGACAAGGTCTACGGCATGATTGATACTATTGAAAAGAACAAAGAGGTGAGCATTAATATGACAGGCAGAGATGATTCTTTAAATAGTGCTATGATGGCCAAATCAGGAGGATGGAAGAAAAATGATGCAGGAAAGATGAAAGTGGACAGAAATGGATTGAAGTGTAGTCACTGTGGAAAGGTTGGTCATGTGATAGCAGATTGCTACAAATTGAAGGATTGCGAACACTGTGGGAAAACAGGTCATATTGCTGCTCACTGTTATAAACTTAAAGGTTATCCCGAGAGGTGGAGTGACCAGAAGAAGGGAGACAGATCGAATGCAGTAGCTACCAATATGACAGAGACAAGGGAAGAAGCAGGTACTCCACTGGACTATGGGACTGAGGGAAACATTTATGAGGTGATAGGTAAAATACAGAAAGAGTTGAACCGTTTGATGAAGGGAAAAGAGGCAACAGAGCAGGTGAATCTGGTGCATTTTGGAGACTTCGCAGGTATGTCTGCCATACCTTATCTTAGCCCAGTTGATAGTAACTGTATAACACGGCAGGATTGGATCATAGATACAGGTGCAACAAGCCATATGTGCACTGATCTATCTATGATGAAAGGTGTTGTTACATTAAATGTTTCCACTCCGGTATGGCTACCTGATGGGAATGTTAAATCAGTTACGCACAGTGGTGATGTGAGACTACCTGGTGGTGTAATATTGAAATCATGCCTACACCTGCCTACGTTTAAGTATAACCTGCTCTCGGTGAAGAAACTCTCCAAAACCTCTGGCCTTATATTTCAGTTTCTTCCTAATTACTGTTTGTTGCAGGAATTTGAAACTGGTCAAGTTGTGGCGGTAGGAAGAGTAGTGAAAGAGTTGTACGTACTGAATGATGCATCTTTCCATCAAGAATCAATAAATAAAGTGCAGAAGGAGTATTTTGCACTACTCAGGAGAATTCTGCAGTATGACAGACTTGATGTTATAAAACCTGTTGAAAATCATGCCTGTGTAGCTGTAGATTCATCTCTATTACATGCTAGGCTTGGACATCCTTCTTCTGAAGTGCTAATGCATCTAATGCCTTCGTTGTCAAGTACACATGTTAAGCATTCCACAAATAATTGTGAGATTTGTCTTGTTTCTAAACAATGCAGATTGCCATTTTCAGACAATATACATATTTCTGAAAATTGTTTTGATTTGATTCATGTTGACGTATGGGGGCCCTATAAGGTTGAAACACTCAGCCATTGCAAGTATTTTCTTACGGTGGTGGACGACAAAAGCAGATGTACTTGGACTTATCTTTTTAAATTCAAGGAGCAAGTACCTAGTTTACTGGAAAACTTTGTTCATTGGGTGCACAATTAGTATCAGCGAGGTGTGAAGGTAATCAGGACTGATAATGGGACTGAGTTTGTCAACTCTCGATGTTCAGAGTTTTTTGCACGCTCAGGGATTACACATCATAAGAGTTGTCCATATACTCCCCAGCAAAATGGGAGAGTAGAGAGAATACATCGGACGTTGTTGCAAGTAGCTAGGGCTTTGCTTTTCCAGTCAAAACTGAGCAAGATCTTTTGGGGGGAATGTGTTCTTACAGCAACTTACTTGATTAATCGGTGGCCTAGTTTAGTTCTTAAATGGAAATCTCCTTTTGAGATTCTGCACAATGTCAGACCATCTCTTGAGGCATTAAAGGTATTTGGTTGCTTATGTTTTGTACTGAACAACATACTAGGAAAGGACAAGTTTGATCCAAGAGCTCATAAAGGAATATTTGTTGGCTATGCTTATGGACAAAAGGGCTACAAAGTTTACATTCCAGAGGCAAAGAAAATTCTGGTGTACGTGGATGATGTTCTCATCACCGGAACCTCCAGTTCTGAAATCATCAAAGTTAAAGCTTTCTTACATGATGCTTTCACCATAAAGGATCTCGGCTCTGCACGGTTTTTCCTTGGAATGGAGATTGCCCGTTCTTCTGATGGCTTGTATCTCAGCCAACGTAAGTACATCCGAGATCTATTGAATGAATGTGGCTATCTTGATAGCACACCAACTGTGACACCTCTTCCTTGCAATATCAAGTTTGACGCAGAGCAGTTTGAAGCCTCTCCTCCTTACCACAATTCTGCTAAATACAGGAGGATAGTTGGGCGTCTTCTTTACTTGAATTACACACGTCCTGACATTACCTATGCCGTGCAGCAACTCAGTCAATACGTTCAGCATCCCCATGATGTTCACTGGAACGCTGTGATTCACATACTGCGTTACTTGGCTGGCAGCATCACCCTTGGTTTGTTCTTTCCTAGCAGCTCTGCTCTTGTGTTGACTGCTTATAGTGATGCCGACTGGGGGAGCTGCAGGACTACACGTCATTCCTTAACCGGTTACTGCATTTTTCTGGGACGCAGCTTGGTGTCGTGGAAGACTAAAAAACAGGCAACTATTTCTTGCAGCTCAGCCGAAGCCGAGTATCGGGCGATGGCGGCTGCTGTCCGAGAATTGCTTTGGATCTCCTATATGCTTACTGATTTTGGCTTGCCGGTGCCTCTGCCTATTTCCTTTTGGTGTGATAATCAAGCGGCCTTGAACATCACTGCTAACCCGGTGTTCCACGAACGAACGAAGCATATTGAAATCGATTGCCACGTCGTCCGGGATCATTTCAAAACTGGTTTTGTTCTTCCTCAATACATTAGTTCCCGTGACCAACTCACTGATTTGTTTACGAAACCTCTGCCCGCTGCAACCTTCCGTTATCTGTTGTCCAAGATGAGCTTGTGGTGTGCTCATCTTGAGGGGGGGGTGTTGAATTCTCCAACACAATCAAATGTTTATGATGATCGAGCCCTGATGATGAGCTGTGTGGCTCTGAACCCAGCTGATCAGCCAGCTTTGGACGCTGAAACAGGGGAAGCAAGAGTTGAAGATGATGCCGTTGATATGGCAGTTGAAGAAGTGAAAGCTGGCTTTAATGAAAACACGTTTCTGCAAATGGTTCCAATCAAATTAAGACACGTGGAGGTGCTCAGGATCCACGATCCTCATTGATCCAACGGCGATGGTTTCTTTGCTTTATGTTTGCTGAATCTGTACGCGCTTCTTTGAGTATAAAGAGAAGACGCAATTCATTTGTAATTAATTAAGCAACTCTAATATTCTTTGACGGTTGAGAAATGAGAAAGGAGGGAAATTTCGTATTTCGTCTGACGTTCTTCGTTTTCATCTCTCGTGCATTTGCACAGTAAATCGAGATAATCTTTCGATTCAACAATGATCCCCACCAGCCGAACTTGAATATTTGCATGAGCTTACTTGATGCTACGGAATCAAAGTTCGTTGATCGATATGCCTCTTATCCTTCAGTTAAAGCGATGTGGGATGATTTGGCAGTCACCTACAACACCGGAAGCGACAAATTACAATTGTTTGACTTATCTGTCTATGCAAATCGCCATATGCAACAACAAACCAGTTTTGGAGAATTATACACGACTTTACAGAAAATCCGGCTGGAGATGGACCGGAGACAACCCAATCCCATGAAATATGCAGAAGATATTGCAATTTTCAATCAATTAAGGCAAGAAAATCGTTTGTTTCAATTTCTAGCCTCAATCAATCCAGAGTTTCATGCTGTAGCGGCTCCGGTGACATCGTTCACGGAATCGGAAGTGGTCTAACGGCAAAAACACGGTCAGAAATAGCACAACCAAGAACCAAATCATCACCCCGTGTGCCTACAGTTGATAGATCTAAGCTATGGTGTGTACGGTGCGAAAAATCGGGACATTCGACGGATAAATGTTTCAAAACAATTGGGTACCCGGACTGTTTTTTCAAAGACAAAAATCGCCGGGGTGGAGGGGCGCCACCACGGGAAACTCAGTGGCCTCTTCCAGCAGCGGCGGCGACTCAACCCCTGCGGCGTTCGGTGGCATCGCATCGGGAGAAAACTCGCCGAAGAAGACACTGCTCGAACACTCTGGAAGTTTAGTCGATTTTCCTTCAAATTTATGTTGCAATCCTTGTGTTTTTGCTAAAATTGCAGATAAGTCCTCCGGAAATTCAAGACCCTCGGTACGTCCCTCAGCTTCTTCAGTAAATTCGAGTGTCTCCCCAGACAACCGGATAATTGCAGAGAAGTCCCCCCGAAATCTGCTTTGTCCGATAAAGCCCCTGGACTATACAAAATGTCCGAAAAACACATCAGACAAGTCCGGTTTTCGGTTTTGCCCTCCCACAAAGCAAAAATCGAATATTTTACCCCAAATTTCTCAAAAATTACATAAAATGCCCATTGTGCCTACATCTAAGTATTTTCGCCCCATATGCTTTGATTTTGAACCCAAAATTAATTTCGTACACCCTCTATCGCCCACACAACCCATAACACACCACGGTCAAACACTGACATATGGCTCCTTGATTGTGGAGCTACGGATACAATGACAAACACAACTTCTAATCTGATTTAGCCACATTGTCCAACCAAAAAGTTTATCCATACGGCTAATGGGGGTATCCAGTGTTACTAGTGGGGGAACCATACATGTATTACCAAACATCAAACTGCAGAATTGTCTATATGTTACATTTCTCTTCTGCAAATTATTGTCTGTAAGTCATGTTACCGCGGAACTCAATTGTCGTGTTCTCATTTACCCCCGTTTCTGTTTATTACAGGATCTTC
>JAOWBN010000018.1:148757-162539 GCA_028565015.1 Pinguicula moranensis | reverse complement strand
TTTCCATCATTAAGTATCCCTCTCGCTGTCCTCAGATCCCTTTCTCCATACTCGCACATGAACTTCACGGGGTTTTCTTCGGAAAACAATGGACGAAGAAATCTTGCAGTATCTCTGCTGTTTTTCTTACACACGGATACGATGAATTCGACGAGTGAGTAAAGTGAACGTTGCGAGTTGTCTCTGCTTACTTCGGAGTAGCAGTGAGTTAGCACTCCTGCTGCTGAGTGAGATTTGAGTGCGTGTGTGTGTGTGAATACAACATACACATGGTGTGTGTAATGTGTCGAGAAGGGGGGTGGGGGTAGGGGCCCGTGCCGTGTAGGTGTGGTGTGGGGTCGGCCGACAGCAGACGGAGAAGGATTGCACTGGAACTCGAACACTGAAAAGAAAAGCGACGGCCGACGAGTCTCCTTGTTTTTACTGCTCCTGGTAATAAATGGAACTGGCCCAATTTTTTGAACATGGGAAAAGAATGTGGTCAAGATATTGAATGGATTGGAATGGAGAGAAATCTTCTGATATTTATTTATGGGACCAAACCAACATTAAAACAATTTTGTTCACCAACCCTAGTGAACTTCTATCATAGAACTGGCATTTATTGTAAGAACTTCTAGTTTACTGACGGTTATTTTTAATAATGCTTGCAAGCGCTGTAAAAAAACAAGGAACTGTTACATGTAAATGATTTCAGGATCAGGACAATGTGCAATAAGTGACGCCTAGAAATTTGTGCCTAAATTATTGGAAATTGTATTTAATTCCGAATTGATCTGCTCTATCAAATGAGGATGAACGAAAAAGTAAAAACCCTCTCTATTCTTTGCTTCTTTATTGTTGAAAAAAAAATCTCTTTTTGATTTTCTTTCTAGTTTTCCTATTTTCAGAAAGGGAATACTTTTTTTTAATTAAAATACTTTATAAACTAAAATATGCCCGTTAACGCTAAAAAGAAAAATATGTTCCGTAAACCTCATTTATTTAACCACATCATGGCAAATGGGTCCTGTTCCCAAAATTAATGTTTTGTCTTGTCATGCTCTCGTTCTCGGTTATCTATGGAAATGATATGGCGCAAGCCAAATTCGTCGCACGCCACGCACGACACTTGCCACATCACCAAATTCATTTTTTCTCTCTCCGGTTTCTCTCTCCGTTTCCCCCATCAGTCCAAGACAAAAAACCAGCTAAAAACTCAAAATATTCTCAAGAACCCAATTTCTCTCTCCGGAGAAGCCGCGCTCCCAGAAAACAGAAGGGCGTAAAATGCCATTGCCGCTTTCTATAAAACCTTGGGTTGTTGGAAAAAGCCCTAGTCGCTTGGTTGTGTTTTTCTATTGTCTTGTTCCGCTTTCAGGGGGAACTTTAAAGATATTGGGTATCTTCCGGAGAGCGTTGAGACTGTTTTCACCGCGCCAGTAAGGGAAAAAAGACTGAATTTTTTTTTCTTATTTTTGTAGGAATTGGTTGTGCTGAAAGAACCATTCTTGAGAAAAATAACTGAAATTGCAATTTTTTTTGTTGGGTCAGGCCGAGGGCTTGGAGAATCTTGAATGGCTATCGCATTTCGTGGAAGATTCATTTTCCGATTACCCCCTCACCGGAAAATTGCCACCGAATCAGACGGTAAAGCGGGTGGAGCCGCCGCCGCCGCCGCCGCCGGCCGGGAAAAAGCCATCCTTCGTTTCTTCAGTCCAAACCAAAGCCCGAACCAAAAGCCATCCTTCATTTTTTGTCTTGGACTGATGGGGGAAACGGAGAGAGAAATTGGCAGAAAAAATGAATTTGATGACGTGGCAAATGTCGTGCGTGGCGTGCGACAGAATTTGGCTTGCGCCATATCATTTCCGGTATTTTTGGTACCTCGATAAATATCCAGCTTTGTTCCTGATTGTATGACATGGAATCATCGGAGGTCGTGAACACCAGCTTTTATAAAAGAACTTTCAAGACAAAAATAATTTATGGTTCAAATCTCAACTACCGACAACTTTAAAGCAGGTCCATGCAATTAGAAAGCAAAATTTCCCCAAAAGCTAATGGAAATTTATAGCATCACCGGGCCACTTAAATCACGATTGAATTGTCCAGTAGCTGAATTTGTCGATAGCAGGGATGGGGTGGGTGCGTGGGGGCAAGGTCCTCCTAACTCCCTCCACCCCCACCCCCACCCAAAAAAATTTGAAATTATAAGAAATATATATGTATTTTATATATGATTAGTTTTAAAATTATTTTTGCTCTACTAAAAAAATTGTTTTTTCTAATTTTATTTTTGTGCCCTCAAAATTTATATTTCTGACTCCATTTCGGAACAGAGATAGTTCAGAGTGAAAGAATCGAGATATAATAGTCCTAAATTAGGAGACAAACTCAAACCCTAAAGGACATAACTTGATTTGTAAATGATTTGTTCTTGGTACTATTTTTAATACTTGCATGGGCAATGAATTAAAAACAATTTTATACAACTGGTGAAAACTTTTTCAGAAAAACAACAACATTATTTTCAAGAGGTTAAAACTTCAAAAAGTACTTTTTCAGAAAAAAAAACCCATTATTTTCAAGAGGTTAAAACTTCAAAAAGTTAACTTTTTTTTTCCGAAAAAAATAGAAATTCATACTGTAAAATTTATTAAAAATTGATTAAATTGTTAGCTAGATTCGATTGATTCCAGTTATGTATTAATTAATATATTATCTCATTTGCACCTCATCCTTTTCGCAATATTTACAACTGTTCACTTGAACTATATTTAAAAAATATAATGTTTTATTTTTACCAAATTTTAATTTTAACTGAAAAAAAATTAAAAAAATAATATTTCCCTAAGTTTGCTTGGCCCTTGTCGTGAAAGCAATCCAACTTTTCCAAAAGTTTCTTTACAGAATAAAATGGTACTTCCATTGGTTGCCAATGCCAACTTTTCTCTCCATTTCAAAAAAGTTTCATGAGCATGAAAAGCTTCTTGTTTTTGTCAATATTGTCCTCCGAAAAATCTCTTCTTTACAGTAGTCAATGATAGTCCTGACTACGAGACAGACTTGTATTGTAGGTATTATTTTCCTGATCTGTTAAATAATTTTATTGTTTTTTAAGTTTATCTTAAGTGTGGAAATGGGATTTTCAACTTTATAACTATTATACCACAAAGTTTTGGGAATGACTTAATGGGGATGGTTTAGGCTTAAGGCTACAATGTTGAATTCATATTGGGTGCAACCAAATTTTTGGGCTACAACCCTGGGTAGGGGCAAAGGTAGGAGGAGGTGGGCACATAGTCCCTCCAAAAATATTGTAATTATATTTGTTTTTGGTCCATTTAAATTAATTGGTAGAGTATAAGACTTTTAGTATTGTGGCCATGGGTTCGATTCCTTTGGGTGCTTTATCAATTTTTTTTTTAAAAAAAAATTGAAATTTTATTGAAAGTCGACCCTAGGTTACTGGATGAAAAGTTCAGAGTCCGTTTAGGTTAGTTGATAGAGTATAATGTTTTTAATCTTGTGATTATGAGTTCGATCACTCTCGACGCTTTATCAATTTTTTTTTAAATAAAAAGCAGAAATTGAGGTTTTAATGGAAAACATAGGTTACTGTATGCAAAGTTCAAAGTGTTAACCACTACATCATAAAAGCCTTAATGATATGAATCATTGTCGAACTTGTGATAAGACTCCACAATTAGATCAATATTTCAAGAAAAAAAAGGACGATTTTGTTATTTCTAACGCCTGAATAACATCTTGTGTCCAGCCAACGAAAGTCACGATTTTTTGTAAGAATAAAAGACGCCACAAACAACCCCTGAAAAAGTATTGAATTACCAACTAAGAATTGAATGATAAGTCCTAAACACGATACCACTTAACTCAAAAGAGAAGATAAATCGAAGAAGGTTTAAAACCAACAGAGAATATCAACTCTCATAAAACTCGAAAATCAATTGTGTCTTACAATGAGGGTGTTGTTCCCTTTATATAGAGGTAGGGACACGACTTTTAGACTCCTTGTATCCTTAAAAATATATCCTAATTAATAGAGAAGAATCTAATTTTGATAGAAAAGAAACTAGCCTAGAAAAGTGATAATGCACTTTCAATTTGTTGGGTAATCAATCGTGGGCCATGCATTGGACAACATTGATGGGCCGGTCCATTTCAGGTGGTTCATTGGGCCCAATAAGTATAAATGGGTCGTGGCCTCCTCTAGCCCAAGTTTCTTGGATCATCAAATTTAAGACCTCTTTGAATTTATTGGCTCTTAAGCGTGTAATTGGGACTTCAGGAAGGCTTACTGGATCTCGCGCTTTAGGGCCCTTCTCACCATCATTGGGACCTCCATGGGGCTCTATTTGTACATCCTATTGGTCAATGCCATTAGTAATTTGGGGTACTACTTGGGTTGCATCACTTAATGACATTTTATCAATTCTAATATATATTTATTTTCATATTTTGTTCGGATAGTTTTTTATTATATTTTCTTATTGTTGAGTTTTCTAGACGCTTAATTCACAAATCAGTTAGCATAATATGAAACAAACAAGAAAAACACACAAGAACACAAGGATTTATCCCGTGGTATCCAAAATTCCGAAGAATATTGACTAATCCACGTTGAGCATCCGGCTTTACGGATAGAGCTCGCTGTATGAGTGATTCCACTAACAATCAGGTGAATACTGTCTGTTACAAGCTTACACCGTCAGCCTCTCTCAATTACAGGCCAACAAATTCTTGACCTAGAAGACTTTTACCAGCCTTTCTACCAACGAGAATCAACAACCAGAAACTCGCTAACAAGAAGCCTAAAACCTCACATAAACTTGGAGATCGAAGACTCTTTCAAGATTACACAATAATCCACACAACAGAGAGAAATGAGATGTTTCGCCCGAAAAACCAGAGAGAAGAGTCTCGAAGAAGCTGCTTGTGTTTCTGGAGAGAGAGAACCGTTCCCCTTATATACCCTAGGGTTTGCATCTGAACCGTCCACTCTTCTTTTTGATCTAACGGCTGAAATAGCTTGAAACATTACTTCTTCAAACGACAGCGTATAAAGCAATAAGTTGAAGATCACTTAATCACTTCAATGTCTTTTAATTTTTTTTAAAGAAAAGAATCTTGTGGTAGCTTAAGATAGCCGAAATTATCTAACAATTTATATTTACCTATTTTTTCCATGCTATACAATTTCTTAAATATAACAAACTATACAAACAGTAACTTAGCCGAATCCTCGAGTTCACGAACAGAGCTAGAGGAGGTGGGGAGATAGGGGTGAGAACCCCCTCACCCCAACCATCTTTTAATGTAAAATCTCAATCCCTTTCGCCTTTAAATGTGTATCCTTTTCCTCTAAGGTCCTGTTTTGTACCACTATTTTTTAGATTATTTTTTTCAATCTCCTTTTTTTTCAGATTATTTCAAAAACAGTGTTTTAAAACTCCACTTCTCTTTCTCTTTCTCTTTCTCCTTTTTTCAGAAGTATGTAGGATGATATTTTTTTTCTACTTCTACTTTTAATGGCAATTTCATAATAAATTAAAGTTATATTATCAAATTTTAACTATAAACACTATTTAATCAACTTACAAGTTTTATTGCAAACACTATTTCTATAATTTTTTTAATTTTTTCATAATTTTACCAATCACAAAAATTATAAAATTAAAAGGAAAAATCGAATCAAAATGAGAAGTAAAAGAAAAAGCAAAATAAAAAATTACTATGAGTACAAATCATAAAAGTTCCACTCAAAATTCAAATCCACCTTATGTGGTAAGTAAAAATATAGTCGATATCGATTATACTAATACCGATACCAATCAATATCAAAAAAATGATTTTTTTTTTATATTTTTATATTTGGTATCGATACTAAAATATCAATATCGAATTTTTTTGATAAGATATCGATTTTTACTGATTCAATATCAATCAAAACATATATTTTATTTATTTATTTTATTTTTTTTAACACTGCACGATATTGTTTTACTTTTTTTTTTCGCCTACGCCTGGTTTTTTTTTTATAGGTAAAAAAAATATTTGAATATTACGTCAAATATTGGAGACCGAGGAATGTTGGGCCCACTTTTCCAAGAGATTTGATTGGTCGATTGTTGGCTAATTTTCTTTCAGTCCCTTTCTCTGATTCTTTCATATCCCCAAAGAGATCGCTGTTTCCGTTACCGTAAAAGCGTCACCGCACAAAGTTCAGCGATTTCAGTTCTCGAAAAGACTGTTGACTTTGTACATTCTACGACAACGTGCACGGCACTGGCAGAGAACACGAGATTGTTTCTTTCTTAATTTTATTGGCGGCGCAAGTCCCAGACAGTAGAAACCTCTGAGGTTAAGCGGAATGGAGACGACGAGGAAGAAACAAGTGCTGCTTTTCTACTGTGTGGAGGCTGAGGATTTGGCTCGAAGGGTTGCTGCTCATTCGGACCTCATTCAGTTGCAATCCATTAACTGGAGGTAAACTAGCCTCGGCCTTGAATAAAGAAAATATGATGAAGGAGATTTTGATGTATGCCCTGTTTTGATATGATATAGTACTTTGAAATTTTAGATTGTTTTTGGCTTAGTACTTGGAATTTGTAGATGTATGGATTTGGTTAGAGTAAAGCATTCTTTGTTGGTTCCTTAGGACAAGCTTTACTTATTCTAATACCGACTTCATCATTATTGTAGTGGAGATATCTTGGTATCTTTGGAAGCTATTTTGAATTCTAAATTTTGAGAAACAATGTTGCCTTTAAAAGTTAGGAAAAGTAGGAAACACTGAAAAGATTTGATTTTTCGGCCTAACTACATTGCAATTTTATCACATGTTGATAATTTATTCTCAACTCATTTTTCGGTTGCAATGAGTTGCTTTTTTGGTTTTATATAGGAACTTCGATGATGGATTTCCAAATCTCTTTATAAACAATGCCCACAATATCCGAAGCCGGCATGTTGCTTTCTTGGCATCTTTCAACTCGACTGCAGTCATTTTTGAACAGCTATCTGTCATCTATGCACTTCCAATGCTCTTTGCTGCCTCATTCACAGTAGTCTTACCTTTCTTTCCAACTGGTTCCTTTGAACGAATCGAAGAAGAGGGCGATGTTGCTACTGCATTTACCTTGGCTAGAATGCTTTCTAACATTCCTATCTCGAGAGGTGGTCCAACGAGTTTGGTTATCTATGACATACACGCATTGCAGGTATCTTTCTTTGTTAATTAACACCTATGGTATTATTTAACATAAGACTTTTGCTACCTGTTCGTTTATTTACTTCTATTCACTGCCCTTTTCTTAAGGTGCTAATTACATCTTTTGAGTCCCTAATTACCAAAAAAAAAACGTATTTTGAGTCCCATCTAGTGGGGTGCAATTTGGTTCTCGTTCTGGACAAAAGCTGCTAGCTTTTACTGTCTTAACGAGCTTTGAAGATCTTACTGCTGTTTATCTGCCTATGCAACTATCAGTGAAATTGCTTGAAGATAACCACCTCAAAATTTAAGAAGACCTGATTGTCCAGCATTGTTGTTTCTGGATAACTATGACGTCGTTAAGACAGACCTGAGTTTATATTCATCTATTCATTTTGGACAGGAAAGATTCTATTTTGGTGATACTGTTCTGCCTGTATTTGAGAGTGGGATCCCACTTTTGAAGCAACGGCTTCAGCAACTTCCTGAATCAGATAAGGTCATTCCTTAGCTCTTTTGTGATTCTAATGCTCTTGTAGCTATGGGAGATGATTTTTTTTCATGTCCAAATAAGTATCTTTTGCTGCTTCCTAACTTTATTTTCCAACAGATAGTTGTTGCATTTCCAGATGATGGAGCTTGGAAAAGATTCCACAAGCTGTTGGATCATTTTCCCATGGTTGGTAAATATTTGTAGAAAGTTGATACAAATGAGTATTTCTGTATTCATTACTTGGGGAAAAAAAACATTTGGACACTAGTCTTCTATCATTTTGCTATAGGTCATCTGCAACAAGGTCCGTGAAGGTGACAAAAGAATAGTAAGAATAAAGGAGGGTGATCCTGCTGGTTGTCATGTTGTCATTGTTGACGACTTGGTGCAATCCGGTGGCACTTTAATTGAATGCCAGGTCTCCTTCTTTCCTTATTCCTTTCTATATGAGGTTTTCAGTTTTAGTCCATTGCAAATGGAGCTGGAAAAGTCATCTTGACAATTCTTTTAGATTTGTATTAATAATGAATTAGATCAAAATAGTTCTATTAAATTCCAGTGCTTCTATTAGTGAAATTGCTTGATATCATTGCATCAAATAACGCAATGTATATTGGATACAATGGAATATACTGGTCATGTTGTTTTCAGTTTATTAGAAAGATTCAATTTGTTTCTAGTTTTCTCTGTCCAACTATTCTGGATACATACACTCCATGCTTCACTTTTACTAATGTCAGCACATATTTACCATTCCTAAGATGTGTTGGTTACTTTTGGCTTCACTCAGAAAGTTTTGGCTGCTCACGGTGCGGCAAAGGTGAGTGCCTATGTCACACACGGCGTGTTCCCTAAGAATTCTTGGGAGCGGTTTGTTCACAAGACAAATGGTATGCTTGTATGCTTGCTTTTTTACTTGTAGTTGATGGTTTTCATTTTGCTTTCTTTCCAATTGAGTGTTTATTTGTTATCTTTGTTGTTGAAGATTCTGAGAAGGCATTCACCCACTTTTGGATCACTGATTCTTGTCCCACCACTGTGAAATCCATCTGCAGTAGATCTCCATTCGAAGTGTTGAGTCTTGCAGGATCAATAGCTGATGCCCTGCAAATCTAAGCATTTGCAGACGTGGGGGAAATAGGGACCTAAAACTAGGATTTGCCAATTTACATCTCTTTACATGAAAGATCTTGTTTGATGTTCAGAGCTTTGTAACTATAAATACAGGGAATTCAGAGTTATCCTGAGTTCTCTTTCTCATTGGCAACTTGGCAGCTTGAATACATGCTGCTTGACATTAGATTTGCTGTCAGAAGAGTGATTGCTCATGTTTATGCAATTTGGTCCTGTGTTTCCAAATTTCACCAGTATCATAATCATTCATTTAGAGATAGGTAAACATGCCCGTACAAATAGGTTAAGTATGACACAGTATGGAAAAATGTGCAAACTCGTATAAATCACACGCATAAAAATGTGCGTGCACAAACCAATTTTTTTTTTGTAAAAAACGTACGTATAATATCTATCTATTTTACAAACAAAGTGTTCGCATACTGGATTTGAAAGCTGAGCCCGCAAATCAAAGCATGTTGTTCAGGTTGGCCCACTCTACAAAATTAATTTTTTTAAAATTATTTTTCAAATCTTATTATTTTTATTAAAAAAAAAGTATTTGCTTCATTTGCACGCAGGCTAGCCTGGCCTGACACATTTTACACGTGCCGTGCCAATCACACTTTTAAAATACGTATGATTTATGACACTGTGACGCACATTTACAAAATGTATGCTAGTCTGACTAAAAATTCTAGCCCACAACACAAAACCTGCCTGTATGGCCAACTCTTATTATTGTTGCAGGATAATATTTAAATAAGAGCCCTCATGCGGATGCAGATCAAATGCAAAAGTGTTTTTTACATTATCAATGCAGCAAATCCAGAGTACCATTTGTACAAGACCACAAGACTCTCAAAATCAAAAGATCCAACGCTTGTTTACATGACCGACTATACACTTATGCAGCATAACTTCCTCAGTCTGCTCTCTATCAACTCTACTGTACATTTCATAGAATCAAAGGAGACCAAGGGCATGCACAATTTCGCAGAAAAAATTGTTTCGTCAGCTGATGCCTCACCTTCTTCCATTACCAAAACAATCAGTCACAGTCATCCATATCAACAGAACTCGTTAAACACTTCTGTCTTCCGAGAGAGAAACGAGTATCCATCACAAAAAAGCAGACACTACCCAGACGAACTATTGACATAGAACTTTATATATATGCCAAACTGTACAAAAGTTAGCACAGAGTTTCCCCTTTGAAAATTAGCTACTCTGGAGCACGTTTTACCTTAAAACCTCTCATCAGTATCACCTGTCGGGCTTTCAAGAGAATCACCAACATAAGAGCCATCTGGCTGACGGATAAAGATATTGAGATTGCCAGACGGAAATGTGTCCTAATTTTCCAGCAAACAAGATACCAGAAGATGTGTAAGTTATAAAGCAAAATGATACCAAAAAGATGAAGAATGAGTAGCAAAGGATTTTCCTTTGCCATACATAGTAATGATAGTATACCAGATCACTAGTCTCTTGACCCTCAGATTTGAAGAGAATTGGTCGACATCGCTTGTCTTCATTCATCAGACTCGAGTTTTGAAAATGCGAGACAAGAGCAATCTTTCCCTGGATTCTTGCATATGCCAATGAAGCGACCTTTTCACTGTTAAATTTCTCCCATTTCTTCCCATTTAATGCCTGAAAAGATGAACATTTCGTCCCCAGGACTCTCAAAAGATCCCATGGAATGAGGGGCTTGTGGAAGGAAGGGTAAAACCGACATTTCGTCCCAAAAAATCTATTCCCAAGCGCGTGTAAATTATTTGGGGGTAGTTGGGTTTTTTTGGAATGTACAGGGGGGATAAAGTGGCTCTTTTGAAAGTACAGGGGGGTAAAGTGGCTAATAGCTATAGTACAGGGGGGCTATTGGCCTTTTGCTCAGAATTGGTTTTTATTTTAATCCTATTCAAAGATCAAGTCGAATCCATTTGAAACTTTGGCTTCAAAATGGTGGTTTAACATGTTTTTTTTTTTTCCCAACAGCCATAGAACCTTTTTGGTTGTTAGTATCTTCCTCCTCCCTTATACTCAAGTATTAAAGACACTGAATTCTTTTTTTGGTAGGTTAAAAATTCTATTAAAAAGCTAGGCATGGCCATACAGGAATTCGGGACGGGAATGACCCGTTCCCGTTCCCGTCCCAAATAATTTCGGGAAAGAAAAATGGTTCCCGTTCCCGGACCGAAGTTCCAAAATCTCAAAAATTTTGGGATTTCATGATTCGGGACTTTGGGAATCCGAATTCCCAAATTCTAAATTTGCATGAAAAAATTTCATGTATTTGGGACTTCGAGAATTCAGGACTGGAATAAGTTATTCCCGTTCCCGTCCCAAAAAAATTTTGGGAACGGAAAATGATTCCTATTCCCGGACCAAGTTCCAAAGTCCCAAAAATTTTGGGACTTCGGAATTCGGGATTTTGGGAATTCCCAAATTTTTAAATCCCGAATGGCCACCCCTATAATAAACTGTCCACAAGGCAAATAATTACAAACCAGCAGTACTTACACTGCTACGCTGGACATAGCTAATGAGCTAATACAGAATAGGTGCTATATTTTAGCAATCATACCACCCGAAAATGAATATTGCAACAATGACATGGAGATCTCATCCATTCACCCAAGGATATATCTCTGTAAGGAATATTATGGGCAGATATCTAGAACCATACCAGTAGCTGGATCTATTCCACAGGATAAGCCGCTTGAAAGTCACCATCGAATCTTATTGCATGTCTTTCCAACCATATGTACCAAGTGACCGCTTGCCAAATAGCTCTCTAAATATCCATGCCATCCAAACCTGCTACCATCTTCAAGTGCCTGTCGAAGTGATCTGCCAACTCAAGACTTCCTTCATAGTGCTGTCCAAACCACCTGTAGATTTCTATCCAAATCTCACTAGCATTCTGACATTCGATAAAATAGTGTTGAGCAGTTTCCATATGCAACCCACACATCACACATAACTTCATTTCATCTGGGAATGTTATGCCTCTGCTCATTAATTTGTCCAGAGTGGAAATTCTCAGCTGGAGTAAGCGCTAGCTAAACAAGAATTCCTTTAGGCACTATTCTTCCCCAAGCCTGCGAACATATTGGATAATTTGTCTGTAGTCTCTCGTAGAGTAAGTATTGAGCTTTATAACCTGCAGAGACAGTGTATCTTCTAGATTCTCCAGTTTCCCAGTACCAAGTGTCTGAAGTATGGATAGATAAATTTGTATTCTGCAACAACAGACCTAAGTTCTCAAGCAAAGATAATTCTCTTGATCTCAACTGACGCCTAAAGGTCAGGACACCGTGCTGCTCATTTTGTTGTCCCGTGAGTATTTCTTTCACTAAAACATCCTGCTGAGTACTAAGTTCATACAATTGCTCAAATCTTAGGGCCAAACATCCCTCTCCATCCGGTTATATTTCCATAATGAAGCTTTGTTACCACATGCTAGTGAACCAAGGATCCCCTGTTATTCTCCAAATATCTGCCCAATAATTGGATACTGCCCCAAGAAGTGTTATGAGGCTCCAATCACAGTATTCATCAGACTGTCAGAAATATTTGTTCAAAATTATTTTCCTCCATAGACAACTATCCTCAGATCGCATTCTCCAAAGCCATTTGGCTAAGAGGGCTGTGTTCATGTATCTAAGGTCTCTAAAGTTTAGGCCACCATCTAAAACCCGATTACAGACCCCCTCCCAGCTGATCCAATGGATGGGGCGACGACTTACTTGGTTTTGCCTCCACAAAAAGCTGCTCATCATTTTCTCCAGATCTCTGATCACTTGTTTTGGAGCCTTAAAAAGAAACAGAAAATAAATTGGTAAGATGGAAAATACCGATTTGAGCAGGGTCACAGCCAGCTTGAGATAAAAAATTGTTTTCCCACTTTTGAACCCTTTGTTTGACCGCATCAAGTATAGGCTTCCACATTCGTAAACCCCTAGGGTTATCTCCTAAAGGGAGACCAAGATAAGAACAAGGTAGCGAGTCTATTCTGTAGTTTAGAGTGTTGGCCATTATTTGTATCAATCCATCAGCCATATTCATTCCATACAGCTTGCTCTTCTTGAAATTGATAGATAACCCGGAAATTAGCTCAAAACTTTGCAAGACTCCCTTCAAAGTCTGAATATTTTTCCTGGTGCCTCTTGCAAACAGCAGCGTATCGTCTGTGTACTGAAGATGAGCCAACATGTTTGAGCCAACTTTTATCGCGGCCAGCTTTTTCAGTTCGACAGCCTTGTTTAACAGTAAATGGAGGCCCTCTGCAGCTATCAAGAATAAAAAGGGAGACAGGGGATCGCCTTGTCTCAAATCCCTTCCCATTTTAAACTCACCTGAGCTACTACCGTTTATCAGAACCTCCGCATGTGGACTAGTTATACATTCTCTAATCCACTCAATCCATACGTTGCAGAATCCTAGTTTCTTCAACATAAACAACATATAATCCCAGTCTACACAATCAAAGGCTTTAGAGAAGTCGACCTTAAATAACACTGCAGCTTTTTAAGATTTTTTGATGTTGTGTAAAGCCTCGTTAGCCACCAACACTTCGTCTAGAATCTGCCTGCCGCTCAAAAAAGTTGTTTGTTGCTCGGAAATCAATTTGTTTATCACCTTCTTCAGTCGGTTTGCCAGCAATTTGGATAAAATCTTATATCAGCGACCCACTAGAGATATAGGCCTATAGTTCTCCAGAGATGAAGGATTAGTTATCTTGGGGGCCAAAGTTATAAATGTTGAATTTATACCTTTGGATAGACGCCCCTTACGGTAAAACTCCATAAGAAAGGCCAGAAAATCAGGTTTCAAGATCTCCCAATATTTTTGTATGAAATAAAAATTATAGCCATCCAGGTCGGGACTCTTAGAGGCACCACAACTCCATACTGTTTCTTTAATCTCAAGTTCTGTGAACATCGATGTTAGATAA